>CM076971.1:51805819-52170329 GCA_039105355.1 Benthosema pterotum
ATTCCTAGAATTATATAGAGAGATATGATAATATTGTGTTGTGTTGTCATGATTTGTCACGACCTGAGTTGGCTTTGTCCGCGCAATAATCGTCCTGATATAAATTATTTTCGAAAAGTCTATGAGAAAAATGAATGGGGAAAATACTTCCGGAACAGGGGCGGTGACGTCACTGCGCAGCTCTATACAGTATAGTCTGACATGAGTTGTCTGTACACAAACACAATATCTGATCTACAATAGCGTTGTCCCAATCGAGGATCAGCATGCTTGTGTGTCGACGATCTGAACACAGCTGATCAGCTTTTACAGATCGACTATTTTCAATAGCAGATCCACAATTCAGTCATAATGCAATTAGAAGTTGATTGTTACATTTCAGAAGACTGAAACATGAATGAAGTATAAAGAAAAAAAGCCAATGACTAAAAACAAAAATCACTCAGCCAATCAAATCGTCACATTCGGTGGTGGTACACACGGACACGCAAAGCCGGGCATGGGAAGGGGTAGCGGTATGTTCCGCGTGGGGGCTCAAACGCTCGGCAGGAAAGGTGCAGACACAGTGATAGCAGACAGTGTGCAGGTAGTTCATCTGCGAAGACAGATGGAATTGGTCCCCCCCACAACTCAAAAGTCACACTTGTGCGAAGTGAGGGGCACCTTTATCATCTTACATAGTATTCCTCTTCCAATTGCAATTTGCGTCCTCACTTTCACTGTCTTCAATGTCTGCGTTTGCGGAATGTTAGTGTTTACACAAGCCCTCAAAAATGGCATTTGTTTTCAAGGGCAAACAGGACATAGGACGGGCTAGCACCCCTCAAATATGAACAAAGGCTGCATGTATGGTTCAAGCTGAAACAGGGGCGGTACGATATATGCCTGATATATAAGAAAGCTAGATTTAGACTTGAGGTGGAGCCTCTGACGTCGTTCACGCGGCCATCTATGAGACGACTCAATACACTATGCTCTATGGCAGCCCAAACAAAAACAGCTAAGAACTCGCAAACTTGACGGATTTACAACTCGCTCAAAACTTAACGGATTTACAAACGGATTGCATCATTATGAACGTTATCGACATGGCTATGATTTTTGCTGAATTGTATTTTTTTTTACTCAAAACATCATATAATGGCTCTATGTATGTGGATGCCTCTGACATTTACAACAGACCAATTTGTTTGAAAATCAGTTGAAAAATAAGCGAGTTATCATCATGTTTGGTCAATATTACTTAGGAAAGTAACTTCTTTACTTTACTCGTTACCCCTTAGACAAAGTAATATAATTACTTTACTTATTACTGGAATCGAAGAGTAATATATTACATATTATGTTATTACTTTCCCAAGTTCTCAACTCCCACCTTTGAAAAAATAGAGATGTACAACATAAAACAGTTTGTGAGCTCTTTTAGAGAACTGAAAAACAATTTATTGGAATAATAATAATAGTCTCCAATCTCACAAACTGCACCTGAAAACAAAGCCAACAAAATCCGACATTGTAAATGTCTTTCTTAGAAAAATAAAAATAAAAGGAGCAGAGAGAAGCAATGGGAACATTTTAACCCTGAATCACAAAACAGACCTGTAAATCTGTTATATTTTTGCATGCAACAACAAGCTCATTTTAAAAAGTAACTTGCCGTTACTTGCAAAGTAATGCATTACTTATTACCCATTTTGCAGAGTAATCTCGTTACTTTTAACTTTTTGGAGCAAACGTAATAATATTACAGTAATATGTAATCTAAAATTAGTTACTGCAACGTACAAGGTTATCGTACACTCTCACAAATGGCCACCACATAACGACGTCACTCCCCATTGCCAGCAGCGCGGGCGAGCCATCTAGCTTTCTGATATACAGTATATCTATGCTTTCGCCCACCATAGCTTCAACAAAGACAGTTTGAAGGACACCGAAGAGACTGTTTAGAAGTAAACACTAGCTGTGGAGGTAACGGGGTTCGTCGACTGCTCACGACAGTGAGTTTTTAACCCATTTGTCCCTGACCCTCGATTCGAGTTTCTGACACCAGATTATACAGTAGTTCGCTGAACACCAGATTATACAGTAGTTCCTGACACCTAGATTATACAGTAGTTCCTGACACCAGATTAAAGCTGCATACAACATTCTAGCTTTTGACGCTACAGTAGATTTCCGACACTAGATTCTAGTTATTGACACTAAATTAGAGATTCTGATGCTAAAGATCACTTTTGACACAAAAATCTACTTTCTGACGCTAGAATTGAGTATTTGACACTAGATTTCTATAGTTTCTGACACTAGTTCTAGTTTTTCTGAAAATCGTGTCAACTCAGTGATGCTAACATATTTCTAGCCAGGACCACCAGAATTAATATTTGGCTGCAGACCGCCATCTGAAAACATGTTGTTCTCTGGGTTCCCCAGAAGCGAAAAACATTGAGATAAAATGTTTGCTTTCCCAAAATAATGTATTCAGAGATTTGCAGGCACATTTTCACATTTTATCAAAAAATAGCAGAAAAACAAGCTCATGCCCATCATGCGCGACATGACTTGTTGATCTGCTATTTTTCAACAGATAAAACAGCCAAAACGTGTTCAGGACACTAAGGGTTTAAGTAAGGTAGCAGCAGGTGTCCCAGTGATGAAATCCTGGATAGCCCAAAGTATGGTTCCAATGTGCCTCACTTGTCAAAAGTGACCTTGAATAGCGCCGTTATACCTGCTGTTCATTTTACAACCACACCAACAGTAGAGCAATTAAGCCCTTGGTTCTTTTAGACCCAAGGGTTTTCAACCTTTTTGATACCAGGGCCCACCATTTGAGCCACGGAGGACCACCATTTGAGGACATTTTAGCCCCACAGAACCCCAAAACTAAGGATTCCTTTTGCTTTTGTCCACAATTCCAGGCTGGATTTTGGGAAACAAAACCGTCAAACATACAGATCAAAATGACCATTAATCTTCTAGTTGTGTAGACTTATGGGCTAATTCAGATGATAAATATTTTAACTCTTGGGAGTGTAAACATGAAACCAAAATGGACCCCCAAGGGTCCATTTAGTTTCATTTTTACGTTCTCACGAGTTACATCTGGTTAACCAACTTAGCTGGGGACCACCTGGGACCCTCTCAAGGACCACTGGTTGAAAACCACTGTTTTAGAAAATAAACTAGGTATTTGTAATTCGACAGAATATATACAGTACAACAACATCAATACTAGAGTAGCATACATTATGTTGCATTAGAAACAGTGTTGGGCGCAACATATTACACACACACCCATTTTCGCAGAGAGTAATATCGTTACATTTGCTGGAAAAAGGCAATACTATGACTGTAACATGTAATTCGTTACCGCCCGACACTGATTAGAAATGCATAGAATATGAATGCTTTATTATAAAGAACTGCTTCAAAAATCAAGGCCATTCTGTTGAATGCTGCTGCCCACAGGTATGGTGTATGGAAAGGATGCATTTGCATTTCTTTGACCAAAGTGACTGCAAGGTCTGCAGGGGCTGTAGCTCCTCTCTTATATGTGTGTGTGTCGTGCGTGCGCAGCATGTGCGTGTGCGTCAGGGGCGGATCTAGCAAGGGGAGGCATTTAGGGGGCCTAAATGCCTGGGGAGGGCCTGAGGGGGGGCTAAATGCCCTGACTGCCCCACTAAACATGACGTCATGCAAAATAACCCAAACTTCCAATTAAGGGGCTTATAATTAAAATGATTTGAAACACTACTACTGCTACTAACTAACTACAGTCTGTATCACCACTAAACCAACAGCATTTCATCATTGAAAACAGAAAACTCTCTGAGTCAGACCTTTAGCTTTATGCATGCTGCGTGTCTGTTGGAACTTCAACAACTAATGTTATTATTGATGCTTCTACTTGCCGAATAAAAGTCCTGTAACCGAAAGTGGCATGGGTGCGGCTTCATGGCCCGTGTCGCTTCGCGCCACGAGCGATGAAGCCGCCCCAGGGCTTGACACTAACACCTGCCCGCTTGCCCGGGGCAAGTAAAAAAAATGGTAGGGCAAGTGAATACTGTTACCTGGTTGCCTGATCGGGCAAGTGTGCAACTTAGTGCACTATAACACAACACAAGATAAATTTGTCTTGAAGGCAGTCATTGCACTCTGCCTCTGTGTCTTTCTAGCTATCCACAATTCCAGGCTGGATTTGGGAAACAAAACAGGCAGATTAACATACACATCAAAATGACCTAATCTTCTACATTCTCTAGTTGTGTAGACCTGGGCTAATTAAGATGATGAATTTTAACTCTTGAGAGCGTAAAAATGAAACCAAATGGACCCGCAAGGGTCCATTTGGTTTCATTTTTACGCTCTCAAGAGTTACATCTGGTTAACCAGCTTAACTGGGGACCACCTGGAACCCTCTCAGGGACCACTGGTGGTCCCCGGACCGCCTGTTGAAAACCCCTGGTTTAAAGCACCCAAGTAGGAACTAAACTTAAATGCAAAATTTACAATATATATTTGGGGGGGCAAGTGACCTTGACCTGAGGGCAAGTAGAACCTGACTTGCACTTGCCCGATGGGCAAGTGCCTCAGAGACCTTAGTGTCAACCCCTGCGCCCCAATGCCATTTTCTCTTGCCCCCCCCCGCCAATTGGAAATGTTACATCCGGCCCTGGTGTGCGTGCGTGTACACACGTGCCTGCCTGCCTGCCTGTGTTGAGTGAGTGAGTCAACAGTGTCTGGGCTGCACAGACATGGTGTAAGGTGTATGTAATGGTGAGGTAACTCCAACACGGCCTGCTAGATCACTCACTACATCACGCAGATAATAGTACCGCCGGCTGGCTTTTTAATGGCCGCCTGTACTTCATGCCTCCATTATGGCTCCTCCGACTTCACAGGAGATGATGTGAATGATGTCATTCTGTCAATTCAACCGTCCATCTGTCTGTTTCTCTCTCCCTCCCCTCTCTCCCTCCCCCTCCCTCTCCCTCTCCCTTCCCTCTCCCTCTCCTCTCTCTCTCTCTCTCTCCTCTCTCTCTCTCTCTCTCTCTCTCTCTCTCTCTCTCTCTCTCTCTCCTCCCTCCTCTTCTCTCTTCTCTCTCTCTCTCTCTCTCTCCCTCTCTCCTCTCTCTCTCTCTCCCTCTCTCCCTCTCCCTCTCTCCCTCTCTCTCTCTCTCCCTCCCTCTCTCCTCTCTCTCTTCTCCCCCCCTCTCTCTCTCTCCCTCTCTCTTTCTCTCTCTCTCTCCCCCTCTCTGAGCTTTCATATTCATCATTTATTTTTTTCAAATTCCCTTCAGTGAAGAGCACAATTATTCAAAACATCATACAGCAGAGTGCCAGAGTCAGAGAGAGAGAGAGAGAGAGAGCATGGCAGCGTTTTTTTTTTTTTTTTACTCTTCATGCATCTATCCGTACATGAAACTCTCCTCTCTCTGTGTTTTTTTTTTTTTACAGTTTTTAGCCGCCCAGACCCCAAAACTAAAGATTTCTTTTGCTTTTGTCCACAATACCAGGCTGGATTTGGGAAACAAAGCAGTCAAAACATACAGATCAAAATGACCATTAATCTTCTAGTTCAGGGGTTTTCAACTTTTTTGACTCCAGGGACCACCATTTATTCAGCATTTGAACCCACGGACCACCATTTGATTACATTTTCACACCAATTACATAGAATTAAATAATTCCTTTGATTTTGACCAAAATTCCAGGCTGCATTTTGCCAACAAAACAGTGTAAACTTCTTAATTAAGTGGTGCTGATTCAGATGATGAATATTTTAACTCTTGAGAGTGTTAAAATGAAACCAAATGGAAAAAGTCAAGTGTACAATAGACGTCAAGTGTACAATAGACGCTTTTACTCACAAAAAAAAGATACTACTTGGATTATGAATAAATACTGACGTAAATGTAATGTTAACTAATAGGGGAATGCGATTCATGTTTGTTTAATCACTTGGGGAAGGTGCTTATACAGTAAATATTAGCCATGGCCGCCCCTTTCCTCCCACCCTCAGCTGGGGAGAGTTTTATGGCCGTCAACATGACAGAGGTGCCAGTGCTATATGTAATCATTTCCACACATACAGCATACTGTACAAGCTGTGCTGTTTCCAAGCCTCACCATCGTGACTCGTAACAACGGTGTGGCGAGAATCGGCCTTTAATTAAAAGCGGGAAAAACGCCTAATCCCTCGACCGCGCTGCTGCTGCCGCTCCTGTGAAGTTTAAAGTCCAGGTATAATAATAATAATAATGACTGTGAGGAAAAAGCGCAGAGCCTTAAAACCCCCACTGGGTCGACGGGAGAGCTGCAGACAGACAGACAGACAGACAGACAGACAGACAGACAGACAGACAGACAGCGGCTCTCTTGTTCTGTTCTCTGTACTTAACGGAGCTAATTGGCTGTTGGTATACGGTGTTCTTCCATGTTATGACATAATCACTACCGCCGCCTGGGGCCGGAGGGGGAAGGGGGGACTTTATGCCATCTAGGCCTGAGACGTGAGAAAAGTGGCTTAAAAACCAGTGGTTTTCAACCAGTGGTCCGCGGTCCACCAGTGGTCCCTGAAACGATTCAGGTGGTCCCCAGGCTAAATGATGGAACGTTGGTTACCCAGATGTAACTCTTTGAGAGCGTAAAAAAGAAACAAAAATGGACCCTTGCAGGTCCGTTTGGTTCAATGCAGAAAACGCAACCATTCCTCAGAGTTAAAACATTCACCATCTGAATTAGCCCCATGTTTACACAACTAGAGAATGTAGAAGAATAATGGTCATTTTGATCTGCATTTTTGATTGTTTTGTTTCCCCAAGTCCAGCCTGGAATTGTGGACAAAAGCAAAAGAAATCTCTAGTTTTGCTGAACAGACGCTGAATAAATAGTGGGCCTTGGTGCCAAAAATCTAAAATCCAAAAATCTATGTTTTGTGTCATGTTGCTCTGAACGTATTTCACGGTGAGTTGCACCATCCACATTTCAGGATACATTTGGCCACAGCGTAGTATGTACTATGTAAATATCACTATTTTGTGTAGTGTGCTTACCCACACACTAACAATGTGTGTGCACACTTTCTGGGGCAAGACTATTAGCCCTTTGCTAAGCCCCTCCCCAATCCTCCTTGTCCAATAGCACCTTAGAAGAGGAAAGCTTGACTACGAAAAGCTTGACCCGCATATAGAAACAGTTGTAATCTATTTGTATTGGCTATTTGGGAGAGTGGCGTCCAATACTGTGAAAGGAGTTTTAAAAAGTTAAAAAATAGCAGCACTGCATCATTTATACGGTTTAAAAACGTGTTTTAAACGGCTGAAAGAGGCGACAGAGATGCAGTTCCAGGTCTTAGCGGGTTATACAGCTTATTATCTGGTTTAACAGCAGCACTGCCGGCATTTGAACATCATGCACAATACAGTAGAAGGGAAAGAGAAAGCGCACCATGCCTCAGGCGAATTGCTCCTTTTCGGAGTTTGTTTTTAAATTATGAAAGGTGTCTTCATGTGGACTCTACTGAGCTACGTCCGAGTGTGCGCGCACCTGACCTGCACATGCGCGGTCGCCTGGGGCCTAAATTAAAGCGGAGCCAGGTGGAGGCTAGACGCAAGGTGCAGCAGGGCCTGCAGAACACATGTAGCGCACAACTGGAGTCCCAATGTGCACGCAACCGTGCACATTGGGACATAGAGACACGAGAGATCATCTTGCCACCTCGACCTACCTTTACCTACCGCGTTTTGCTGTTTTAGCTGTTGAAAAATAGCAGATCTACAAGCTCATATCGACGAGCTTGTAGATCTGCTATTTTTGAAACATTGTGAAAATGTGGTGCAAATCTTTGAACACATTATTTCGGAGGCAAACATTTTTAACTCAAATCTTTGCTTCTGGGGGATCCCTAGAACAACATGTTTTTAGATGAGGTTCTGCAGCTAAATCATAGATATTTCTGGGGTCCTGGGGTTAAATATGTTAAGCATCACTGACACAGAAAGAGATTTTTCCAGAAAAACTAGAATCTCGCGCCAGGGACTAGAATTTAGTGTCACAAACTAGAATCTAGTGTCATGGACTACAATCTAGTGTCAGGAACTAGAATCTAGTGTCAGAAACTGGAATCTAACTTCAGAAACTACAGTCTACTGAGAGGAACTAGAATCTACCGTGTGGGACTAGAATCTGGCATGAGGAACTAGAATCTAGCATCGGAAACTAGAATCTAGCGTTGTGAACGAGAATCTAGTATCAGAAACTAGAATCTGATCAGGACACAATGGGTTAAAGTGCCCCCCCGTAAAGGAAAATTGTCTTTCTTTTTTGTTTTCTTTTCAATGTTGAACTCATATTTCAAACTGGCAGGATTCATTGTTAACTTCAGCTTGTAGATCTGATTATTTTTCAATAGCTAAAGTAATGCCAATAATTCAAAGCAATGCTAATAATGCTATGACCGGGTTAGCATCAGTCGCGACCGTATTCCAAAATCTATTTCGAGGTCGTAAGATCATTTCACCCCTCCTGGAGACGTATGTGTGCGTGCACACACACACACACACACACACACATGCACATTCGCACGCATGCACTCCAGGGGCGGATCTAGGCATGGGCATGGGGGGGGGCAGACTGGGCACACTGGGCCCCCCTAAATGCCCAGTCTGCCCCACCAAAGACGATGCCATGCAAAACAAGCCGAGATATTTCAAATCTCAAATTAAACTTATATTTTATTTGAATCACTACTACTGCTACTAACTAACTAGAATTGTGTCACCACTAAACCAACGGCATTTCATCATTGAAAACAGAAAACTCTCTGAGTCAGACCTTTAGCTTTATGCGTGCTGCGTGTCTGTTGCAACTCCCCCCCCCCCCCCCCCCCCCAATTTGGAAATGTTACATCCGCCCTTGATGCGCACACACACACACACACACACACACACACACACACACACACACACACACACACACACACACACACACACACACACACACACACACAAGGTGCATGCCTTCCAGTGCCCAGTCTCAGGGTGACCACCTGGCCAACCCTGGCTGTACTCGGTCTTCTTGCACACAGCCTGAGGGTGGCGCCGTCTGGCTTCATTCTTCAATAAGTTCTGTGTGGACCATGTGTGCATATGTGGTGCATTTGAGAAGTGATATCTTTTTTTTTGTGGTCATCCATTTCGATCTGAAAACCGATTCTACGCCTACCAAACCTTGACAGTTTTCCGAAAAAAAAAGTGGTCAGTGGTCCTTAACCCATTGTAGACTATCCCGATTCTAAAAATGTCTTTGAAATACTAACCTAAGTGTATTGAAAAACTTCAAATTAACACTATCAAATTTTTGACATTTTTTTGATACTGTACATACTTTACAGTACCCCTATTGACCTTTTTCCCCGCCAAAGTGATGGGGAAAAAGTTGTGTGTGCGACCCATCCGGTGGGAGTGCCGTGGGAAGTAGCGTCACAGTGTTTACATGCTCGCATGGGCGGACACTCTTGTCGCATGGCATCCCACTGTCCCACCCACATTCACAATAAGGAGTAAATATCCACATAGCCGTGCAATGATTGATTGGTTTAAGTATATTACAGTTTGCAGATTGGGTATATTTCACCTGAACCCACACCTCGAAAGGCTTCCATTGTTTCTCGCTTCTTAGATGGTAAAGAGCTCGGGAAAAGTCAGAGCCATATAGTATAGACAAAGATACGCAAACTCCGTTCACTTGGTCGGGTCAGTCCAATGGCGGATCTTCTGCATAGGCCTACACTTCTACTGAGAATGGGGACAACAAATAGGGACGAATCCTGTACCGGAGGGAGGCGGTGCAATGGACAGAGGCAGCAGCCTAACTTTAAAGATCTTAAATCCCTTTATTCACAACATAATCATTACGAAGAATTTAGTTGTTACTGTTCAAAACGTTAAAACAGTTAATATGGTGTACGCATGCCTAAAATAGTTCTTATTTGCACCGCTCTCGTTGAAAACATTGCATCCAGGTTGTCCCTCTTTCAGGCTGCATGAACAGCGCTCGAGCGCTTACTTTCTGACTCCCTTAATGTCGCAACTCCTCTCCCAAATGGCTTTAGAGTGTGCGCAGCGCACAGCTGGAGAGGTTTTTTCCTCGGATGGTTCTGTTATTGGTGATTGGTTGTCAGTGCAGAAGGGAGCGCTGGGCTGTGTTTTGGACCGAAAACCTCAATAAAACCATTCCTAAACCTAACTTTAATTATTGAACATGTAAAGTCGGCGGTTGTTGGGGGAAAAAAATAATGTGGCAAGAGCAGGATTTGAACCCACGAAGCATAGATGCACAGATTTCAAGCCTGCGCAGCAGTCCACTAGACTAACGAGACTCTGTTCACATTCGCATCACATCGGCATTACAACAAACATCATTTGAGCCAGCACTTGTGGGAGGGGATCATAGGAGGGGACAAGGGGGAAAGCCTGTCCCATGAAGGCGAGGCTTCCCTCCTCGACTCCTCCCGCGACCCCTCCCCTGTTTGCAACAGGATCTGCCGCACACACAATCACAATGCATTATGGGCCATAATCAAAAGGTGGATAGGGGTTCCCGTCAACTAGGGTAAAACTACCACTAGGGGTTCCTGTCTACTATGGGTTGATAGCTCCTGTCAAGGACCCCCAAAATCAGCCTGCAGGCGCCCCAGGCTGCGAGACAAACAACAGAACTAATCAACGTTCTTAGGTGACAAACTGTATCCACTCAGGAGATCAGCTTTGTTCATTCATTACTGTTCCGGAGTGCAATTTTTGTTTGCTCATATTTCTTTTCTTTTTGTTTCCCCCGATCACTTCCAATTTCAACGTGTTTATCTTCCTTGCTGTTCTGAGTGCAGAGCGGCGCGTGCATTGATATATTATACAATAGATGGAACACCCTGAGGAAACATTGAGGCGAAATGGACATAGTGGCCAAAGTTGAGAATGTAGTTTGAGAGCATGGGGCCAGTAACATGAATGCGGAACAGGCTCCGCCCCCTCCATAGCTCTCCGCTCTGACGCACGCACACGCACGCACGCCGATCGTGCATGAGGTCGTCCGCGTTCATGTTCTCGGCCCCATTTTCCCAGAATGCACTCTGTTTTTTTCCCGGAAATAGGGGGAAAATAGGAGTGAAACCGCCTCATGCGCTGAGTGAGCAACTCATGCAAGTGGATGAGAGGGGAGCTCGGGTGTTCTCTCTATTTAATAAATACTCTAAGGGCGCGTGGCAGAGCGGTGCGTGGTGGCAGGGCCGGATCTAGAGGGGGCCAGGGGTGGGCAGAGCCCACCCAAATGTGCATCTTGCCCACCCAATGAAAGGTAATATCAGTGGTTTTCAACCATTGGTCTGGGGAGAGTTCCAGGTGGTCCCCAGCCAAATGGTGGAAAGTTGGTTAACCAGATGTAACTGGTGGCACGTAAACATGGTGGTGGAGCGTAAACATGGCGTAAACATGGTGGAGCGTAAACATGAAACCAAATGGACCCTTGCGGGTCCATTTGGTTTACGTGTTCACACTCTCAAGAGTTAAAATATTCCTCAACTGAATTCGCCCTAGTCTACACAACTAGAGAATGTAGAAGATTAATGGCCGTTTTGATCTGTACAGTATGTTTGACCATTTCCCCTCCAAAAATCAAGCCAGGTATTGTGGACAAAAGCAAAAGAAATCGTTAGTTTTGGGGTCTGCGGGCCTAAAATGTCCTCAAATGGTGGTCCGTGGCTCAAACGCCAAATAAATAGTAGGCCCTGGTGTCAAAAAGATTGAAAACCACTGTTTCTCATGATAGGCACTACATATGAAAACCTTTGGAGTTGCTCACCCCCTAGCTAGCAGGACTGACTAAATGTTGGGGGTGTGCGCCATACCATGTTGTAAAGGTAGCTAATCAACAACTAAAGCGGTATGCGATACAATAGAAATTGGTATTATTAAAGACCTGCTGACATGACCCCAAACTTCCTGGTCTGTACTGAGCATGTCCGTTTTCTCCCATGAACCAATGTGGACTCCACCATAGGTGTCTTGGATTCTTGTCCTTATTAGATAGTCATTGGTTGCCTCAATGTGTTTTGAAATGTACCGCAGTTAGGCTACTATTCTACGGTAGCTATAAATATACACACAAGAGATCAATAACTAGTATTGGTTACAGAAATTGTGGTATCGAGATCGGATTGGGAACAAAAACAACAACAAAAAAAAAACGTGTGTGGGGACATTCCCCCGGTGCTCACCTTTCCTGGGCAGAACGGTGGGCGTCGGCATCTCTTTCCTCCTCAGCAGCAGCTGCGTCTGGCCCCGCCCATCCTCGTTATCCCCCTCCTCGCAGCAGGTGAGCAGGGTGTGTCCACAGGGGTAGCCCAGGTACTGGTGGGCGTGGCAGCCCCGCCCCTCGCGCCGCAGACGCAGACCCAGGGCGCAGCAGCTGCAGCACGTCTGCAAAAACACGCATAGAACCTTGATCTTTATTGTGTTTTTAAGGTATTTTTGGCAGGAACGTGTTGTTAGCAGTGGTTCAGCCATAAACCATGTGCCACGCCCCCACCTTTTGAGAGAGCTGCTAACACACTACTGACATGGTGGGGAGACAATATATAGCAGAAAATTGCATTTTGGAGCGATGTATATAGGTGAACTTGCATTTGACCCCTTAGCCCCATTATAAGCCTATTTTGGGAGAGGGGAAACAGGCATCAAGGAGTGTTTTCACAAAATAACACCTGGACCACTTTTTTCTAACAAATTAAGTGCAAATAAAAGATAAATAAAAAAACTTTTGGTGTGCAATTCTCCTTTAACAGTATTTACCATTATTAGCATTACTCAGCCTACTTAACATTACTAGCATTATCAGCAATATTAGCATGAGCATCACTCAGCATTACTTAACATCATTGGCTATTGAAAAATATCAGATCTAGAAGCTCAAAGCGCGCCACCGAGATTCTAGATCTGATATTCAAGATCTGATCTATATCTGATATTCAAGATCTGATGTATATCTGATATTCAAGATCTCTAGTGAAACCCTAGTTTCAGTTTGGGGCTTTGGGAGAAAAGCCTTTCGTCCAATCAGGATGTATGCGCTGTTGGACTTGCACCCTCTGTAGAGTGTGTGCACAACATGCACATCTTATCACCGACGGGGTGTCATTATGATAGCTACATCGGTAGAAAGAGTTGGATGTCTGTATCGATTTGACATTATGATGCAAGAGTCACAGGAGACCAGGAGGGTGACGTTGTCCAAAAGGAACGCTACAAAGTACCGTACTTTCCGGACTATAAGCCGCTACTTTTTTCACATGCTTTTGATCCTGCGGCTTATACAACGGTGCGGCCAGTCTATGGATTTTACAGGTAACTCAGGTTTTCAACAGGTGGTCTGGGAACCACCAGTGGTCCCTGAGAGGGTTCCAGGTGGGCCCTCCAGACTAAATGATGGAAAGTTGGTTAACCAGATGTAACTCTTTGAGAGTGTAAAAATGAAACCAAATGGACCCTTGCGGGTCCATTTGGTTTCATTTTTACACTCTCAAGAGTTATGATATTCACCATCACAATTAGCACCACTTAATTAATAGGTCTGTGGGGTGAAGATGTTGTTAAATGGTGGTCTCTGGCTCAAATGCTGAATAAATAGTGGGCCCTGGGATAAAAAAAGTTGAAAACCACTGCTCTAACATGAAGCTAAGGTGCGGCTTATACATGGAAAAATCAAGATTTTGCCCCAAATTTAGCTGGTGCGGCTTATATTCAGGTGCGCCTTATAGTCCAGAAATTACGGTAGTCGAAGTCTCACCGTGATGGTAAAGAGGCTGTGTAGGGATCAATGGATTAGCGGCAGCTAGTATGAACCCAGTGACCACTGAGTGGATTAAATTGTCATTCCTCATTGTGGTATTGATACTATTACTTCAAGGGGTATTCCACTTTCAAAAAAAAAAAAAAAAAAAAAAAACCTTTGGTCATTTTATGGTCTACTCAGTCTCATGTGAACACACCAGACAGTTTATAAGTTACTCCATTCAGTATTTAGATATTTGATGTTCATTTTAGCGCCTGCAGCTTCCTCCTATACAAACCCATTGTAACTTAAAACTCCATTTTAACCATGACAGATTATTCGAAAACAACCCATCTTTTTTCTGGTGACTGATATTGTCCTCGGAATACGTGAGAGGACTGTGGAATTTCATTTACAGTTTTTATTTATTTTTAAAATATTGTTTTATTCATTTGGGTGGGCATACCCAAACATGGAGGCGGCTACATTTTCCAAAATAATATTTTAAAAATAAATGAAAAGTGTAAATGAAATTCCACAGCCCTCTCACGTATTAGGAGGACAATATCAGCCACCAGAAAAAAAGATGCTTTGTTTTCAAATAATCTGTCATGGTTGAAATGGAGTTTTAAGTTATAATGCGTTTGTATAGGAACGCGGCGGATGTGCTAAAATGAACATCAAATATCTAAATTTGAATGGAGTAACTTATAAACTATCTGGGGTGTTGGCATTAGACTGAGTAGACCATAAAATGACCAAATATATATATCACTTTAAGTAAAAAAAAAAATAAAATAAAATAAAAAACACAAAAAACACTTCCATTACTGGCTATGGGTGTGTGGAGCCAAAATGCCAGAGCTGGTCTATCACCTCAAACAATAAGCAGACATGTTGGATTCGCTCGGGTGAGCAGCCAAATCCACCAGACCTTCCTTCCTCTGGGACATAAGAGTTGCCCCATTTTGAGAGATTGGAACAATCCGCCAAGTCTAACGAAAAAACCTAATGACCTAGTTTCACAATCCAACCTATTGCAAACCTAATAGCCTACAAATAAACTATTTACAACATGAAATCCGGATTTAGTACAATGAGCAGACATGGCACCAGACTGGCACAAATCCTGTTGCTCCACCTGGAAGTGTTCAACAAGGGTCTGGAGGAGGATGAAACTCTGTTTCCTGCTGCACTCTTTGAACCCATCAGGGGGCGGATCTAGGCATGGGCATGGGGGGGCAGTGCCCCCCTAAATACCCAGTCTGCCCCCCCCCCCCCCAAACACGATGCCATGCAAAACAACACAAGCTATTTCAAATTAAATTGCTTATATTTAAAATGATTTGAAACACTACTACTGCTACAACTACAATTTTGGCACCACTTGTTTCGTGCTCGCGCCCGCAATAGACCTTTAGGTAAGCCCCTCCCCAAACTGATATGGTCCAATCACAGCTAAGCGTAACATGTGATAGACAAACCTCTCCACCAATAGCTTTGCTATATGATAAAAACAAAAATAAAAAATAAATGTCACACACACATTTTTTCCACTGCATAGGATATGCCTTGTTGGTGGATTTGGAAGAGATTTTGAAGCTCTGGTTCCAAAAATGAACCAGTATTTTATTGTATAAAGTCCATGATATTTACATTGGAATGAATGAGCCCGGCTGGAAAGTGTCCTAGGGTGGACAAGAGGGCGGGGCTTACCTAATGGTCTATTCACCAGAGCTAAATTCTTTTTTTTAGCTTTTTTTAGCTCGCGTTATCACGCCCCTCTTAAGCGTTTAATGCCTCCTGCTCCTTGGAAGGTCCTTAAGATTATGGTTACAAGTGCCCAAGCGTACTTTTCTCAGACGCGTGTCCGGCATTCTCCCCTTAGAGATAAGGTTCCATCTATGCCTCCCAAGTAGTCTTGGGCAATATACCGGTATTACCGTTTATCGCGATATTGGAAATCAATACCGAGTAATACCGTTGGATCTATAAAAAATATCGAATACCGAATATCGTGAAATACCGTCATTACACTGTATTTTATTAAAATATGAGCTATGAGACTTTTAATTCTAACTATAAAAACAATTTTCATGTTACACACATGCCTAAACTAGCCCTTATTTGGGCTAGGCTTTCTGGAATCAATGTATTTCCAACTCCAGTTTTTTCCTATTTAGGTTGCTTGAATAGCAGAGCGCTCAGTTTCTGATTCCTCAATGTCGCAATCCTGAGAACTAGGTGACTGGTGGAACGTGTCCGACTGAATGCACGCTATTGCCATCTAGTGATCAATACCGGTAATATTGAATATCGAGCTAATTAACACGTTATCAATACCGATATTAAAAATTCAATACCGCCCAAGACTACTCCCAAGAGTCTCCAGGGGTTGACACTAAGGTCTCCGAGGCACTTGCCCATCGGGCAAGTGCAAGTCAGGTTCTACTTGCCCTCAGGTCATGGTCACTTGCCCCCCAGAAATATATAAACCAGGGGTTTTCAACAGGTGGTCCCTGAGAGGGTTCCAGGTGGTCCCCTGCTAAGTTGGTTAACCAGGTGTAACTCTTGAGAACGTAAAAATGAAACCAAATGGACCCGCAAGGGTCCATTTGGTTTCATTTTTACGCTCTCAAGAGTTAAAATAATCATCTTATTAGCCCAGGTCGCAATGACAACCTTCAAGACAAATTTATCTTGTGCTGTGTTATTGCGCATTAAGTTGCACACTTGCCCGGTCGGGCAACCAGGTAGCAGTCTTCACTTGCCCCACCATTTTTTTTTTTACTTACTCCGGGCAAGCGGGCAAGTGTTAGTGTCAAGCCCTAGTCTCCCGATGGAGGTCTTCAATGCACGTCTCAATGGCAAGAGAGAGACCACATGGCAGACCCTGGACCAGATAGGGGGGGGGGGGGGGGGGGGGGGGGGGGTTATATTCCCCCTAGTGCCCTGGCCTGGCCCCCAGGTGGGAGAGTCCAAGCGTTTTACTGAGGCCTCTGCCAGCCACGTGCCAGCCACCCGGTTCCACTTTATATTCCTTGACTCATTGTAGCATGTTTAGTGTTTTAGTAGTTTGTTTTAGTATGTTAGATGTATAGTTTTAGTTTTAGTTGTAGTACTCCATAGTTGTAGTATATTATGTGTCCTTTAGCTGCTTAGTTGTAGTATTAGCTGCTTTACTTAGTTGTAGTATGTTTAGTCCTAGCCGTGAAGGTGGGATGTCCTGTCTAGTTCCTGTTTAGCTGTCTGTTTAACTCTCACTACTTGCCACTTTATAATTATAACCATACCTGGTTGTAGCTTAGCACCTTCACCCCACTTTATACTGTTACAGTTGCACTTTAATACTCTAGTCTGTTGCACTATGTCACTTACTGTTTCTTGTATTGTCTGTAGTTGTCATTTTTCTATTGTCTATTGTCTTATTGCACTGGGGAACAATGGAAACGTTATTTCATCCCTGTATATGTCCTGACATACACTGGAGTGACAAATAAAGAACCTTGAACCTTGAACCTCATTTCCGGGTCATTCAGAAAAAGGTGGGCGTTGTTGATGTTTGGACAATAAGGTGTCAGCATGAAGCTCACAGCCCTTGGCTCTCAGTACAAAATAGCTACATTTGCGCAGAGATACAAACTAGAGTTGGGTGACAATTCGAATATATAGCGTTGTTCGAAAATTTAAGTCAAATCGCGGATTACTTTTATTGTGCGGTTTTCCGAAAGGAAATAAAAATAAAAAAAATCTCAAGCCATGATGGAATATCCGGTCTATGGGCTCGTGTGAGTACATCCACCATGTGACCAAGTTGTTTTCTTCCCGCTCAACGTCGTAACTCTTCTACTAGATGGCTCTGGCTTTCATGTCGAGAGCTTGTTGTAAATGGCGCCGCAGACAGACAGCCACGTCTCTGTCTTCTGAACGTGAAAAACCGGTACACAAGCGCTAGAAAAAGTACAACGCTAAGTAAGTAAGGCTAATAATGCTAAGTTAGGCTAATTCTAAGTAGCACCTATGTGTGTGTGAGTGTCTATGCAGCGTCTATGTGTGTGTGAGCATCTATGGAGCGTCTGTGTGTGCAGGGGTTGACACTAAGGTCTCGGAGGCACTTGCCCATCGGGCAAGTGCAAGTCAGGTCCTACTTGCCCTACTTGCTCATGGTCACTTGCCCCCCAAAAATATATTGTAAATTTTGCAGATGTAACTCTTGAGAACGTAAAAATGAAACCAAATGGACCCTTGCGGGTCCATTTGGTTTCATTTTTACACTCTCAAGAGTTAAAATTCATCATCTTAATTAGCGCAGGTCTACACAACTAGAGAATGTAGAAGATTAATGGTCATTTTGATGTGTATGTTAATTTGCCTGTTTTGTTTCCCAAATCCAGCCTGGAATTGTGGATCGCTATAAAGCAGGGAAAGACACAGAGGCAGAGTGCAATGACTGCCTTCAAGACAAATTTATCTTGTGTTGTGTTATAGTGCACTAAGTTGCACACTTGCCCGATCGGGCAACCAGGTAGCAGTCTTCACTTGCCCCACCATTTTTTTACTTGCCCCGGGCAAGCAGGCAAGTGTTAGTGTCAAGTTCTGGTGTGTGAGCGTCTGTGTGTGTCGTGTTGTGTGTGGGTCGCTTGCCTCGTAGGTGTCGTCGGCACATTGTTCCCCAGCGGCGGTGATGTCATCGCAGGCGTCTCCGCCCCGCGCGGCGCTCATCCCCAACATACACCTGCTCTCCTGCAACGAGCTGCTGCAACACTGCTGCTGCACCACACTGCACACGCACACACACACACACACACACACGATTAACAAACTCCTTTTGAGCTAAAAGTTTTAAAACCAAAACACCCGCCAGACAGATCTACATGACATGGGAGTCAATCAATCAGTTTAAAGGGGAACCCCACCCATTTTCAATATTTTACTCTAAGGTACATCAATATGTCACTGATGTACCTTAGAGGTGTTGGGTAGACATGATATAAAAAAAAAGTTCCCCCATTCTGTGTTCCCAAGAAATGGAGGTCAAAAGAAAACCACTAACATGGTGAAACATCTTGATGACATCATCAAGATGTATTTTCAACATGTTAATGGATTTCTTTAGACGGTTGCAACCAAATGAACCCTAACAGGTTCATTTGGTTCCATTTGTACGCTCTCAGAAAAAAATGTTGAAAATGGGTGGAATTCCCCTTGAAGATGACATTCCGGTAATTTGTTTCACATACGATACTCCACTACTCCAGTAAAATCATTTGACAATGCACAGTACTGTCACCTGCACACAGAGTGGGCGTCGCCGGAGTCGAGCAGGTCCATGTGATCACAGCGCAGGTTGTCATTGGCCCAGCGCTGGCCCGCCTCGCAGCAGCTCTCCACCAGGGGGAGCTCCTCACGCGGCAGTGGTGCAGGGGACAGTGCTGAAAGATGACAAAACAGTGTCGCGTTGGATTCATGCATCTCAGACAAGCCATTTTTTTATGTTAAATGTGGTGCAAAATCTTGAACATGTATTCTTTTTTTTTCTTAAAATATTTTATCCCACAATTTTGTAACCCATTTTTTTTTCACCTAGTGCCAATTCCTAATGCTCTACACATCCTCCGCCAACCTGGGGAGGCAGCGGACTGGCCTCATGCTTCCTTCAATGCATGAGGAGTCCAAGCTGCCTTCTTTTCACCTGACAGGGAGTTTCCCTGGTAGGACGTATCGTGTGGAAGGAACACGTTATTCCAACCAGTTCCTGTCCCCTCCATCAGGCGCCCCGGCTGGCCAGGGGGAGGCAGTTTAGAGCCCAGGATTACTGCATGTTTTTGTGAGGGTATCTACCCTAGGGGACATGGGGAGAACATGTAAACTCCACACAGAAAGGCCCTTTCACCAACCCCGCCTCGGGTATGGGTACTGATGACGTGGAGGAGCAGACACGCCGCCAGCACCCACAGCAGCGCCCCTAGCTTGGAATCGAACCCAGAACCTTCTAGCTGTGAGGCGACAGCACTAACCACTGTGCCACCGTGCCCCCTTGAACATGTATTCTTTCACAACAAATGTTTTTGCTTCAGGGGGAGGTTCCTAGCCCTGGTCTATAGCTTTGTAGTGACTTTCCTACTGCCGCTTTGGACGCCGTACAAAACAACATTCACGTAGTAGTAATGCCACTACAGAGCTGCAGTTTGTTAAGCACTGGGCCAGGGCTGGGGGTCCCCAACATGATTCAGATGGAGGTCGGTTATGAAATAGATATAATTCTGGGATCCTTGACCTGAATAGTTTGAGAATCACTGTCTTAGAAACATTTTTTTTGTTTTTGTTTGTAAAAAAACAATAAAAAAAAAAACTGTGTGATTTAGAAGATACTTGTAGAATCTGGTCTCAGGTTTCAATGGGTTAAAAAAAAATTAAGGAGTGACTTATTTTCTATCAATTACACCTTGAATTCAAGTACGCTTGGTATGACGAGTGGCGTCTCCTACACTACTCCACTGAGTCTCCTACTGGAGAAATTAATTATCAAATTAATCAAAATATTGGATGAGGAATGCGACAAAAAAACGACAACTTATGCACCAAAAAAAACAACAACAACCGATGCAAAAACAACGCTCAAGAGTGTGCTCTGAGGAGCAGGGCCTCTAGCTGCCAGACCGGGTTGTCTATCCAGCAGGGACTACAAACTTCGCAATCTTAGGAATCTAAGTAAGTAAGTAGGAAGTAAAATTTATTTATAAAGCACCTTTTGAAACAAGGTTACAAGGTGCTGTACAATGGACATACAATAAACACACAATTAAAATAGTGACAATATTAAAAGGTGGAACAAAAGTATGAGGATACAAACCAACGTTGAACTTAGCATAAAAAATAGGCAGACAAAATACAACTAAAATACCAATGAATCAGGGAACACAAACATAAAACCAGGCTTTTTTTATGTCCAAGGACAGGGTATTCCAGAGTGTAGAAAGCCCTGTCACCCTTAGTTTAAAGTCTAGTCCCAGGGACATTCAATAAAAGTTAGTCGGAAGACCTAAACTTTGGAAACTTGGAATGGGATCTGACAAAGCACGCGTGCACCGACACACAAACAAGGCAACAAACAAAGGCTCCAGGTCTCGGCCCTTCGGCCTGGTGGAGACCACCACTTCACAAGAACAGTATTGATGGCGGTTTAGTCTCCTAGAAATGGAGTAAAGCCTCTGTAATCCTGGTTTTATGAAGGCTGAACAGAAGCCTATGTGATGCTATCCTGCAGAACATGAAAGCGGCGGGGAAAACGACAGCGGCAGTTAGAGCCGACGTGCTTTTAGAGAGCTACTCAAAGCATGACTAATTAAAATGGTAGATGGTGCATTTATCCAAGGTGGCTTACGTTTCCCCCGTTCACACACACATTTATACACCAATAGCGGTAGAAAACGTACAAGGCACGGCCAGCACGCCGGGAAAAAAATACGGGCTGGGTTTCTTGCCCAAGGACACTTGGGCGACATCTAGACAGGATGCCAGGATTCAAACCACCGACCCATGGATCACTGAACATCTCTAGTACAAGCTGCTCACGAGCGCGTCCCGAGAAAACATGCATTACAGCCAGGGAGAGCACCTGAACTGCTGCTGCTGCTGCTCACAAACACTTGTGCCCGTGCATTTAGAGTCAAGAGACAGATAACTATTTTATGAAAATCAAGGTGCAACGTCCTGTCTCAGTTCATCACCTATAGTCTATGTTATCAAACATTTCTAAACATCGATGTTGTGGTGCACTGAAAAATACAGCAGGGTGGAGGAGGAAGTGGGGCGGAACTAGGAACCAAACTGCACCAAATGGTTCGGGGTCAAGGAGGGGGGGGCAGCACTTGGCTCTGATTGGCTATCCCCAGCCAAGCCGAAAAGCTCAGCAATTTTTATCTTTTTGGCCGACGTTGCCACGCCCACTTTTTCGACCGTCGCCTGTTATGCTGCTATCGGCCGAATCGGCAGCTCCCATGTACAAATAAAGGATGTCGGCCAACGTTGTTCGTCCATCGCCCGCTGTTAAAGAAGAATTCCGGCCCAAACGTTTTTTTTTTTATCTTTATTTGCAGTTAATATTTTTTGAAAAAAGTGGTCCAGGTGTTATTTTGTGAAAATACTCCTTCATGGCTGTTTCCCCTACCCCACAATAAGCTTATAATGGGGCCAATGGGCTCCAAAATGCAATTTGTTGCCATATATTGTGTCTCCACCATGTCAGTAGTGTGTTAACACTTTCACTTTCACTTTTGTTTCAGCAGTGGTTCAGCATAAACCATGTGCCACGCCCCCACCTTTTGAGACAGCTGGAGTACTCACTACTGACATGGTGGAGACACAATATATAGCAAAAAATTGCATTTTGGAGCGATGTACTGTATATAGGTGAACTTGCACAACGCCCATTGGCCCCATTATAAGCTTATTTTGGGGTAGGGGAAACAGCCATAAAGGAGTATTTTCACAAAATAACACCTGAACCACTTAAAAAAAAAAAAAAAAACCTGCAAATAAAGATAAAAAAGAAACTTTTGGGCCGGAATTCTCCTTTAAAAACGTACCTCTAATTACAGTCTGTACGAGCTATAGGAGGTAAATACTGAGTTGGTATTAATCCAGCTCAATAACGGCACTGGGAAGTGTGCTGTCATTCCTTCTGCTACCAGACCAGCCTTAGTGGTGAAGGTACTGGTGTTTGTTTAATATTCCGCTGTCCACAACATACAAACACTCTGTAACAAGTAAAAGGTCTGAGCTTTGATTCAAACAGAGCTCACCGCCGTTTTCCACGTTCGTGTTTACGCAATGTTTGGGGTTGTTTGTGTTTCGAGGTGCTGTGGGACACCACCGCGCTGTACGTCAGTGTATGTCAGCTTCATAAGTATGTTTATTCTTTTATGTTTGTTAGAATGTCCTCGTCTGTTTGTTTGTCATTTAATTTGTTTATGTCGAGTTTGATTATGCCTTTGTTTATTTGCACCACTGATTCTCATCTTCTTTCTTGGTCTTGTTCGGTTAAAATGATTATTTCAATCATTGCATCACTTCTGCCAGCGTAAAAAAAAATCAGTAACTCTACATTGGGGGGAAGGGGCCAATAGCCAACATCACATACAGCAAGGCCCGCCCCACGCGATCCTAATTGGAGGAAGGCCCCCTCTCATGCTGATTGGACGAAAGGCTTCTCTCCCCAAAACGAAACTATTAGTGAAATCAATTACTATACCTTTAACACATGAAAACAAAAGTAAATGAAAAGGCATGGCCCCCTCACGCATTAGAATGACATCATCAGTCAAAAAAACAAAAAACAAAAAAACAAAAGACAAAACAAAACAAAAAAAACAATTGGGTGTTTTTGATGAGTCTATCATGGTTAAAAGTGGAATAGTGGTTAAGGGGTTAACGCATGTTTTCTAATTATAATCACAATCTAAAAATGAACTGTAGTAACTCAAGTTTTCAAATTGACTTGACGTTTTTAAAAAAGGGAAACAGCACTTAAAACGAACACATTATGCATTCTACTATAACTATACTATATACTGTAAGTGCAGTTACTGTCTAGACCGCTGAACTGCCTTTAACATTGTAGTCACTCTATGAAAGATTACCCACCAAACATTTCATATTTCACTAATGCCTCACATTAAACCCTCTCACATCGCTGTTATTTCCTCCTCGTTCCAGAAAGTAAAAGGAGGGAAACACAGACGTCATGTCAGTGAGTCCAGCCAAGATGAAAAGACCATAACAAACCACTGTTGGACCCCTGAGACCATTAAGTCCTGTGATTAAATAAGTATTTATTTTCACTGGCTTTTCTGAAGCTCTCACGCGCTGTGAAACCCTTCAGTGTAAAAGCAACACCTCCTGCAAACCAGACAAATTAGCTGCCGCGTGTCATTAGTTTTAACCCACGCATTATTGGGTCACTGGAAACAAGATAAAAAAAAAGTTGTATATAGGTAAATATTATTTTTGAGCGGTTCCCATAACCGCTCCATTAAAGGGATACGTCAGATTTTTGGAACTTAAAGGTGTACTAGGTAATTTGGACTGGGGGCCACTGCCGATATTGCAGATTTTTTTTAGATAGAATTCTACATTTCCCAGAATCCCTTACGCTTTAAGTCGCATTCTGATTGGTCCTAGCAATCAAGGACCAATTCAATAAAACATATATTTAAAACATGCTTTGAGGGCTGAAATTCATGGAATGGCTCATGTGACAAAGCATAATGGATATCAAATGCAATATTTGTTTTAATGAAAATGTTACATAGTATACCTTTAAGTTGTATTGCAACTGAATTAATTAGTGATACGGACACAAAAACATAGGCCTAGATTTGTGTCACTGCTTCGTCACTGCCCTTATCCCTTAACTTCTTTGCCTTTTAAAACTATTAAAAAATAGTAAAAAAGGGATAAGGGGTTTGGGATAAGGGGTTTAGCATAATGAAAGTGGAGCCGACACTGGGAAGCTGGCAGTAGTCCCACTAAAAACGCCTGGACAACGCTCCACGCGCCCCAAGCTCTTCTCCCTCCTGGCCCCAAAACTATGGAATGAACTTCCCCCTGCAATCAGGACCTCAGACTCATCAGACTATCTTCCGCCACAGTCTTAAGACACAACTCTTCAGACTCCATCTCAACCCATAGCACTTGTATTATATACCAACCCACAGTTCTTGCTGCAATGACTTATATAGGTTGCCTAATGTATTACAATGTTTTTAGCGCTTCATGGTATGTTGTAAAATGTATTGTAAATCCAGATTAAATTGTAAACCTTTCACCATTGGGGCAAAAATGAACAAAGGATGTGCTAATATTTAAGAAATGGGTCAACAATTATGTTGGTTTTGTGGATTCAGTTACTTTTACTGCATGGCCTCAGTGCCCCACACAAAATGACCAGACCTACTTCATATTCTGGACATCACTTAACACAGTTGAGCCCTCCTCCTATCCACAAGACGGAACAGTGCACCAAACAATTGTGGGAATTGTAGTCCAGGAAGTGATTTCCATGACATCAGTCACTAGGGGGCTCCATTTTCGTTACATGCTAAACCCCTTATCCCCAAATCCCTTATTTCATTTTTACTATTATGAAAAAGCTTTTGGAATATTTCAACATGTCAATCTATTAACACGTTGTGAGCTTGTAGACTGGTCATTTGAACTACTGAAAAATGTTTTTTTTTTAATCGTATAAAATGACAAAGACGTTAAGGGATAAGGGGTTTAGCGGTAATGAAAATGGAGCCCTGGGGCTTACTAGGCTTAGTATTGAAAAAACACACATTACACACATAAAACCCCCCAGGAAAGTGTTCTAAACATTCTAAATGTCATTACCATTTTTTTCTTTATTTTTGCAAAAATGATGAAATGTCCCTTTAATAACATGAATCCTACAGTATGGACCTATAGCTGACCAGACCATGGGTCCTTTATTTGTGCATTAACGTCCCAGTTGATCATACCATACTTTTTCATTTGAATCGTGAAAAAGTCACACTTTTGAACATGTGAGTTTAATCCACCTGAGAGAAACCATATCTTTCCCTCCCCTTTTGCCGTGTTTTTCTTTTGTTCAGTGAAGCAGATCTTGTATTTTTTAATTTGGCAGGGCAATTGCGTGAGGCATGTTCTCAGCAGCGCCTGCCAAAAAGGCCAAACATTCCGGGTTCAGCCAAGTTAAGCAATTATAATCCCTTTTTGTTATAATAGAAGTGTCAAATAGCTCTCTATTGTGATGGTAATCACTGCACCAGCAGCTCATACCGACATGGAAAGAAAATAGTTACATACCTGTATATGTCTTAAGTGCACATATATGAAATTGCCCCCTACATACAGTATATGAACCTGACTGTGGCATATATGTGGTTATATATGACACATACCCTATATATCCAGATATGCGCATATATGTAATTGATTATTGCATATATGCAACATATATGATGCATATATTGGGCATGTATGCACATATATTTACGTTCTATGTGGGATTGGGAGTTTGGCTCGATTCCCGGTTCATACCAAAGACTGAAGCTCAGACCCATGTGAGTGTGTGTACACATGTGTGTGAGTGTGTGTCAGGGCGGATCTACGCATCGGCATGGGGGGGGCGTGTGGGGGGGGGGGGGGCACTGCCCCACCAAACATGATAGCATGCAAAACAACTCAAGCTATTTCAAATGAAAGTGCTCATGATATTTAAAATGATTTGAAACACTGCTACTGCTACTAACTAAACTACAGTTGTGGCACCACTAAACCAACAGCATTTAATTCACAACAGAAAACTCTCTGAGTCAGACCTTTAGCTTTATGCACGCTGCTTGTCTGTTGTAACTTCAACAACAACTGATGTTATTATTGATGCTTTACTTGCCCAATAAA
This sequence comes from Benthosema pterotum, assembly GCA_039105355.1. NCBI lineage: Eukaryota > Metazoa > Chordata > Actinopteri > Myctophiformes > Myctophidae > Benthosema > Benthosema pterotum. The sequence continues at coordinate 51,832,097 of CM076971.1, forward strand.
AGTCCTGTAACCGAAAATGTTATGGGTGCAGCTTCATCGGCCGTGTCGCTTCGCGCCACGGCCGATAAAGCTGCACCCATAACATTTTCTCCTGCCCCCCCAATTGGGAAAAATGTTACATCCGTCCCTGGTGTGTGTGTGTTTGCACGTGCAAGCATGATCTCCATTTCATCTGCTAAAATGTGAACCGTGCCACGGCCCGAGGCTTCATCTGCAGCACAGATGGACAAACATCGGAGCTCTGCTTGCTCATCTCGCGTCGAGATCGGGACGGTGTTCCTGGATGTTTTGTTTTGTTCTGACACGACATCTGGCACAGTGTCTCTCTCCCCTAACTAGCTTCAACATTACATCATCTGGAACAGCAGTTGTCCCTATACGCTTCTACTGTTGTTCTTTACACATCTGGGACAGGTGCGTTGCGCGTCCCAAATGCTATAGCCTCTGCATTGCTTCTGGCATATCTGGCATAGCAGATGGTAATGGCATTCGGAAGATTTGTAAACCAGGGCGGATTTAACATTTCCCAATTGAGGGGGGGGCAGGTGAAAATGGTATGGATGTGATGAAGTCGCACCCATACCATTTTCAGTTACAGGACTTTTATTGGGCGAGTAAATCATCAATAATAACATCAGTTGTTGTTGAAGTTGCAACAGACACGCAGCATGCATAAAGCTAAAGGTCTGACTCAGAGAGTTTTCTGTTTTCAATGATGAAATGCTGTTGGTTTAGTGGTGACACAGCTGTAGTTAGGTAGTAGCAGTAGTAGTGTTTCAATCATTTTAAATATAAGCACTTTAATTTGAAATATCTTGGGTTGCTTTGCATGCCATCGTGTTTGGTGTGGGTTAGGGTTAGTCAAGGCAGTCAAAAAGTTTACTACCGGTAATTCTAAAATGGTCCTCAAACTTCCTTGTTTTTTTTCGGGGGGGAAACACCGGCCTAGAATAATCTTCCTCATCTCCATCTCCACTCCCTGCCTGGAGCAGCACAGCAAGACATTCCCTCCACCTTAATGTGTTGTTTACGTTAGCGGCACTAATGTCCTCCAGTGGCCATCTGGGCCCGGGCGCTGCCCGCTGGAGCCTGGCACGGCTGCCCATCCATCACTCCCACACAGCTGTCACCACGGGACCACTACCACCCCAACCACCACCACACCACCCACCTTACCACCCACCTACCCACCCACCACCTCACACCCCCTGCAGCCAGAGGAGGCTTCACAACCACAGGACCAGCGCACACGCACACGCACACACACACACACACACACCCTGCCAAAAAGGACGCTTTCATTCCTCCCAAAAAACCTCAGACAGAATGATGTAAGATGCACTCTGGCTGCCTTTCACTTAACCCATTTAGTCCAGACTCAATTCTAGTTTCTGTTGCGAGAATCTAGTTTCTGACAGTAGATTCTAGTTTCTGACAGTAGATTCTAGTTTCTGACAGTAGATTCTGGTTTCTGACAGTAGATTCTAGTTTCTGACAGTAGATTTTAGTTTCTGACAGTAGATTCTAGTTTCTGACAGTAGATTCTAGTTTCTGACAGTAGATTCTAGTTTCTGACAGTAGATTCTAGTTTCTGACAGTAGATTCTAGTTTCTGACAGTAGATTCTAGTTTCTGACAGTAGATTCTAGTTTCTGACAGTAGATTCTAGTTTCCGACAGTAGATTCTAGTTTCTGACAGTAGATTTTAGTTTCTGACAGTAGATTCTGGTTTCCGACAGTAGATTTTAGTTTCTGACAGTAGATTCTAGTTTCTGACAGTAGACTCTGGTTTCCGACAGTAGATTTTAGTTTCCGACAGTAGATTCTTGTTACTGGCGCTAAATTTCTTGTTTCTGGCGCGAGATTGAGTTTCTGATGTTAGATTCTAATTTCACACACTAGATTTTGGTTTCAGAAACTAGATTCTAGTCTCTGACACTAGATTCTAGTCTATGACACTAGATTCTATATACACAGTATATTGTTTTAAATCTATGTTCCTGTGTCAGTGATGCTCAACATATTTCATGCCAAGCCCCAGACCCCCAGAATTATCTATATTTGGCTGCGGACCCCCATCTGAAAACATGTTGTTCTAGGGGTACCCCCTGAAGCAAAGATTTGAGTTGAAAATGTTGGCTTCTGAAATAATATATTCAAAGATTTGTGCTACGTTTTGACAATTTTTCCAAAAATAGCAGACCTACAAGCTCATAGCGCGCCACTCAGTGGCGCGCTATGAGCTTGTAGATCTGATATTTTTCAATAGTGCAGTACAGTACAGGTTAAAGTGATATTTTCACTTCCAGTCCCAGCAAGCCCCGGTCAGGAACGGGATGAATTAGCCACGTCTTGATTGAGGACAGATCTCACCAGAACTTCACCTGAGTTCAACCAACACAAATCCTGTCCAACTAATGACGGACAACCCTGGACGAATCAGAGAGAGTCAGACTGAGGCCAGACCAACTTAACCCCTTTGTGTCCTGATCAGATTCTAGTTTCTGATGCTAGATTCTAGTTCCTCATGCTAGATTCTAGTCCCCCACGGTAGATTCTAGTTCCTCATGCCAGATTCTAGTCCCCCACGGTAGATTCTAGTTCCTCATGCCAGATTCTAGTCCCCCACGGTAGATTCTAGTTCCTCATGCCAGATTCTAGTCCCCCACGGTAGATTCTAGTTCCTCATGCCAGATTCTAGTCCCCCACGGTAGATTCTAGTTCCTCATGCCAGATTCTAGTCCCCCACGGTAGATTCTAGTTCCTCTCAGTAGATTGTAGTTTCTGAAGTTAGATTCCAGTTTCTGACACTAGATTCTAGTTCCCAACACTAGATTCTAGTCCATGACACTAAATTCTAGTTCCTGGCGCGAGATTCTAGTTTTTCTGGAAAAAAAAATCTCTTTCTGTGTCAGTGATGCTTGACATATTTCATAGGATGGACTCCCAGAAATATCAATTATTTATCTGCAGAACCTCATCTAAAAACATGTTGTTCTAGGGATCCCCCAGAAGCAAAGATTTGAGTTAAAATGTAATGTAGTTAATGTATTCAAAGACTTGCACCACATTTTCACAATTTTTTTAAAAAATAGCAGAATCTATATATATATATATATATATATATATATATATAATATATATATATATATATATATATATATATATATATATATATATATATATATATAATATATATATATATATATATATATATATATATTAGGGCTGTTGAATGATTACATTTTTTAATCAAATTAATCACAGCTTCAAAATTAATTTAATCATGATTAATCACCATTCGAACTGTCCAAAATATGCCATGTTTTCCTGTACAGGATTTCAACATTTAAAAAAGAAACATAATCTGTGAAAACATAACCATTTAACTTTAAAATATTGATCAAAATAGGTGATCTACAAGCCCTCAATGCTTGTAGATCCTCCAGCTATACTCTATGGCTCTGGTTACAGGAAGACACACAGCTATATGTCTCCGTAATACCCTGCTGTGCCCATTTCTTTCAATGAGAAAATACTCAGTGGGTTGAGTCAGTGTGCACATGAGTTAATTGCGTTAAAATTTTTAATCAGATTAATCAACAAAATTAATTTAATCCCATTAATTAACTATTTTCAACAGCCTTAATATATATATATATATATATATTTTTTTTTTTTATCTATGTTCCTGTGTCAGTGATGCTCAACATATTTCATGCCAAGCCCCAGACCCCCAGAATTATCTATATTTGGCTGCGGACCCCCCCCCCCCCTTTGAAAATATGTTGTTCTAGGGAATCTATTGTCAGTAGATCTGCTCTTTTTTAACATCTAAAACACCAAAACGCGTTCAGTGTACAAAAATACTGTAAGTATTGAAATGTAGAAATGCCCCTTAAAAAAAGAACACCTCAGTGCTTGGATGAACGTTAACATGGTTACTTAATCCCAGGCCACCACTGTTTGGCTGCGTCGTGAGAAAAAAAAAAATCGACTTTTCTCTCCAAAGTAAGTAAACATGACACAGCAGGAACACTGCACAAAGGAAATGTCAAGTCCAACTGCTGACTCATCATTTAATCCTGGCTGAGAAGCTCAATTCATTTCACTCTTTTTCTCCCCCCTTCCTGGCCTGTTTTTCATACATTTCACCCATAACTTCTTCGTAGCACACTTGCAGGAGTGTCTGCCAGCATCCTCTATATATCTCATCGTCACACATGCAACACACACTGCTGTCAGTTGGAAGGAGAGGCAGGGGCGGACGTAACATTTCCCATTTGGGGGGGCAGGAGAAAATCGTAACCATTTTTGGTTACTGGACTCTTATCGGGCAATTAAGCATCAATCATAACATCAGTTGTTGTTGAAGTTGCAACAGACACGCAGCATGCATAAAGCTAAAGGTCTGACTCAGAGAGTTTTCTGTTTTCAATGATGAAATGCTGTTGGTTTAGCGGTGACACAATCGTAGTTAGCTAGTAGCAGTAGCAGTGTTTCAAATCATTTTAAATATAAGCATTTCGAAATAACTTGAGTTGTTTTGCATGCCATCATGTTTGGTGGGGCAGACTGGGCATTTTAGGGGGGCATTGTCCCCCCATGCCCATGCCTAGCCAGTGTTTCCAACTGCCAAAATTCAAAATGCACTAGTGGCACTTCCAAAATGCACTAGAGTGGTTTTCAACCATTTTCATACACATATTAGACTGGATATTGTCTGTGAATTGAGAAATTGTACTATTGTGATACGGCATCATTGCTCAATGCTCGATATGAGATTATAAGAAAAGAATTGGACCAGGTACAAGACAAACACGATCCGGACATCCTGAGTAACATGACAATGACTGTGTGTGGGTGAAAAGGTCACGCAGTATGAACTCATTATGACTTGGCACTCGGGAGGATTGTTTTAACTGTCATCGGATTCATTATTCAACATTCCACTGGCTGGGTCTAAAGAATGCTTGAAGAATGCAAGCCAGCGCCAACCTCATTGTTCTCCAGCACGACTTTCCCAACAAAAAAACACACTATACTACCAACTCCAGCGAAGAGGCCGCCTGTTGTCTCCATTAGTTGCACCAAAATAGCAGCACTCTGTTTCTGCAATCAACTCGGGACCCCTCTCTCTCTTTCTCTCCCACTCCTCACAAAGACGCCGCGCAGAGAGAACCCGAGCCGGTTTGTTTTAACACGTTTCGACCTGGGTAACTGTCTCGACATAATGTAGTCGAAACGGTTAATATGTGCTATAATAATAATATTATAGCACATAGGAAGAGGAATTCCACCCATTTTCAACATTCTAATATGTCATTAATATACCTGCTGGGTGGACATGATAAAAAAGTTCCCCCATTCTCTGTTTCCTAGAAATGGAGTGTGAAGAAGATCATTAACATGGTGACACATCTTGATGACATCATCAAGATGTACAGTATTTTACCATGTTAATGGATTTCTTCAGATGCTTTTTTTTCTGAGAGCGTACAAATGGAACCATTTGTACGCTCTCAGAAAAAAAAAATGTTGAAAATGGGTGGAATTCCTCTTTAACTAATAGTGAGGACATAATATGTCTTCACTAAATCACAACAGTAGGGATGCACCATTAATCGGTAGCATAATAAGAACTGGCGGGATCTGAGATCGGATATCTGCCGTTCTACAACAGGTAATTTTGAGGAACTGATCTGATTGGTTGAAACAGGTCACATGAAGTTACTTAAACCACCACTCAGTAACACCTAATTAATGCACCTGTGGCTGCATTTCAGCTGGTGTTTTGTTTTGGTTTTCTTTCAGAGCGCTGCAGGCTAGACAGTTTCATGGGACATATGTGGTTTGTCATTGACAAAATATTATTTTTGGCGATTCTCTTAGTTTTAACGGTATAACTGTTGCAGAACTGCAATGTTACAGTTGAGGATAGTGCGGGATAGGACTGATTTCATGCTGTAGGAACTTTCCTGCAGGGCAAGTTCTGAAGGTACTTTAGAAGTGCCTTCTTGTGCAATCTCATTGCTTGATTATTTCATAAACATGCACTGCTAGTTTTCTGGGGAAAAGAAACAACTCGCTGGAAAAAAACAGTGTTTGCTCTTGAAGAATAATATCCAAAGATTGGCACCGTATCTTTTGTATTTTTAGGGCTGTTGAATGATTAAAACTTTTAATCAAATTAATCACAGCTTCAAAATTAATTCAATAATGATTAATCACCATCGAACTATGTCCAAAAGATGCCTGTTTTCCTGTACAGGATTTGAATATTTAAAAAGAAAAAGAATCGGGGTAAAAAAAAAAGCTCGGCTTATTATTATTATTTTTTTTTTAAATAATTATCAAAATAGGTGATCTACAAGCCCCCAGCTATACAGTAATCTATGGCTCTGGTCACAGGGAGACACGCGGTTATGATGTCTCTGTAAAAACATGCTCTACCCATTTTTTCAATGAGAAAATGGCTCAGTGGGTTGAGTCAGTGTGCACATGAGTTAATTACGTTAAAAAATTTAACCAGATTAATCACCAAAAATAATTATTTTCAACAGCCTTAGTATTTTTTTTTTTTCAAAAAGATCTACAACCTAGCTATTTCTCGATAGCTAAAGTATGAATGCGTTTCCCGTACAGATCGGGTTAACTTCAGGCTGTGATCACAACAGCGAAAAACGTCAACGACGAAGATTAGTTGCTCCCGCAGGAGGAGTCGCTGCCACTTAAAACGCACTTAACGTCCAGAAGATCCAAGCCTTGATTTGTACCCCCCCTTCCCTCACCCCGGCGTCACGCTGCGGCCCCCCGAAAACACCAAACATCTACAAGCTGGCGACGGGGGTGTGGGTGCAACGTGTTGCAAGCTTGAAGATTTGGTATCGCACGTGTGCGCCAAGCCAGGGGCGTTGTTGCCATTAGGCAGACTAGGCAGTTGCCTAGGGCAGGGGTTTTCAACAGGTGGTCCGGGGACCACCAGTGGCCCCTGAGAGGGTTCCAGGTGGTCCCCAGCTAAGTTGGTTAACCTGATGTAACTCTTGAGAACGTAAAAATGAAACCAAATGGACCCTTGCGGGTCCATTTGGTTTCATTTTTACACTCTCAAGAGTTAAAATATTCACTATCTGAATTATCCCAAGTCCACACAACTGGAGAATATACATTCTCAGTCATTTTGATCTGTATGTTTGACCGTTTTGTTTCCCCAAATCCAGCCTGGAATTGTGGACAAAAGCAAAATAAATCTTTAAAGTTTGGGGGTCTGTGGGGCTAAAATGTCATCAAACGGTGGTCCGTGGCTCAAACTCTGAATACATAGCGGTCCCTGGTATGAAAAAGGTTGAAAACCCCTGGCCTAGGGCGCCATGAGGGGAGGGGGGGTGACCATGAGGGAGAGCGCCATTTTACAGAGATTTTCCCTGGAGCCCCCTTACCAGATTTGCCTAGGGCTCCAAATTGCTTAGAAACGCCACTGCGCCAAGCATTCTTTGCTCTCTGCAAGCCGCCGGTAAAAGCACAGGAAAAGGCATGTCCCGGGGACCAGCGTCTTGCCACTTAAGGCCCCCCTCTCTGTCTGTCTGCTGTCAGAGATAAGGACCAAGGGGGTCCTCGATGACAAACGGCTCTTCCGCCACTTTCATTGCCGGCCAGTGAAGGAAGAAGTACTGTACTTGCATGTTTTCCTTAACTAAAAGTGGTATCAGTATTGCAATGCAGATTGCTTTTATATTAACTCGTTTTAAAAGTTGGGACCCACTGCTTGTGTGTTAGGGGTGGGCAAAAAAAATAAAAATAAAAATCAATATTCCAATTTATCGCAATTCTGAATGCTATCATATCAATATTGAATCACCAGGATCAAAAACATCGATGTATTTGTTAATTTGCTCGGAAAGACCGACTAATGGTTATCTGGCTGCATTAAAGTGAAATGACTGAACCATTCACCGTCTATGTTGTTTAGAATTAAATTAAATTGTTCTAGTACAATAAAAGCAACGTGATTTTTGGGAAAAATCGCAATACATCGATACATATCACAAACATTCCACAAATGAGTTTTAAAAAATGGGGGGTCGTCTTGTACCCGGAGTCGTCTTGTATTCAGGACAATATGGGTATTAAGAATCACAATATAAATCGTTCTGGCAACTTCAATATCTATATCGTATCGTGAGGTAAGTGAATCGTCACGCCCCTAATGTGTGTGCTAATGCGTGACCATGCTAGTGGCTTCTGTTGGGCTTCATGTTGCATCCACTCCAAACACGTGTCTGTGATCAAAGGCTTGGAACAGAGCCCATATGGGATAATCAGACGTGGAAATGCAGAAGCAAAACTACTGACCAGTGTTGCCAACTGCCAAAATCCAAAATGCACTAGTGGCACTACCACAATGCACTAGAATGCGCTTAAAGCAGTGGTTTTCAACCATTTTCATACCAGGGCCCACTATTTGTTCTGCATTTTATCCACGGAGCACCACCGCTTGATGCTGATTCTCTCAGACTAATTTAGGACAGATAACTAAATGTGTAGATTCTTGAAAATTAGGTATTTCAGAATTAGGTTCCATTTGGTTACCAATGGTATTGTTTGAAGAAAGGAGGACTCTATCATAGGAGGAAAGGTGAAAAACTAACTAACTATTTTATCTCTGGCGCCTGTCAACCTATTTCGCCCCAGCTCACCAGCAAAAAAGCACTAGATTTTCCGCCAGGAGTTTTTCAGTAATTTTGGCACTAGGGGGGTCTGAGAAAAAAAAGCTAAATATAGCGACAAATGTGCCAAGTTGGCAACACTGCTACTGACACCATGACATGAGGCCAAACCAGTCTCTGTGCCTCGCACTGCGTCGGTCATTAGAACGTACATCTGAGTTACACACTGTTAGCGTGCACAAAATAGTAAATATTAGCTCACCACTATCCCCCATCCCTGACATGTCTGCGCAGTGCTGTCTGTGCTCCAAGTGAACACAGCCCAGCATGTCGCTGAAAACAACGCCAGTGTGGCCAAATTCACCATATTCCAACCATAGCCACCCTCTGGTCGAAAGAGTGGTGACATTGAGGGGTTATAAAACAGCCTGGTCAACCTTGTTCATCTACTCGCATGGGCCCATAGACTCCAATGCATTCTGTAACTTCCAGGTGTCCCTATATAAAGCCTTCATATAGGGACAAAACAATAGAAGACCACGGAAGTGAACAGAACTCTTTCTGTACTCTCAAACCTCCGATTCCAACATCTTGATGACAATTGAGAACGTGTATCCGTTTGGCTTTTTTTCCCTAAAACCTGCCAGAAATTCTGGCAACAACTCCTGAGCCTCGCTGAGTCGGTTATGTCATGGTGTCCCCCCAGGGCTTAGAACTCGGCCAGGGGTTGTGGAGTCAGAGAGAATCCAGTTACGCTACAATATCACAAGTAAGGCGATGAAACGCTCTACACACTATATAGCCTTGAGGAGAGGAGCGCTTGTCAACGACTGCAGAGAGAATGATTGGATCATGGGAATCTCCCTGCCATGGACGCCATGCGGTCACTGCAGGAGGACAGACAGAACATCCTTGACCCTGTGAAGTCCCGGGGGATGACTTCATGATCCGACTAGAAGTGGAAAAAAAGCAGAGCTCCAAAATATAAAGAAGCAAGTCACTGGCTCAGATGCACTTGTTATTTCTTCTCACGTTGAGAAAGCTGATGCACTTCAGCAAGCAGCCGTTCAAAGTAAAAGGAGAATTTTACCCCCAAAAGGCATTTTTTATATTTGCAGTTGATTTATTTTCCCAAAAAAGGGGTCCAGTTGTTAGTTAGTGAAAACAGTCCTTAATGGCTGTTTCCCCCGACCCCAAAATAAGGTAAAGCTAAAGTCTCCTTGTTGGCCTTCAAAACCACCGAAGACCCATGATTTAGGATGTTGGTGTAAGCTCTAAGGTTGCCATGGGCAAGGGAGGCATGGACCAGGGTTCATGGACAAGGGGCAGGGATTGACACTAAGACTTGCCCACTTGCCCGGGGCAAGTAAAAAAAATGGTGGGGCAAGTGAAGACTGATACCTGGTTGCCCGATCGGGCATGTGTGCACTATAACACAACACAAGATAAATGTCTTGAAGGCAGTCATTGCACTCTGCCTCTGTGTCTTTCCCTGCTTTCTAGCTATCTCTCCTATCTCTCTCCCAGGTCCATTTGGTTCCAAACTATCATTTTGCTGGGGTCAGGGACCACTGGGTCTGTGACCACTATGGGCTAATTAAGATGATGAATTTTAACTCTTGAGAACGTAAAAATGAAACCAAATGGACCCGCAAGGGTCCATTTGGTTTCATTTTTACACTCTCAAGAGTTACATCTGGTTAACCAGCTTAGCTGGGGACCATCTGGAACCCTCTCAGGGACCACTGGTGGTCCCTGGACCACCTGTTGAAAACCGCTGGTTTAAAGCACCCAAGTAGGAAGTAAACTTAAATGTAAAATTTACAATATATTTTTGGGGGGGGCAAGTGACCATGACCTGAGGGCAAGTAGAAGCTGACTTGCACTTGCCCGATGGGCAAGTCCCTCGGAGACCTTAGTGTCAACTCCTGAGGGGGCATGGGCCATGGACCAGAGGCCCATGGGCAAGGCAGCATGGGCCATCGGGCAGGGGAGATTTATAGAAGGGATTGTGGGGAGAGCCCAGTTGTTTGTACTTATTTGCAGTGTTGCCAACTGCCTAAATCCAAAATGCACTAGTGGCACTTCCAAAATGCACTAGAATGCTGCTAGAGCAGTGGGTTTTCAACCATTTTCATACCAGGGCCCACCATTTATTCCTGCATTTTAGCCACGGACTATACCATCTGATGTTGAGTTTAGTTTCTCAGAATAATTTAGGAGAGAGAAACTGGCAAAAATGTTGGTCAAAATATCAATTCTCCCACATTTTCTAAATGTGTAGATTCTTGAAAATGTGGTAATTCAGACATTTAAATATAATTTAACTCTTGAGAGCGTTAAAATGAAACCAATTGGTTTCATTTTAACGCTCTCAAGAGTTACAGCTCTATAAGGCTCCATATCATAGGAGGAAAAATGGTGAAAAACGAGGGTTTTATCTCTGGCGCCTGTCAACCAATTTCGCCCCAACTCACCAGCAAAAAAGCACTAGATTTTCCGCCAGGAGTTTTTCGCTAATTTTGGCGCTAGGGGGGGTCTGAAAAAGCGCTAAATATAGCGACAAATGCGCCAAGTTGGCAACACTGAGCAGCAGCAGTAGCAGTGTGAGGTAAAGATCATTACGTGTGATGGATGTAGAGACGTCTCTGTTACTGCCTTCAAGGACCCGCGGGGTCTCCTCTCCTCCTCCCCCGAGTCTCCACAACAACAACAACAACTCTCCAACTGCCCCTGTGGAGCGGCTGGATGGATAAATGCTGTTATTATGAAGGTTCACCCCGCTATGCTACTGCCTCAAGTGCTAGCGAGGGTGTGTAGATCACTGCTTCAGTTGTGGACCAATTTTCCTATACGTGATATATGTGTGCGTGCGTGCGTGTGTTCAAATTGATTTAAAACAAGCTCAAGAAAAGAGGCAGCAAACACATATGGTAACAGACCTACCACATTGCAGATCTACTATTTTAACTAGTTTGGGGTCCTTGCTGGTTGTGGGGTGGGGGTTGGGGGTGTCCAGGACCCCATTTTAAAATTTAGGCATCAATTTAGGCATTTTAATCGAGGGCAGCTTACATTAAGCACAAACGAAGTATACAGTACATAGAGATTAGCTAATGTGAATTTCCAATTCAGGTATTTAGTAGAAGCTCTAGTGCATTCCATTGTTTAGGAGCCAGAAGAGAGAATAGTTTGGGGCGTGTGGAGCAAGACTGGCCAGGAGTTTTTAGCGAGGGTATAGGTGTAGCAAGAAGTGCTGCTATCTTCGGCTGCATTGAATACAAGCATGAGAGTTTTGAACTCTGTGCACGCCAGCGACCGGGAACCAATTGAGGGAACGGAGTAGGGTTGGGGTCGGAGTAGTGCTGCGGCATTCTGGATCAATCGAGGGGCTTAAGTGCACAGGCCGGGGGTAAACTACAGGGACAGGGGGCTCACGGCTGCCAGAACTTTGTGCCGATAGCTCTGCTTAAAGCCAGCGTGATGATTTGCGATGGCTGCTGTAAGCCCCGGTGGGCCTCCGCGTGCTGCCCGACCCCGAGACCTCAATATCTGAAGGTCGATGCGCCAGGAACAGAATATGAGGAGGATGAGTCACAAGTTCAGGGTCTTTCATTCATGGGGACTGGCGGTGGGTAGTTGCCTCTGTCGGATCGGGTGAGGAAACCTCGTATGTATTTATTTATTTATTTTTTATTTTTTTCAGGAAATGAAAACAGTGTTACCAACTTGGCGCATTTGTCGCGATATTTAGCTTTTTTCCAGATCCCCCTAGTTCAAAGAATAGTGAAAACTCCTGGGGGAAAATTGGTTGAGAGGCACCAGAGATAAAACCCTTGTTTTTTGCCATTTTTCCTCCTATGATAGAGTCCTCCTTCCTTCCTAGGAAGAACCATTGGTAACCCAATGGACCCTTATAGATCTGTAACTCTTGAGAGCGTAAAATGAAACCAAATGGACCCACAAGGTTCCATTTGGTTTCAATGAATGTCAACATCCTAATGCCGTCCAATACTAAGAGGGATAGGGAGGGAGTGAAACTATGACAAACAGTTGCTGCCGCCAAAATACAGTACAATGCTGCCTCAACCCATACAACACCCTACCCCTCACACATTAGCACTGCCTTGTCCTGAGCCCGACGAATGTTTAGTTTTCATGATTTGTTGACAACAATAAAGTTCTGGACAACTTGCAGGACAAAGCCAGTGTCTGTCTGCAGGGAAACAGCTGCAGCATCAAAGGAGAAATATCATTGAAGGCGGGAAGGCAAAAAAAAACATAGCATTGTACACTACGGGCTGCATTTTTGTTACATGCTAAACCCCTTATCCCAAACCCTATTTTACTATTTTGATTTGAACTTTTTGAAATAGTTCAACATGCCATGTCTATTGACACATTGTGAGCTTGTAGACTGTCCTTTTTAACTATTGAAAAATGCTTTTTTTTTTAAATTGTTTTAAAAGGCAAAGAAGTTAAGGGATAAGGGGTTTAACGGTGATGAAAATCTAGGCCTATATATTTAGATTTTTGGCTAAAAAGTTAAGGAATGGATCATGAGATAATGTTCACATCCATTCTTTCCCGTTGGAAATGAATAGACTCTGACTTCCTCTGGTCACCCATTATATTGTACCCTCCCCACAGAATCCCCAGTACTTCTGCACAACACTACTATGTCACACAACAAAGCGTGTTAATCATTTTGCGGTTGAAAGAAAAGGAGGCACTGTGTAGAAATATGGAGATGAGGTCTATGCCCACCAGACACCGTCTACCAGACAGGCGCCAAGACAAACAGCAGAGCTCCGAGGGATTCCACAGGGAGCAGGTCTGGGACCCTCTGCAGTCCTGTTGAAGTCATTTAGTGGTAATGAAGCATGATTATAGCACCATATGGGAGGCTTCTCCCCGTGATATTTTGGCCTTCACTTACAGGCAGCAGCGAGTTCTCCAACACGTTTGTGTGGGTCTCGAGATCACGTTGATATGTTTTTTTGGCAGGTAATGCCATTAAAATTCTGAGATTCATTGCTTATATATACTTTAAGTGTCTTGCCAAAGGACACTTTGACATGTAGAGCAGTGATGTAAAGAGCTTTTCTAATCTAATGAGTCCGGGGATGCAGGGAGGAGGGTCTTTTAGATAAGTCCCAGGGACATTTGATGAGTCCCACTTCAGTGCTGTTAGGAGTCAATATTTTTGCTTTACAAATTGACGCATTAAAATCCCATTTCATTTTATATGGTTATATTCATGTATGATATCTGTAATAAAAAAACGACTTCCAACTCTGAAAATGTTATCTTAGAACAGTGGTTTTCAACCTTTTTCATGCCAGGGCCTACTATTCATTCAGCATTTGAGCCAAATGTTGAATTGGGGCTAATTCACATGGTGAATATTTTAACTCTTGGGAGTGTAAACATGAAACCAAATGGACCCGCAAGGGTACATTTGGTTTCATGTTTACGCTCTCAAAGAGTTACACCTGGTTAACCAACTTTCCATGATTTAGCCTGGGGACCACCTGGAACCCTCTCAGGCACCACCTGTTGAAAACACCACATCTCAGAAAGATCTATGGACGGCAGACAGCAGTGGCAAAAAGATGCATTGGTTGATGTTTAATTGCTACCATTAAGGATAAATTGCCTTCTTGGATGCAGTTTGCGATTACAGTCACACAGGGAATCCCAGATGAGTATTTTGTGTAAGAAGAGCAAGCACAAATATAGATATTTTACAGTGGAAAAAAGTCACTGCACGAAAATGGCAAATCTCTATAGCTTGAAATATAATCCACTATCGTCTGTTGGGTGGAGACCTCATATGACCAAAAACTGGATGAAAAAGTAAACAAAACAGAAAGACAGAAAATGTACAAGCTTGCGATGCATTTCCACCCTGCAGACCTGCTGTTGCTGCTTTTGATTATGTTGTTAGCACTATGTTTCACATGCAACTACTTTGTGTGTGTATGTTGTATATGATGTAAATCGCTCTGGATTAAGAGCATCTGCTAAACGGATGAATTGTAAATTGCCAAGTAGTTTGGTGTTTCACACAGTGCAGCCCACAGGAAGCAACGTCGTAGATCTAACCCACATACAGTACATGTATACAGTACTGCACATTCATCAGTCTGCCACACACACACGCACACGCACACACACACAATGTACATCCATCAGTGTGTCTGCTGCTCAGCCAACAGCAACACACAGCAGGAAAAACAAAACCATCCGTCTACTGCACGTTGTGCACGCACACACACACACACACACACACACACACACACACACACACACACACACACACACACACACACACACACACACACACACACACACACACACACACACACACACACACACACACACACACACACTTTTTTATTACTATACTTGTGGGGACAGTATTATAGGATGAATGAATGCCACTCTTGCTGAATAGTGCGATTTTCTAATAAAAATTTGACATTTTTGGCAATATCTTTCATAAATAATGGAAAAATAATGAATTAAATAATGAACTGAGACCCATCAGGGGTGGGTCTCAACTCTCAATTAAACAAAATAATGTAATTCATCTGAAGATTTGTAATTAATTAATCTCAATTAATCTCAATATTTGGGTCAATATTTGACCTGAGAAGCATCTTTTGGTCAATTAAAACAAGATGGTAGCGTGTGAGTGAGTTTTTCCAAACCAAAACTGTGTCCACACTGCGACGTATTATGTTGCTGGTGAGGGTTAAGAGATAGGCCCTAATTTCGGACCAATGGGAGGACGGAACAGTGGGAGTTTGGATCAATGTCAGCCCTTATTGGTTACCCTGATGGGCTTCTTCATTGTGCGCCTGAAATTTGTCCAATGAAAAAAGTGAATTCGTTTAATCATATTATTGTTTCTGTAATGAATTAATG
Organism: Benthosema pterotum; assembly: GCA_039105355.1. NCBI lineage: Eukaryota > Metazoa > Chordata > Actinopteri > Myctophiformes > Myctophidae > Benthosema > Benthosema pterotum. The sequence goes on from CM076971.1 coordinate 51,847,695, forward strand.
TCCATTAATCGGGTAAAGTTCCAAACTATATATATATATATATATATATATATATATATATATATATATATATATATATATATATATATATATATATATATATATATATATATATATATATACAGTATGTCACAAAAGTAAGTACACCCCTTGCATTTTTTCAAATATTTATTGATATATATTCCTGGGAAAACTTTGACGAAATGACACTTCAGTACAATATAAAGTAGCCACTGTACAGCTTGGAAAATGCTGTAAATTTCATTTTTTCATCAAAATAACTGAAACACAGCCATTAATGTCTAAACTGATGGCAACAAAACTAAGTACACCCTTCAGTGAAAGTGTCCAAATTGGGCCTAAGTCGCCCAAGTAGACACTTTTCCTCCCCAGTTCCATGTGACTTGTTAATGTTAACACAGTCTCAGGTGTGAGAGGTGAGCAGGTGTGTTAAATTTGGTAGTATCGCCCCCTACATCTCATAATGGTCACTGGAAGTTCAACATGGCACCTCATGGCAAAAAAACTCTCTTAGGATCCGAAAAAATGATTGTTGCTCTAGATAACATGGGCCTCGCTATAAGAACATTGCCATCATCCTGAATTTAAGCTGCAGCACCATGGCTAAGGGCATACAGCAGTTTAAGAGGACAGGATCCACTCAGAACAGGCCTCACCATGGTTGACCAAAAAAGTTGAGTGCACATTCTCAGCATCAAATCCACAGGGAGACGTCCAGAAATGGTCCTAGAAGTTCTGTAAGAGTTGCTACAGAGGTTGGAAGGGTGGGGGGTCACCCTGCCAGTGCTCAGACAATACGCCACATGCTGCATCAACTTGGCCTCAATGTCTGTCATCCCAGAAGAAAGGCTCTTCTCATAATGATGCACAAGAAAGCCCTCAAACAGTTTGCTGAGGACAAGGAGACTAAGCATATGGATTACTGGAACCAAGTCCTGTGGTCTGATGAGGCTAACAAACATTTTGAGGGCTTTCTTGTGCATCATCATGAGAAGAGCCTTTCTTCTGGGATGACAGCCATAGAGGCCAAGTTGATGCAGCATGTGGCGTATTGTCTGAGCACTGACAGGGTGACCCCCCACCCTTCCAACCTCTGTAGCAATGCTCACAGAACTTCGACGACTATTTCCCTACGTCTCCCTGTGGATTTGATGCTGAGAATGTGCACTCAACCTCTTTGGTCAACCATCTTGAAGCCTGTTCTGAGTGGACCCTGTCCTCTTAAACTGCTGTATGCCCTTAGCCATGGTGCTGCAGCTTAAATTCAGGATGATGGCAATGTTCTTATAGCCGAGGCCCATGTTATCTAGAGCAACAATCATTTTTTCGGATCCTCAGAGAGGTTTTTTTTTGCCATGACGTGCCATGTTGAACTTCCAGTGACCATTATGAGATGTAGGGGGCGATATTACCAAATTTAACACACCTGCTCACCTCTCACACCTGAGACTGTATTAACATTAACAAGTCACATGGAACTGGGGAGGAAAAATGTCTACTTGGGCGACTTAGGCCCAATTTGGACACTTTCACTGAAGGGTGTACTTAGTTTTGTTGCCATCAGTTTAGACATTAATGGCTGTGTTTCAGTTATTTTGAAGAAAAAATGAAATTTACAGCATTTTCCAAGCTGTACAGTGGCTACTTTATATTGTACTGAAGTGTCATTTCATCAAAGTTTTCCCAGGAATATATATCAATACATATTTGAAAAAATGCAAGGGGTGTACTTACTTTTGTGACATACTGTATATATATATATATGTATATGTATATACACACACACACACACACACAGTATATATGCATGTTTTTTCTAGTTTTTAACCCCCCCAAACACATGCAACCATGTCATTAAAACAATGTAAAAAATAATTTGAAGGGGTCACCAGTGAGAAAAATTATGGCTCTGACGCACGCGCACACACACACACACACACACACACACACACACACACACACACACACACACACACACACACACACACACACACACACACACACACACACACACACACACACACACACACACAGTGAAGGAAAGAACTATGGCGAGGATACAAGGTTTCTGTCGGACGTGCGTTCTGGCTGCTCATGCAGAGCTGACAGATCCATCATCTCCAACATGACCTTGATAACAAGCCTCCAGATGTGAAGGTCGTGACCTTGAGGAGCCAGCCTCCAGATGTTGAAGGTCAAGCTCAAAACTGACACATCTTCCCCGCAGGGCATAATAACTCCGTTGAACTCGCTCACCCTCACCGCAGATTCGTCTCAAAACACGTGTAAAATGACGAGTACATAAGATTCAGTCTATTATGAGCTGCCAGAACATATTCAGGATCTCCACTGTCTATGCAGGCTAAAAAACAAGTTTAGATGCCATGATGTAATTTCAAATGTGGACAAACAACAAATAAATGCATAAATAAATAATTGGGGTCGTGCAGATATATCGCCCCTGCATATATTATCGGCCGATAAAGGCTTTAAAAATAAATATCGGAAAATATTTTGGTCCGCGGCCTATACATTGCACCGCAGAGCCACACAGGCAGGCTCTTCCTTCTCTGACGTATAAAGCAACAACATGGAGCTGCTCATTTCCGCAATCCGCGGTGCAGGCTTGTGGTTGGCAGAGTCTCGCCTCGTCCGGCATCACTAATCATTGTTAACCCCTGGACCGCCTAAGTCCGAGTATTAGTCCGAGCGCATCGTCTGATAAAGATCCCGTTGCTGACTTTAATTTGGAACAGAATTGCCGCAAAAACTTTTTTTTTGTCCCATTTAAACCCATTCAATCCAATGCATTCAAAAGCCTCTCCTGAGAATCTGCCCCTGAATGTCGCAGAGCACACGGGTAGATCAACTAGGCCTAGACGTCACTTCGTGACTTTTGACCCAGAACTTTTTGCTCAGATCGTGAGAGGACAGGTTAGTCAAGACACCAGAAACAGCATGATGTCATTGCACATCCTGTTTAGGAGATTTGGCGCTTCAAAATTAGTTTTTTTTTTTTTACCGATTGCACTGGCTTGAACCGTGGCATACAGCAGAAAGCAGCAATAGGTAACTATAGGTCTTACCCATTAAAAGGGCCTCTAGGAAAAATAATTAAAACAACAACAAATGCTATAGTGCTCTATGTTTACTGAAATCCATATATCACATACACTACTATCTACATCTGCATATAAAAATGCTATCCAAGATACAAAATTGAGACTTCGCATAGAGGCGTACATGTAGGAGGAAAGTAGAGGTCAAGGCTAGACACTGCTCAATTGCTATGGGCTGAGATGGAGTCTGAAGAGCTGCGTTTTCAGATTGCAGCAGAAGATAGAGGCTGTAATTCTGATTCTGATTGCAGTGCATTCCATAGTCTGTGGCGCAATTGTTTTACTTAAGTCAAAGTATCAATATTATACATAAATATATTAAAAATAAACACCCTCTCTGGAAGTAAAAGTCTGGAAAGTCTTTAAAGTAAAAGAGATGAACCAGGAGCTCAGTCAGCAGAGGTACAAAATTTAAAGCGCAAATAACATGGATTCCTACAATGGTTTTTATTACTTTCTAATGGTTTGAGCTTCAATCACCACTGGTATAACCAGTCCTTGTCATTTCTTTATGGACAGTTTAATTGCAGTATCACAATGTCCTGAGGTGGAGGAGGCGCTGATATGAAGTTATTAAAGTACTGAAGCTAGATAAAACCAGGTTTGCTTAAATTCCAGGTCAACTTGGAAAATCAACAATGTTGGACATTATAAACAGAGTGGAAATGCAAATTGGAAATGAAGACTGAAGGAGAGCAGGAATTACACCAAGCAGGGTGCATTGATGATGACATCATTATGAGGACAAAATCAAACCAGTTGTTCCTGAGAGCAAATTTACATTAAAGCTCCTCTATCATAAGAAAGACTGATTGTTCAAACTAAGTATTTTGTGGGGATAGAAAACACACTTGGGAGCATGAAAATTGGGAGCATGAAATTTTTAAATTGTTGAATATCATGTTATTCCCCCCTTAAAAAGGGTAAGGAACAAGATTGAAGTGGTGTAAAACCAGGGCATCTTCATCGCGCCCTGATAAATCAAACATTTTCAGAAGGTTGCCCACAGAATCCAGACGAGAGGAAGTGTGTTTGGAAGACGGGAGTGTTTTCACTTTTCCCTCCCCGTCGGTACAGTATTCTACTGACTGTTAGGGCCCAGCGTCAAGGTCACATCATTTGAGCGTTTGGCTGGACGCTGTCCAAGGCTGGAAATCAAAGTCACATTTTCCACATGCACACGGCAGAATGGAAGCAGAGCCTAGCGGCTCTCTCTCTGTCTCTGTGTTCCATATTATTCCATACAGGAAGCCCCAGCACAGAAAAGCTTTTGTATTGAATGTGCACACACACACACACACACACACACACGCACACACGCACGCACACACGCACACACGCACACACGCGCGCGCTCCCCCGGTTTACAATTTTACCGCACATTTACGGCAAATGGTTCTCAACCGTGGTTTGGGACCCACAGAGGAGCCCTCAGGTTTTTATGTTACCATAATAATAACTTTGAATATGGATTTGAATCGTTGATTAGTCACCTTTACAACAAGGTATGGCTTGCAGACACAGGACATTCCTAGAATGAGTAGAACTGATAAACGTGTGGGTTGCACCCTCAGAAAATGTGGCAGAATAAAATGTCGTCCTGCTGGCATTCACTGTTGTTTTGTGCTGGCAGGAGTTTGACAGTCACAGGTGTGTGCCACTCAGCCACAAACGATATAATGCTTATGTCCCTGGCACACACCTGTGACTGAGTGGCACACACCTGTGACTGAGTGGCACACACCTGTGACTGAGTGGCACACACCTGTGACTGAGTGGCACACACCTGGGACTGAGTGCCGTGTGCTGGCAGGAGTTTGACAGTCACAGGTGTGTGCCACTCAGCCACAGGTGTGTGCCACTCAGCCACAGGTGTGTGCCACTCAGTCACAGGTGTGCGCCACTCAGTCACAGGTGTGTGCCACTCAGTCACAGGTGTGTGCCACTCAGTCACAGGTGTGTGCCACTCAGTCACAGGTGTGTGCCACTCAATCACAGGTGTGTGCCACTCAGTCACGGGTGTGCGCCACTCAGTCACAGGTGTGTGCCACTCAGTCACAGGTGTGTGCCACTCAGTCACAGGTGTGTGCCACTCAGTCACAGGTGTGTGCCACTCAGTCACAGGTGTGTGCCACTCAGTCGCAGGTGTGTGCCACTCAGTCGCAGGTGTGTGCCACTCAGTCACAGGTGTGTGCCACTCAGTCACAGGTGTGTGCCACTCAGTCACAGGTGTGTGCCACTCAGTCACAGGTGTGTGGCAGGGACATAAGCATTATATCGTTTTTGACCCCATATCTTCAGAATCTGCTTCAAAAGCATGGTTAAATTGCCATTTTGCCAAAGTTTTTTGGAAGTGCAACAACCACACGTATAGCAGTGTTACTCATTCCAGGAATATCCGATCTCTACACGCTATACCTTGTTGTAAAGGTGAAGGTAGTCAATGTTTAAAACGTTACCAATTGGCATTAGTAAGGTTGAGAAAATAATTCCAAAATTTAGGTTTCCAAACTTATGTGCCAGTTTATAAAAAAAATAAATTAAGAATCTCAATTTGAACTAGAAGGCTTTCCCAGATTCAGCCTCAATGGCATCAATGGGATATGCTTTTTGCTTTTTTAATGCGGTTTGAATGGAGGGAACACACATACACATAAACAAATAAAACCTTAGTGGTTGTGGTCTGTTGGTTGATTGGGGGGTTCCAAAAGCAATATTCTTCCAAGTCACGGCAGGCCTGCCGGTTTGGGTCAAAGCAGAGGTGAACCAGATGAGAGAGCAGCTGTTCATCATGTGTTCCTGAACCGCTGACATCATGGACTGACTCACCTCTGTCTAAATGCACCAGGCGGCAAGGAATCCACCGCTGGAATTCAAAGGCTCTCTCTTCCTTCCGCCTTCTCTGTTTTCTCTCTGAATGCTGTTCATATTACACATACTAAAAGGACAACTTCACTATTTTATCGACCTACCTTCCTGTTCTGGCATTTCGTAACATTTATAGTCACATTCCATATGTATCTAACCTCCCCATGCCAAAGTGCCAGTGCCCTGCTGGCACTGTTCCGTCATCTCGTTGGAGGTGTGCAAGTGGGTCGCCCTTTGGGGCGAGGTCGGCCTTAAGGGCGTCTTACTGGTCTGTAAGTAGTCAGTAAGTAAGTAGCCTTGCCAGGCCATGATGTCATGAGGCCCAGCTGGGCCATAGAGGTCCATATAGCTCAGGAGCCTATCTCCTGTTTCTGTAGTGTGAGGCAGTACAAGTACACATGATGCTAGTATGTCGCAGGGACTTACCCCATTCCAACCCTTGATGCTATTTTTAGAGTCTTCGGTATGACCCGGCCGGGAATCGAACCCCGACCTCCCAATCTGAGGGCAGACACTCTAACCACAAGGCCACTGAGCTGGTCTTACTGGTCTACCCAACATATAATGTTGGGTAGACCAGTAAGACCAGCTCAGTGGCCTAGAATCTAGTGTCACGACAAAATGGGTTAATGTCTTTATAATGGGTTAATGTCTTTATAATATAAAGACATTAACCCATTTTGTCGTGACACTAGATTCTAGTTTCTGACAATAGAATCTAGTATCTGACACTAGATTCTAGTTTCTGGTAATAGAATCTATTTTCTGGCATTAAATTCTAGTTTCTGACACAACATTCTAGTTTCTGACACTAGAATCTATTTTCTGGCATTAAATTCTAGTTTCTGACACAACATTCTAGTTTCCGACACTAGAATCTAGTTTGACACCACATTCTAGTTCCTGACACTAGATTCTAGTTTCTGACACTACACTCTAGTTTCTGACACCATTTTTTCCCCTGAAAAATCTATGTTTCTGCGTCAGTCATGCTGCAAATATTTCATGCCAAGGACACCCATAATTAGCTATATTTGGCTGCAGACCCACATCTGAAAACATATTGTTCCAGTGATCCGAAATATGCAAGGATTTGAGTTTAAAAAAAAAAAAAAAAAAAAAAAAAAAAGTTTGCTCCATCAAAAACTTTTGCAACATTTTATCGATTTTTCAAAAACTAACAGAACTACTGCTATTTTTTTTTTCCAAATAGCTAAAGTGCTTGTACTGAATCTGTTACCAGTTGCAACATTAAAGCGGTGAACAGATTCCCATGCATTGCTGATTGCGCTTCAATACAAAATACTTTCCCACTTGTATTCGGGGGCAAACTTTTGAATGGAGTTGGACGTCATGGCACTCCTTACACCCGCTTGTCCATCATGTATGTTTTTCCCACAAAGCTTCCTATGCAGTCCATATATGCTGAGGGTTTTACGTTGGATGGTATAGCGAACGCATGCATGCACGCCGGCGATAAGTCATGCAGCGACAGACCAGCAGGGAGCTCTTATTGAAGATAAGCAGAGCGTCTTAGCGCACATCTCACACCTTAATTATAGGCTCCTAGTGCAGATAGGGCGTGCATGCGTGTGCGTGTGTGTGTGTGTGTGTGTGTGTGTGTGTGTGTGTGTGTGTGTGCGCGCGTGCGTGCATGCATGCAATTCGTGCAGTAGAAGCTCCCCATAGTAGCAGTGGTTTTCAACCAGTGGTTCGGGGACCACCAGTGGTCCTTGAGAGGGTTCCAGGTGGTCCCCAGCTAAGCTGGTTAACCAGATGTAACTCTCGAGAGCGTAAAAATGAAACCAAATGGACCCTTGCGGGTCCATTTGGTTTCTCGAGAGTTAAAATATTCATCATCTTAACACGACTAGAAGATTAATGGTCATCTTGGTCTGTATGTTTGCCTTGTTTTTTGTTTTCCCAAATCCAGCCAAAAGCAAAATAAATACTTTAGTTTTGGGGTCTGTGGGGGTCCTCAAATGGTGGTCCGTGGCTCAAATGCTGCATAAATGGTGGGCCCTGGTGTCAAAAAGGTTGAAAAACCCCTGCCATATAGCAAGGGGAATGGTACAATCAACACAGTAGAACAGCATAGCGGGGCATGATTGGAAAGCCACTAGGAGCGGTGGTAGAAGCAGATGAGGTGCGTTCGTTTTTCCCCAGGGTGACCGCCGGCTGCGACCGTGGGGAAATCAAACTATACGACGAGAGGAAAACCAAACATCCCCGGCCTGCACCTGAACCTCTCCCAGAGGGGATATAACCCATCTTTCTCTCCACCAGGCCGAAGGCATGGTGTGTCGTTTCGATATGTTACCAGTTAATGACTGTGTACGGTTTAAATGGAATCTTTCACACACTTTCCTTACTAAGCTGAGAAATACTGTATATCCCACACCCTTTTCACATTGGCCTGTTATAGCGCCACCAACGGGTGGATTTCTTTTTTTTTGCAAAACACATTTTGGGAGCAAAATGCCTCACATTATCCAATTACCATCAAGAGGAAGAAGTGGCACACTTTTCACCCAGGCCTATTATAGTGCCACCAGGAGCCTGACCTGACCTGGTGGGAGACTTGTGTTCAGAAGAGCACTTGTTCTAAGTTGGCTCTAGGGCGGAAAAAATTGGCAGCAATTAGCGTTGATTAGCGGGCCAATTAGTAGTCAATTGAGTTTGTGCAGAGGTTGTGCTCACAGCGGAGGATATGAGCTCCAACAGAGGGGCTAAAGGCTCCTCTTTGCATCACTGACACTGCATATCAGGGGTTTTCAACCAGTGGTCCGGGGACCACCAGTGGTCCTTGAGAGGGTCCCAGGTGGTCCCCAGGTGGATGATGGAAAGAAATGGAAGGATGATGGAAAGACGGTTAACCAGGTGTAACTCTTTGAGGGCGCAAAAACGAAACCAAATGGACCCTTGCGGGTCCATTTGGTTTCATTTTTACACTCTCAAGAGTTAAAATATTCATCATCTGACTAGCCCAAGTCTACACGACTAGAGAATGTAGACGATTAACAGCCATTTTTTTTCTGTAAGTTTGCCTGTTTTGTTTTCTCTGAAATCCAGCCTGGTATTGTGGACAAAAGCCAAAGAAATATGTGGGATGCCATCAAATGGTGGTCCGTGGCTCAAGCACTGAACAAATAGTGAGCCCTGGTATGAAAAAGGTTGAAAACCACTGCTGTAGCGCTAGTATCAGAATTAGAATTAGAATTATAAAGCTTTGAATGTTTTACTTTGAACAGAACAAGTCTATGAGGTCTGTGTGTCGGATCCCTAGGACATGTTTTCAGATGGGGATCCCCAGCCAAATATAGATAGGTCTGTGGGTTTTTTTGGCACGAATTTGTTTGAGCATCACTGACACAGAAACATTGATTTTACAGAAGAAATACAATCTAGTGTCAGAAACTAGCATCTATTGTCAGAAATTAGAATCTAGTGCCAGAAACTAGAATGTGGTATCAGAAACTAGAATGTGGTGTCAGAAACTAGAATGTGGTGTCAGAAACTAGATTCTAGAGTCAAAAACTAGATTATATTGTAAGAAACTAGAATGTGGTGTCAGAAATTAGATTCTATTGTAAGAAACTAGAATGTAGTGCCAGAAACTAGAATCTAGTATCAGAAATTAGAATCTAGGGTTAAAAACTAGCATCTCAGGTCAGAAACTGGAATCTAGGGTCAGAAACTAGCATCTAGGGTAAGAAACAATAGAATCTAGTGTCAGAAACTAGCATCTAGGGTCAGAAACTAGCATCTAGGGTCAGAAACTAGCATCTAGGGTAAGAAACAATAGAATCTAGTGTCAGAAACTAGCATCTAGGGTAAGAAACTAGAATCTAGTGTCAGAAACTAGCATCTAGGGTAAGAATCAATAGAATCTAGTGTTAGAAACTATAATATAACATCAGAAACTAGAATATAGCGTCAGAAACTAGAATACAGTGCCAGAAATTAGAATCTAGTGTCAGAAACTAGAATATAGTGTCAGAAACTAGAATATAGTGTCAGAAACTAGAATCTAGTGTCACGACAAAATAGGTCATGATTCTATAGGTTTGGGTCAACTACAACAACAAACACTGCTGTCACACACGGGGGAGTCAGCTAGTATGATCTCGGTCCAACAACATGTTTTCAAACCACTGGACCAGGTCTTTCTGAAAGTTTTCTCGCGGGTCTCACGCCGATCCCGATGCTGGCTTAAAACCTGTCAACACCATCCGTCACCCCCGCCTTAAGGCTTTCAGCGGCGCGCTGCATGCGGCCTGGCTCTCTGGAGCAGCAGGAAGGGGGGAGAGAGAGACGCCCACGTCAGGCCAGGCAGGGAGGCAGGGAGGGTGCCATCGTAAATTGTGCCTGACGTCCGCTTCCCTCAAACTTTTACAGTATGTAATGTATTTTTTGTGAGGTACAGTACAGGGGCTTGTAGGGCAGTGGTTTTCAACCACTATTTTACTCAGAAATTGAGCCACAGACCACCATTTGAGGACATTTTACAGCCCCACACAGACCCTAAAACTAAAGATTTACATGTATTAAGCTTTTGTCCACAATACCAGGCTGGATTTTGGGAAACAAAACAGGCAAACATACAGTGACCATTCATCTTCAACATTCTCGAGTCGTGTAGACTAATTCAGATGATGGATATTTTAACTCTTGAGAGTGTGAAAATGAAACCAAATGGACCCGCAAGGGTCCGTTTGGATTCATTTTTACGTTCTCAAGAGTTACATCTGGTTAACCAACTTAGCTGGGGACCACCCGGAACCCACTCAAGGACCACTGATGGTCCCGGGACCACTGGTTGAAAACCACAGTTTTCGAGTATGTTATGTATTTTTTGTGAGGTGCAGTGCAGGGTCTTGTAGGGCAGTGAGTTCACAAATCATTTTTAGCCATTTTTAGTAAGTGAGAAATTAAAAGGGGAATTCCACCCCAGAAAGATTTCATACCTTTATCTGCAGTTGATAAATTTCCCCCAAAAAAGTGTTTTGGTACCAGTTGTTATTTTGTGGGATAAAAATAAATCCTTCATGGCCGTTTCCCCTACCCCACCATAAGCTTAGAATGGGGGCTACGGGATGTTCAAATTCACCTATTCATGGGTCAAAATCTGTAGTCCTCCACCAGCTAGTCTTGGGCAATATACCGGTATTACAGTTTATTGCAATATTGGAAATCAATACCGAGTAATATCGTTGGGTCTATAAAAATATCGAATACCGAATATCGTCAAATACTGACATTATACTTATTCTATTAAAATATGAGCAATGAGACTTTTAATTGTAACTATACAAACAATTTTCACCATTGATATGAAAGACTGATTGTTCAAGCTATACAATTTGTGGGGATAGAAAATGCACATGGGAATACCAAAAAATAAAAATGTTGAATTTCATGTTATTGCCGAAACAGTGTTTTGCGAAACAGTGTTTCAGGGTGACGGGAAACGGGTTTGACTCTGAGGGTTGGTGGATTTGCGCGCGCGGGGCGGTTCGGGGCTGGCGGGGGGGCTCTCGGCATGGGAAGAAAGCCTGAGTTATTGGATACGCCGTGGGTGCAAAATACATGCGCATTCTCCCTTTGCAGCCAGCGTGCAGTCTGTCAGACAGACAGACAGTCAGTCAGCGCAGGGGCGGATCTAGGCATGGGCTAAATGCCCAGACTGCCCCACCAGACATGATAGCATGCAAAACAACCCAAGATATTTCAAATGAAAGTGCTTATACAGTATATATATAATGATTTGAAACATTACTGTTGCTACTATCTAACTACAATTGTGGCACCACTAAACCAACAGCATTTCATCATTGAAAACAGAAAACTCTCTGAGTCAGACCTTTGCAACTTCAACAACAACTGATGTTATTATTGATGCTTATACTCGACTAATAAAAGTCCAGTAACCGGAAATGTTACGGGGGCGGCTTCATCGCCCGTGGCGCGAAGCGACACGGGCGATGAAGCCACCCCCGTAATATTTTCTCCTGCTCCCCCATCCCCCCCAATTGGGAAATGTTACATCCGCCCCAGCTCCTGCGGCTGCTAGACCTGCGCTGTCCACATCCAGATGTCTGTGTGGGGGCGAAAACTAGTTTATGCTCCAAGTTACACAGAGTGCCTGGAGTCCAGTTGGGGTGGAGGGGAGAGGGAGATGGGAGATGGGAGATGGAAGAGGGGGAGCAGACTTTTAAGTCGGAGGTCCAGATCGATGGCTATTTAACCTTTCCAGGGGGGCACCCGAGACCCCCAAAGCAAATCATATTTGAACCCAGCCGGGAGGGAGGGGACCCCCCACCCGGATAGGCATTTTGGAATTGAAGCATTCAATTTTGTTTGACTTGGTTTGGTTTCACTGATAAATGTTGTTTTTTTGCCTCTTTCTAATAGTAATGTTTGGCCAGTGTTTTTTTTCATCTGAAGGTTTGACTTCGTTTTTTAGGCCGGTTGTAATTCGTGTTTAGACATATTTTAGACGTCTGATAGCCTGTGAAAAACTCAATGGAAAACCCATACGATTCTTTTTGCCAGAGTTTCAAACTGCTGCAATAATGATGCAATAATCTTTTTTTCTACAACAGTGTCAAGTCAAGGATCCCCAAATGGACACATTAGCCCATAAATAATTAAACTTTCTCATAGCCCATAAGTCTTGTGTGCGTTTCTATGTGCAGAAGTTCCTCCTTCTCTTGCGGTTGTTGCCAGTTTTGCAACTGAAACAAGTGGCCAGGTTTACGAAGACCAGCACGAATGACAATAGCTGTTCTACAAGCTCACAGCGACACACTGTGAGGTTGCACGTCTGTAATTTAAAAACACCCTGAGAATAAACCAAACATATTTTAAATATGCTTATAAGGCACACAATATTTTCTGGTGATTGACTCGCAGGAGGGGCAAAAGCAATCCTCAGGCGCGACGGTGATTGTTTTGCACAACAATTGAGACTGTTTTGCATAACGACCATTTTGCATAACTGTCGCAACAGTATGCATGCAAGTTTGGAGGGTTAAGGTTAGGTTTCGGCATAGGTTTTACTGAGGTTGTGTTTTAGGGTTGAGTTAAGCAGGGAAAGCGGTCCCAAAACGGTCGCAACCATTATGCAAACGGTCGCAACCATTATGCAAACGGTCGCGATTGTTATGTAAAATGATCACGCCGGTTATGGAAACGGCCGCGATGTCCGTCACAAGGAGATCAAGGACTGCCCCCGAAAAAAGGTTGACAACCAACTAACTGCTATAGGACAAGGACCTCTGACCTCGGACACACACACACACACACACACACACACACACACACACACACACACACACACACACACACACACACACACACACACACACACACACACACACACACACACACACACACACGCCCACACTCAAGGAACACCGTTCCGGGGGCAATGGCCAATGGGAGTCTCAGTCTTCCCCACCCGGTGCTCTCCAGTAAATTATTAGCGCGGTGGCCGCTTGGTTCCCCTTCCCTGCTATTTATAACTCAGCCAGAGAAGTGGAACATTGTCCTGTCAGAACAATGCTGTGTAGTGGAGAGAGAGAGGGAGAGAGAGGGAGAGAGAGAGAGAGAGAGAGAGAGAGAGAGAGAGAGAGAGAGAGAGAGAGAGAGAGAGAGAGAGAGAAGAGATTGTGGTTTACAGGGTTGTGTGGAGCCAGTGGAAGCCTCATGGAGCACGCAATGGGACTGGACAGACTTGGCACGATAAAGCTGATCGGAGCAGAGCTAGTGAGGCTTCCCAAAAAGCTTTCATACAGTTACATGCAGTCCAGAACCAACCAGCACCGGAAACAAGAACCGTATCGTCATACCTCGCCTGCTGCAGGACCCCAAAGTGTAACGAAAACAGACGACAGACTACAAGCTTGCTACAGGACATGTCACTCTGTTTCATTTTTGGAACGTTTATGTTTAGGCCTCATGCTTCCTTCAATGCACGAGGAGTCCTAGGAGTAGCATGTTCCTTCCACATGCTAGTTGAACGTAGCATGTGGAAGGAACAAGTTATTCCAACCAGTTCCTGTCCAAGCGCCGCAGCTGGCCAGGGGGAGCCAGTTTAGAGCATGCATGTTTTTGCGAAGGTGCCTACCATAGGAGACACGTGGAGAACATGTGAGGGTACCTACCCTAGGAGACACAGGGAGAACATGTGAGGGTGCCTACCCTAGGAGACACGTGGAGAACATGTGAGGGTACCTACCCTAGGAGACACGGGGAGAACATGTGAGGGTGCCTACCCTAGGGGACAGGGGGAGAACATGTGAGGGTATCTACCCTAGGGGACACGGGGAGAACATGTGAGGGTATCTACCCTAGGGGACACAGGGGAGAACATGTGAGGGTACCTACCCTAGGGGACACGGGGAGAACATGTGAGGGTATCTACCCTAGGGGACACGGGGAGAACATGTGAGGGTATCTACCCTAGGGGACATGGGGAGAACATGTGAGGGTGCCTACCCTAGGGGACACGGGGAGAACATGTGAGGGTATAGGGGACACAGGGAGAACATGTGAGGGTATCTACCCTAGGGCACACGAGGAGAACATGAACTGTCCTGGAATCAACCGTGGTACCCAAGGACTTGCATTCATCCACACAATCACTACCTCATCCCCACAAATTACACATTTCTGGTGTGCATGTAATCCAGCGCTAAAGTCAAATATGACCTCCTTTGTTTTCTCAATATTTAACCGTAGGAAGTTCATGACAACTGTTGCTGCTTGTCTCTCACCCTTAATCTCTCTCGATCCCTCTTTCTGGCCCTGTCTACGCCGTAAAACCATCGGACAAAGGCACAAAAGCCAGAAACAAATCCTTTCGAAAAAATAGAGAATGTTCTCTTGTAACAGCAGTGGATTAGGTCCATGAGTGATGGCTTCGCTCTCCAGCGCTCTGCAGTAATATCTCCTGCAAACATGCAGGCCCAGTTACCTCATACATGCACTCACTCACTCACAGGAGAATTATGGGTCCAATATGTCTTGAACAATGAACTGTGTAGGTGTCTGTGAAGAATGTTTGCTTCTTTTAACGGTTGAGAAGTAAACGGTACTCCCATAGTAGAAGATAATTTAGAGAAATACATTACATGACATATTGCGCTGTAAGTTGTGGTGCCAAGTGTTGGAGAGGAACAGTGGAACTAACAACTTTTCTTGTTCAACCAAGGGGTTCATTTTTAGGTTGTTATTAGAAAAAAGTAAAAGATGGGCGTTAATTGTTTTTCCATTTGTTGCTTTCTTTAGTTTTCGGGATTTTACCAGATACATTTAAATTTACTGGGGCATATGAACATGGTCCTAAATGGGTTTACAAAATGTGAAAGTGTTTTTTTTTTTTTTTTTTACTTATCTACTACAGTTTTAATAAATCCCAGGAAAGTATAACTGGTCACGGAAGTTCACAGTACTGACATGAATGAACTGAATACTGAACTGTCGTATTCAGTAGATGCTGCCATCTTTTGTGGCCAGATGCAATTTCCAGGGGTTTATTGGGATGCAAAATTAAAACCAATCAACATTCATCTTTACATTTTTCTAGAAAATAACCTAAAACATGAATCTTGGTAAGCAATGCTTACTTTCTGTCACATGGGAAAAAAAATACCCACTGACAGTTTGAGACATTTTACAATAAAAGATAAAAGATGTTTTAGGCCATTGTAGTGCTTTATAATGAGTGGTTAAACCCCTACTGTATACCTCACGAGTGAGGTGTTATTGATTTTCAAACTGAAGCCTTTTCCACAAAAATGAGATATATCCCCATCACCACCTTTTCCCCTGACCCTAGAAAACATACGTATTTAGAACAGGCTTTGCAGAATGACATTCAGAGAGTGGGTTATGTCACATATAGACGGTGGGAAGTGGCCGTCTAGAAGGCCGAGTTAGTAAATTCATGCAGATACTATATGTAGGCGGCCCAATTTTTTTTAAATTTTGTACATTAATTGGTTATAAACACAATATCTAATGTTTCCAGTCGCACAAAGTGCGCAATATTAATATTTTTTAAGAAAATGACAAGAAAATCCTCAAACTGTGTCAAAGTAAAACGAACGCCCTAAGCCAATCACAGCTCGCCATGGGCCAGAGTCGAAATTGAGCTGGCCAATCGCGTTCTTCGGTACTCCCTGTCCCTGATGTAAACAGGAAGAGTCCAGAGACTTCAGTGGGAGCAGCAGCACAACTTCAGCGGCGGCAGAGGTAATAATTAATATAATTAGAATAATTATGATTCGGTTTTACACATTCTAATAGTTTGATTCAATGGATGCATAGATATAGACTGCATGCGCCATACTTAGTTATACTATATATTGATAGTATAGGCTAATATTGCACGAAATAAAGTTTAGTAAATTACGACGAGGCCGTTGAGCCTCTCTCGGGCTGGCCCTCATAGCGACCAAGCTCCAAAGTTGAGTTAATCAATGGTTTAATATTTGCAGCTGTTCATTCAATATATGATTATCTTTCACGGCTGCTGATAGCAATCGAAACTTTCATGGGGAGTTTGTATCGTGGCACAGTGTCGTATCGTGCCACATTAAATCCAGACTCAAGTTGGTGTTTGCAATGTGTTACTGTAAGTTTCAATTCGTGTTTTAGTTTGAGATACGGTTATTTGTTCTATTTCTCAAATTCGAGTTTGCACAGGTTTGGTTGACGTTATGTGTTGGCTTACAGATTCTTTTTGTTTGCAGTGCATATGTCATATTTATCATATATAGCCTATTCATTATATTGTCGATGCTTTATTAAGCTTGTGCACGACGCACAATTAAGCATTCATCACAATGTGCATACATTTGCCTACGCGTTTAAATTAAAAGGCGCTATGCTCCTTCTGCCTTTACATCATAATGGTTATGACCTTATATTGTTGCAACCTTTATGCTTTTTAACTGTACCACACCAAATGAAAATATTTGAGGTAATTAAAAATGACTGAAAGCTTAACATGTGACCAATCAATACAGTTGGATTGCTATGATTGTTTGCTATGATTGGCTCTACTTTAATTTTACATTTAATTTCAGTTCATAACGGTGGCAGAGGCAGAGTGTGATGGGTAAGTGGTGGTAAGCTACAGAAGAACAGGTTAGTTTATCAAACATATCTCATTAACAAAGATTGCATAGGTCATTAACAAAGATTGCATTAGAGATTCATCAGAGGTCTCTCTTCCCCAGTGCCGGCATCATCCTGTTGACTGGGACAGGTGACCAACAATCAATTGAATATCATGTTTAAAATAATTGCAGGGTCCATTATAAGAGGAATTTATTTAAGATAGTGTGAAGACATCGATATGAAACACCACTCCCCACAGTCACTAACAAGCCGGCCAGAGATAATTAGAAAAAATGTGTATTCAGATGAGTCTTTGTGCATTGTCCCCATTTGTCTCTAGGAGGTTGCCCTGTGACAGGCATATCCCTAATTTGAACAGATCATCTGAGATTAACGTTCTAGTATATTTTTGACACTGGATGTCTGTGTGTTTCAGGCAAGTTGCAGAGGAGCAGGCAGTGACACACCTCCGATTGTGGATGAAGAACAGATTCAATGCAATCAACTATTTATTTTCACTAGGGTGGCATTCCCCTGTCTTGGTTTTTAGTTCCATGTAGAATGCCATACTGACTTAAGATGGAGAAAAAACAGGGTCATATTAATGTCATCGTATTTGACATTCAACATTCCTTTCCCTGAAATTATTCTGGGGAAATGGTGGTAGCCTTATAATAAGTCATGTTATATTTGGGACAAATTATGCTCAAAGACCAGCTCTGCAGTTCTGCTAATGCTGTGTCAAATGTTGCAGTTACTTTGTGTGGTTGCACTTCTAAGGTTGCAGAAAAAACTATTGAAAGATTGGCCAGAACCATATCCTATCCTATCTAGTACAACAGTGGTTTAACATATTTTGAAACTGACTGTAGTGTCCGTCCTAAACTGGACACCACTGGTTGCTGTAAGTTTCAAGATCTAGTTTTGATGTGTGCAGTAAAAAAAAAAAAAAAAAAAACTGATGTCCAAACATTGATGTTTATTTTCCGTCACTTAGCAGGTTAAAGGTAGGGGAAGTGATTTGAAATTCATGGTGTAGTACCAGCCTGGTGCACTAGGGGCCCCCAACAGTAGCTACACTATGTGAACCTGCTGCTCGCTCCTGATTGGAGGAGAATTGGTGGCAACCTGGGGAACTTTTATTAGCTCCTCTGCTAACGTGGGGGAGGGGGGAAACTCCATATGTGGTTTCCACACCTTATAATAGAGCATTTTAACAGATTTTTTTTTTTTTTGGGTGATATCTGACAAAAGTGAAATCACTTCCCATACCTTTAAAGGCCCACAACAGTCAGCTTGATACAACTGCAGTTCTTTGTTCCTCTGACAAGCACAGCCAACAAACTGTTTGGCTCTCATTTCATTCAGCAACACCTGAGTACAAGTAGATCACTTTGTCATGTAGACTAGTCACCTGAACACCTTGCCCTTGGCTGAACCTACTATCACGTCATCATACAGAAATATAATGAATGAACAGAAATGGCTCTCACACTGACTAAGAGCATCCTGGGAACCAATGTTTTTGTAATCTTAATTTACAGGTTGTATATGGTAGTCATACTATGGTGATAAACTGAATATAGCCATGTTGGTCTATGCATTTTGCCACCTGTTAATGTACAGATGTTTAGTAGAATACTTTATGTGGGTGTTCAAATTATGCTTGCAATGTACAATATTTAACTCAGTATTAGAAAATATGCTTGGTTTTCTCTTACGTGCCATTTGAATGTGTTCCATATTTGTAAAAAGCATGTAGCACTGCCTGTGATAGCCCACATTGTTGGGTATTTCAGGAACATGGTCTGCTGTTATATTAAAAGTTATATTAAATTAAAAGTTTCAATTGCCTTTTCAGCAATAACACTTTCTTCAGTGTCTAATGCTATCCATTGTTGTGCACATTGCACACATTTTGACCAACTTTTGTCTGAAAAACATTGTTTGTAACCGACGCTAGATGCATACAGCACTTCATTATTGCATGCTTGTTGGATGTACAGTGGGGTTACCCCAGGACAGGTCGGATGTTGAGGGGCCTTCCTACCGTGTTTGCTGGTGCATAGGTACAGATCAGGGGTTTTCAACCTTTTTGACACCAGGGACCACCATTTATTCAGCATTTGAGCCACGGACCACCATTTGGTTACATTTTGGCCCCAAAGACCTAAAACTAAAGATTTCTTTTGGTTTTGTCCACAATTCCAGGATGGACTTTGCAAACATAACAGTGTAAACTTCTTAATTAAACAGTGCTAATTCAGATGATGAATATCTTAACTCTTGAGAGTGTAAAAATGAAACCAAATGGACCCGCAAGGGTCCATTTGGTTTCATTTTTACACTCTCAAGAGTTACATCTGCCTAACCAACTTTCCATCATTTAGCCTGGGGACCGCCTGGAACCTTCTCAAGGACCACTGGTGGTCCCCGGACCACCTGTTGAAAACCCCTGGTATAGGTAATGAGATCTCCTGACGTAAGAGTAGTATGCTGGACGATTGCTTTTTATTCTGCAGTTCGGGAGATTTATTACATCACAGTTGATCAATCAATTGTAGGTAAGACAATGATAAAAAGCAACCATGTACGAATTGTACTGCTTCAGTGTAAATACCAGAATTTATGTCAATGTTCCAAAATAGGCTACAAGAATGTATTGAGACTGAACAATATAACAAAAATAGCGTGATTTTTTTAAGGTAATCTGCAACAAAGTACTACTGGCACAATGTGAGTAATTTAGTAGCCTAAATGACACTTGTATAATCAAATAACGTATGCATTTACTAGTCTTAACTTTGGCGTTGTGGTATAGTTATAGATGAGACAGACCAGCTGGAAATGTTGTAGCCCTACTTCATTTTATTTGAACAACCATTTGGCATCGTAGGTAAGACAATTGATGAATGTAGGCTATCCATATAAGATCTGTACTGTTCTAGTGCAAATTTCCAAAGTGATCAAAGGTGGGTAGTATGATGTGCATCTGTGCATTCTTAAGGATTATTCCCAAATCCAAACGCTTACTACATAGCTGATCTACAGAATATGAGCTTTCATGTGGGGGTGATTAACATAAAAAACGTCGTGGGAACAAGTGGTTTATACTAGGCTGTAATTAGGCCGGGCAATGCACGTGATTTTCTATAATGATGCAGATGCAGCGCAGAGCTTGCCACGGATTTGTTTACGTGAATACACGCGCGAATCTGGCAGTTTTCTGGCAAGGTTGCCGGGTTTGCCTGATAGTAACCCTCTTTTAGTAACGCTAAAATTCATTTTTAAAATCGGTTCGTTCTCATTACGACGCAAAAATTCGAGCTGGAAACATTAATTACAGTACTTATAAGACTTTTATCTACCTACTGAGAAAAAAAAAACGCAGACTACATCGTGCTACTTGGGTGATAACCGCTCTCAAGTCCCCAGCCCACGGCCTAATATGCCAGCCATACTATACTGTACTGTATATCAAATGTAAGATTTGTTTCCATGAAGAAGTTACCTAGTATAGCTTTTAAATTAACACATTCCACAGTGCGTAATGCTCTATTGGCTCAGCACCCACTCCCTAGCTCCCTCCCTGTCCTATCAAACACAGCCCCTCCTCCACAAATCCAGCGAATAGCGTTTAGTCTGAGGAAGAATGCTTCGAAAAAGGTCATAGATACTCCCTGTCTACCGATCCATTACAGGTACCCTCCCTATGAGGCCACAAAAAACAAAACCAGTGGCCAAACCTCGACAGATTAACCCTTAGTGTCCTGAACACGTTTTGGTGTTTTATCTGTTGAAAAATAGCAGATCAACAAGCTCATGTCGCGCCACCGAGTGGCGCGACATGAGCTTGTTGTTCTGCTATTTTTGAAAAATTGTGAAAATGTGCTGCAAATCTCTGAATGTGTTATTTTGGAAGCAAACATTTTTAACTCAATTTTTTGCATCTGAGGGATCCCTAGAACAACATGTTTTCAGATGGGGGTCTGTAGCCAAAAATGGATAATAGATTATCCATGATAATCTATTATCTATAGATGGACCATAGATTCTATGGTCAGTGTGTCTAACCAACGTAAGAAGCACTCCTGCTTGACCAGCAGTCACAAACGTGGGCAAAAGCCCTGCCCTGCCCTGCCCAAGAATAGTCGCAAATCGCAACACAGCAGACCAAATCTCAAATCACAACACAGCAGACCAAATCTCAACACAGCAGACCAAATGTCAAATCTCAACACAGCAGACCAAATGTCAAATCTCAACACAGCAGAAACAAATCTCAAATCTCAACACAGCAGACCAAATCTCAAATCTCAACACAGCAGACCAAATCACAACACAGCAGACCAAATCACAACACAGCAGACCAAATCACAACACAGCAGACCAAATCACAACACAGCAGGGGTTTAGCGGTGACGAAAATGGAACCCCAAATCTCAAATCTCAACACAGCAGACCAGAAGGAAACTAAGTGCTTGGCTCAAGGACTCGTGGAAGTACGGTAAAATGCGTCCGGCAGTGTGAGGAACACATTTTTAATCACTCACCTCGGTCGGGCTCGAGCAGCAGCGAGACGGAACCGGCTTTCCTCTCCTCCTCTTCCTCCTCCACTTTCGTCTTTGCCGTCTTCTCAGAGTCGCGGCCGCTTAGGGCGACGAGCTGAACCTGCCGGGCCTTTGTCGTCTCTTCGCCCTGCTGGGGGGCCTCCGCAGCGGCGCTCACCCTGACCGCCGGCTGTGGGGGTCGGACGGTGCTGGCGGAGTTGGTCTTAGCGGTCATGGTGGTGGTGGGTTTAGTGGTGGTGGTTGTAGTATCCGGTTCTGCAGTGGTGGTAGTAGGGGTGGTGGTGGGTTTAGTAGTGGTGGTGGTGGTGGTGGTTGAGGTGGACTTGGTTCTTGAAACCGGCCTTGCGGTAGTGGTTGGTTTCGTCGTAGTGGTGGTGGTGGGTTTTGTGGTCGTGGTGGGTTTGCTGGTTGTGGTAGGTTTGGTGGTCGTTTTCGGTTTGGCCGCGCTGGCGGTTTTGACCGCGCTGGCCGTTTTTGCGGGGCTGGCAGTTTTGGCGACGCTGGAGGTTTTTGTGGCGCTGGAGGTTTTGGCGGCACTGGCCGTTTTGCCGATTCCGGAAGTTTTAGCGCTGCTGGCCGTTTTGGCGGTGCTGGAGGGTTTGGCGGTGCTGGTCGGTGAGCTGTTCGTGGTGTCGGCAACGTCGTCGGTGGGCGTCGTCGCCTCCGTCCGCCCGGGGCGTTGATCAGGCAGCTCCACGGCCGCTTCCCATCGGCGCTCGCCCGCGGGGTCTACAAGGTAGGGTACATTCCTGCTGCCTCCGGCCGCTTCTTGGTGGTCTGTAGTAGGGAACACGTTTTATTTGATCAGATTTGTATTTAGTGCATTAATACAATAAAGCATACATAAAAAAAAACATGAGGGGAAAGCGCAAGGTTGAGGCAAGGATCCCAATGGGACAGCTGGTTGGCCGGGAACAACTTTCTTGTAGCTGGGAACTACTTTCTTTTACTTTCTTGTAGCTGGGAACTAATTTATTGGAGCTTTGAACTACTTTCTTTAGCTGGGAACTACTTTCTTGTAGCTGGGGGGAACTAATTTATTGTAGCTTTGAACTACTTTCTTTAGCTGGGAACTACTTTGTTATAGCTGGGGGGAACTACTTTCTTGTAGCTGGGAACTACATTCTTGTAACTGGGAACTACTTTCTTATAGCTGGGGGGAACTATTTTCTTGTAGCTGGGAACTACTTTCTTGTAACTGGGAACTACTTTCATGTAGCTG
This sequence comes from Benthosema pterotum, assembly GCA_039105355.1. Lineage (NCBI taxonomy): Eukaryota > Metazoa > Chordata > Actinopteri > Myctophiformes > Myctophidae > Benthosema > Benthosema pterotum. The sequence goes on from CM076971.1 coordinate 51,870,626, forward strand.
GGAACTACAGGTGCTGGTCAACGAATTAGAATAATTTGAACAGTGCAGTCGTCAAATTCTTTGAATGCATTTCTTGTGCAGAAAACAAATCAGGTGTTCACCGCACCTGTCCTACTGGTTAGAGTAATCACAGAACTCGTAACCTGTAAAAAATTTGCTCAGCTGAGCTTTCCAAAAGGCCCATTTAGGCCATTTAACTGTGACACTGTTGTTTCATTGAATTAGAATATTTTTTATTATAATTAGAATCATCACTTTCTCAGTATTTTGTGGCTGCCCCCTTGGCTTGTATGACTGCCTGAAGTCTCCGTGCAGGGGTTGACACTAAGGTCTACGAGGTACTTGCCCATCGGGCAAGTGCAATCAGGTTCTACTTGCCCTCAGGTCATGGTCACTTGCCCCCACAAAAATATATTGTAAATTTTGCTTTTAAGTTTACTTCCTACTTGGGTGCTTTCAACAGGTGGTCCAGGGACCACCAGTGGTCCCTGAGAGGGTTCCAGGTGGTCCCCAGCTAAGTTGGTTAACCAGATGTAACTCTTGAGAGCGTAAAAATGAAACCAAATGGACCCTTGCGGGTCCATTTGGTTTCATTTTTACGCTCTCAAGAGTTAAAAATTCATCATCTTAATTAGCCCATAGTGGTCACAGACCGAGTGGTCCCTGACCCCAGCAAAATGATAGTTTGGAACCAAATGAACCTGGGAGAGAGATAGGTAGATAGCTAGAAAGCAGGGAAAGACACAGAGGCAGAGTGCAATGACTGCCTTCAAGACAAATTTATCTTGTGTTGTGTTATAGTGCACTAAGTTGCACACTTGCCTGATCGGGCAACCAGGTAGCAGTCTTCACTTGCCCCACCATTTTTTTTTTTACTTGCCCCGGGCAAGCGGGCAAGTGTTACTGTCAAGCCCTGTCCGTGGCATCGATTTGAAGAACTAGCTATCTACTATCTCTCTCCCAGGTCCACTTGGTTCCAAACTATCATTTTGCTGCGGTCAGGGACCACTGGGTCTGTGACCACTATGGGCTGATTAAGATGATGAATTTTAATTCTTGAGAGTGTAAAAATGAAACCAAATTGATCCGCAAGGGTCCATTTGGCTGAGGGCAAGTAGAACCTGATTTGCACTTGCCCGATGGGCAAGTACCTCGGAGACCTTAGTGTCAACCCCTGCACGGAGACTTCAGGCAGTCATACAAGCCAAGGGGGCAGCCACAAAATACTGAGAAAGTGATGATTCTAATTATAATAAAAAATATTCTAATTCAATGAAACGGTTTCTCCATTATTCTAATTCAATGAAACAACTGTGTCACAGTTAAATGGCCTAAATGGGCCTTTTGGAAAGCTCAGCTGAGCAAATTTTTTACAGGTAACGAGTTCTGTGACTCTAACCAGCAGGACAGGTGCGGTGAACACCTGATTTGTTTTCTGCACAAGAAATGCATTCAAAGAATTTAACGATTGCACTGTTCAAATTATTCTAATTCGTTGACCAGCACCTGTACTTTCTTGTAGCTGGGGGGAACTACTTTCTTGTAACTGGGAACTACTTTCTTATAGCCGGGGGGGAACTACTTTCATGTAGCTGGGAACTACTTTCTTGTAGCTGGGGGGAACTACTTTCATGTAGCTGGGAACTACTTTCTTGTAGCTGGGGGGAACTACTTTCTTGTAACTGGGAACTACTTTCTTGTAGCTGGGGGGGAACTACTTTCATGTAGCTGGGAACTACTTTCTTGTAGCTGGGGGGAACTACTTTCATGTAGCTGGGAACTACTTTCTTATAGATGGGGGGAAATATTTTCTTGTAGCTGGGAACTACTTTCTTGTAACTGGGAACTACTTTCATGTACCTGGGAACTACTTTCATGTACCTGGGAACTACTTTCATGTAGCTGGGAACTACATTTTTGCAGTTGGGGGGGGGGGGACTATTTTTTTGTAGCTGGGGGGGGGGGGGGGACTACTTTCTTGTAACTGGGAACTACTTTCTTGTCACTGGGAACTACTTTCTTCTACTGGTTAGGGTTTAGTTCAACGTAAGCCAACGTCTAGCCCAAAACATGCTCGTAAAATCGCAGCAACAGAACTGTTAATGCGAAAATGGGAAAACTGACCGTGACTAGTAGGATCCCGGCCTCTGGTGGCCGTCGTTTCCCGGCGGTCCGTCATCGCGGGATCTACGGCATATGGGGGCACCTCCCGTCCGCCTCCGACCATGTCGTGGTGTTCCCCCACGGGGTCTACGACGTAGGGCACGTCCCTGCCGCCTCCGGCCGCTTCCCGGTGGTCTGCCACAGGGTCTACGACGTAGGGCACGTCCCTGCCGCCTCCGGCTGCTTCCCGGTGGTCTGCCACAGGGTCTACGACGTAGGGCACGTCCCTGCCGCCTCCGGCCGCTTCCCGGTGGTCTGCCACAGGGTCTACGACGTAGGGCACGTCCCTGCCGCCTCCGGCCGCTTCCCGGTGGTCTGCCACAGGGTCTACGACGTAGGGCACGTCCCTGCTGCCTCCGGCCGCTTCCCGGTGGTCTGCCACAGGGTCTACGACGTAGGGCACGTCCCTGCCGCCTCCGGCCGCTTCCCGGTGGTCTGCCACAGGGTCTACAACGTAGGGCACGTCCCTGCCGCCTCCGGCCGCTTCCCGGTGGTCTGCCACAGGGTCTACGACGTAGGGCACGTCCCTGCCGCCTCCGGCCGCTTTGCCCCGGTTCAACATGACCACTCTTTCTTCTTCTTCTTCTTCTACCTCCTCCTCCTCCTCGCCCATGTCCTTATCTTCCTCGCCGGTATACTGCGCGTCCAGCTCCTCGTCCTCCGCCGTCGTCCTCCCGCGGGAATACGGCGGACCGGGGTACAGCGCAGGAGGAGGAAGAAGAATGGCCCGGTCGGCGGCGGAGACGTAGACGTTGCTCTCTGCGGCGCTGCCCTGCGTGTCGGGCCGTGTTACGACCGATGGCGCTGCCGCTGTTGCCTTCTGTTCGGGCGTTTTACTCGCAACCTGGGGGGGTCTTTGTGGAGGAGGAGGAGGGTTCTCTGAGTCGTCCCTGTGCTGGGGAGGCGGGGGAGGTTTCTGAGCGGCCGTCGTGGCTCCACCGCCGCCGCCTCGGTAGATGGGGAAACCTGTACCACGGAGGACTCCGCCACCGCCGCCGCCGGCTGTCTGACCGACGCCGGGTTTGGTCCTTTCGTTCTCGGCGTTGGGCGTGCGGTGCAGAGGGTGCAGGGGTCGTGCGGGGCTCTCGGGCGAGGAGGCTCTGGCGCCATGAGGCACTACGAGGCCCTGCGAAACAAACAGGGACAATTCAAAATGAGCTTTTTTATAAAATGTCGCAGTTAATTCCATAGCAGAGGCTCCATATTTGGATCCTGTACAGTATGTACTTATTCAGATATTCAATTCGTTTTTAAGCTGATATATAAATATTTAAAGTTTTTGAAAAACCTTGGGTTAATCATTTATGGGATGATGCTGGCGATATATCGATAGATCGGTATGGATATCAGCGATACCGATGCTGATACATCGGTACGACCAATACATCGGTCGGGGCTCTAACCTAGGTGATCACCGTGTACAGCGCGCTTTGGGTTAAGTGATCTGCTTCGTTCATGCCAAAATAAACGGAGAGTTGCAGGTTGACCCTTAGTGTACTGAACGCGTTTTGGTGTTCTAAGCATTATGTTTTAACTATTGAAAAATAGCAGATCTACAAGCTCATAGCGCGCCACTCGGTGGCGCGCTATGAGCTTGTATCTCTGCTATTTTTGAAAAATCGTGAAAATCTTTGAATATTATGTTTTTCAGAAACTAGAAATCTAGACAGGACACAGTAGGTTAAGACTGGTTACCTGCGTGTGTCTCTGCCCGGTTGTAGTGCTGGTCCCGGCGCTGTTGGTGTTGTCCTGGTGTATTGAACTACCCCCCTGGCGGCCCGTTGCCGCTGCCGCCTCCCCGACCGTCGCCGTCCCGCCTGTGGACGCAACGTGCTCATGGACTCCATGATGCTCTCGCAACTCCAGCTTGGATCCTCCTGCTCCTCCTGCTCCTCCTCTTGCTCCTGCTCCTCTGCCCAAACCCTGGAACGACCCGGTCCTGTCCTGGAGCGGAGCCGTCCTCTCATGGAATGGACCGGTCCTCTCTTGGAATGAAGCTGTCCTGTCCTGGAAAACAGCCGTCCTGTCCTGCAACGGACTGGTCCTGTCCTGAAAGGGACCGGTCCTGTCCTGGAGTGGAGCGGTTCTGTCCTGAAAGGGACCGGTCCTGTCCTGGAGTGGAGCGGTTCTGTCCTGGAAGGGGCCGGTCCTCTCCTGGAACGGAGCCGTCATGCCCGTTCCCGCCGAGCCGTGAGGAGGAGGGGCGAAGACGACCCTGTTTTTTTTTTTTTTTGCGACAGCAAAAATAAAGCGATAAACCGTTTAGCAACCCCATAACTATTAAATTCACAAACGTAGCTACGGTCTGCATCCACCAGAACGAGCCACACACACACGGGGGCAGCTACAAAGCTGTGGGACTAGCTGGGAGTGATATAAAGCAGGGGTTTTCAACAGGTGGTACGGGGACCGCCAGTGGTCCCTGAGAGAATTCCAGGTGGTCCCCAGCTAAGCTGGTTAACCAGATGTAACTTTTGAGAGTTATATACTCTCAAAATATTACTGTACCGTATTTTCCGCACTATAAGGCGCACCGGACTATAAGGCGCACCGGATTATAAGGTGCACCTTGTAAAACTGTTTTCATATATAAGGCGCACTGGATTATAAGGCGCAGAGAATAGAAGCTACTACAGTTAACATAGAATAGAAGCACCTGCAGTCATATCCATATATAAGGTGGATTATAAGTCCGGAAAATACGGTATATACTCTCAAGAGTTAAAATATTCACCATCTGAATTAGCCCAAGTCTACACAACTAGAAGATGGACAAAAGCAAAATAAATCTTTAGTTTTGGGGGTCTGTGGGGCTAAAATGTCCTCAAATTGTGGTCCGTGGCTCAAATGCTGATTAAACGGTGGGCCCTGGTGTCTAAAAGGTTGAAAACCACTGATATAAGGTGATTGAAGGTGTGGATTATCATATGATTTATAAAGGTAACAGTAACTGGCCAATCAGTATCAAGTTTTGGGAGCAACTGCGTCGTCGACGACGACAACAACAAAGTGGCTCGCAGCATGTCGTTTGGTGATGCTTTGGACTTCAATCAGATGAACACAGAGAGCCAAGCCAGAGCCCTCTACTAAGCTCTGAGACAAACTATGAAACAAACGACAGTTGGCAATTCCAAGCCAAGTTGTTTACATCCGGATGTAGCCAAATGTAGCTAAAGCTACAGTACCGACATAACCTGAACATTTGCGTTTTCCATACTGTACATGCAAACGTGACCAGCCTTTAGCTTACATAGTAAATATAAAGAAGTAAAGAGGAGCGAAGAGAAGCGGTGTGTGTGTGTGTGTGTGTGTGTGTGTGTGTCTGTCTGTGTCTGTGTCTGTGTCTGTGTGTTACAGTAATTACTCTACTAAAAGTGCAACAAAATGTGTGCGTCGGACCACATTACGAGCGTTGTGCGGAATGTTCTCCAGCATTGTGAAGTCATGTCCTGTGGACGCACTGGTCCTCGTTTGAACGAGTCTTTAATACGCCTATTTCACAGCCAGCGCGTGCTGCCCTTTAGTGGGGATAATGGGGGGACACCAACACTGGGGGGGACCCGACCACTGACTGTCATTGCACAAAACAATGGCCGTTTGTGCAATGACAATCTTGGTCGGGTCCCCCCCAGTGTCGGTGTCCCCCCATTATCCCCACTAGAGGGCAGCACGCGCTGGCTGTGAAATAGGCGTTAATTAAACAGCTGTGTCAAAAGACGCAGAAGCAGAGCAAACAACACCACTGGGTTGATATAGGGTTTTTCTCTGTTATCTCCACCTATTTGATGTATGGGTGGAAATAACAGAAAGAACAAAGAAAACATATAATGAATTGGCTATAACAGTGGTTTTCAACCTTTTTGATGCCAAGGACCACCATTTTTTCAGAATTTGAGCCACGGACCACCACTTGAGGACATTTTAGCCCCACAGATCCCAAAACTAAAGATTTCTTTTGCTTTTTTCCATCTTCTGGTTGTGTAGACTTGGGCTAATTCACATGATGAATATTTTAACTCTTGAGAGTGTGAAAATGAAACCAAATGGACCCGCAAGGGTCCATTTGGTTTCATTTTTACGTTCTCAAGAGTTACATCTGGTTAACCAACTTAGCTGGGGACCACCTGGAACCCTCTCAGGGACCACTGGTGGTCCCCGGACCACCTGTTGAAAACCCCTGGGCTATAATAAGGCTTTTCCAAACTTCTCTCAGTTTATCAGTGTATTTTTTTTTACTGTACAATCAATTTCTGTATTGATGTACCTGCATAACAGTCTTTTTAATTTTGCATAATTAATGAGACAGTTTGCATGGACTAAATTTGCAGTGTTAGATTCGATATCAAAACTCATACTAGAAACAACTGAGAAACAGTTCGAACCACCCAGCCCGTGAGCCAGGGGGGTTGGTCGGTACCGAAAAGGTGAATAAGGCTCATAGTGATTTTTGTCATGGTAAACATGTCTAGAGTTAGAAAATATGTGATAGCCTTGCACCAGTGGTAGCTTTATGGGTGCTATCATGCATTTTATTGTAATAACACTATAGGCGGAAATTGCATGGATCAATATATGAAAGCATACTATATAACTACAACAACAACAAAAAAATAAGGTTTTTCTTTTTTCCATTTCTATGAGGTGTCTAGAACACCATACTAAAAGTTCCAAGAAATCATAGTTGCAGAAGTATGTGTAATACTCATCATTCCCATATGTGTGCCAATATCGCCAGACAACAATACACTCTTACGGGCTTATTTTTTCCTTTAATCCTATCACAATGAAACTTTCCAGAATGGAAGTTGACATGAAAAGTAACATTTTTTGTATCATTACTCTTTTGTTTTAATAAATTTGGATGTGCAAATGAGCTCAAAACTCATTAAAATGTGACCAAAATACAACCTATTAAGCTTATTTTCCCCTGAACGAGTGGTGCTGTGCTACGAGCTTGTGGATCTGCTAATCACAATGAAACTTGACAGTGTGATGGCAATGTTGCTTTTGGACTGGCTTCTAACCTGAAAACTGTCCAGGGTTATACCCCTGTACCTGCCAGGGGTATAACCCTGGACGGTCATGGATGTGCACAAGACGGTCATGGATGTGCACAAGACTCTCCCCCTTGTTTTGGCCTTTATATCAGATAAAAAATGATATATAGTGAAAGGCATATCTCAGTGACTTGGGCTGATTTGAATGATTCTGACATCAAAGTCTACATTTTCGGTATACGGTATAGAGAAAATGGATACCCTCTACACGCCATACCTTGTTGTAAAGGTGACTAATCAACATACAATACCAACAGCTATTATAAAGGTAGAGAAAATAATTCCCAAAGTTAGGTTTCCAAACTATGTGGGCCAGTTTACATTTGTCTTGGATTTGTTTTGTTTCTCCTGTTGTCTTCTGAGCTGTGGATTCATGTTGAATAGGTTGCTTAAGAGCACCCCTTTTCATAAATCTATAGATGCCAATGGCTGTATTGAACTATGCGACCTCTTCCTCATCAGAACTGTTCTATTCCAACCGTTGGTGTGAGTTCCTTAGTTGCTTGGTTTGTATAGATCTGGAGTATGCAGTGGCTTGTACATCTCAACAAGGAAGCTTGTGTACTTGTGCACAATTACAGGCCAAAAACTTAAATACCGGTACTTCTGATGCAGGTGCTGTACGCATCCACTAAATTGCTAACTGTCTACCATCAACAGTCCATCCATCCATATACATTCTGTATATGATCTGATGCGTCTGGTGCTGGTGAGTCTGCAGGAAGGATCTCCATAGTCAATTCTGATTTTATCATATTGGGCATGGAAAAATATGCATTCTCTACATGATGGGAGTTGACTGGAATCAGCCTCCCCTCTCCAGATTCAGAAAAGCTGGTAGTGGATCTCCTTTATGTCACTGGAGGTGGTCCCAAAGAGGTTTCAGCTGCAAATGAACGGCGGCAGGTGTTCAAAGTGCTCTGTTGAAGTATCCTCAGTTTGGCCAAGATAATTGTTTGACTTCTAACCTCAGTGCATTCAGTTTACCATAGCCTCGACATCCAGGCTTTCATTTTTGTCAGAGTTGCGCGAAAACAGAAAGCCTGGATTAACACACAGAGCAGACTGGCCTTCAAGTGGGAGTCAACCTTTCGGGGTGGGTGTCACTCCAAGTGATGTGATGTAGCGCAGCAGGGGAGGGTCTGGGGCTGACAACATGTTTTCAAGATCAAATCAGATCTAACCGATCTACCGCTGTGGCTGCGCTGGTCCCTGCCCCTCTAAGCCAAAATCACTGCAGGTTATGCTAGGCTAAGTTTACCATGACCAGCAAAGCACTCAATGTCACATCCTGTAAATGTGTGTAATGCAACCGGACTGTCACCAAGGTTTTCTCCCAAACCAAGGTCCCAAACTTGTGTATGTTCATTGTGCGTGTGTGTTAAACTAGTTAAATCAACCTTGATTCTGTGATGTTTAATTCAAAGGGGGAGCCATTGTGGGTTTTGCTGGTATGGCTACCAGAAGTGTGTGCGTGGCTGTTGTTATATTATGATTTTCCTCATGTTCAATTTGTCCGTCCATTGTACAAACATCAGAAATATTCATACAATTATTTAGAGTTCAGTTCAGACAATGATTAATTATATAGTCCTAACATAATCAGATTATTAGCCTAAACCACTATTCAGATACTCTACTCACACATTTTTGGCATTTCTGGATGTCTTACGAACATAATAGGCCAGTAATTTTAGCTCATTTTGGACCTAAAATTGGAATTAATTGTAACATGGGATTTTTCTTCACAGATCATTTCTTTGAGATCTCCAGAACAACATACTAAAAGTCCCGAGAAATCCCAGTTGCGAAAATATGTTTAATTCATAGAGTAATAAAATATAGAGGCTCAACTGGAGTGATAGCCCCGACTCCTTGCCATTCATTTCAATACAAGTCCTAATAAACCCCTGAAAATTATAACTGGCCACGGAAGTTCACAGGATCTACTGAATGTGAAATAGGCAGCACATCGCACTTTTCCCTGGAAAAGTCTACGCCAGGGGTGCCCAAGAGGTACTGTAGATCTTGATCTACCAATATATCACCAAGACTGCATGTAGATCACATGACATGCCCTTAAATATATCACACTTGAAATAAGGTAACTTGATTGATTGACAGAAAAAGGCCTGTCAGCGACAAACAGCGCCTATGGGTGTTACATTATAATAACCTGACTAATAAGCCAGAGCCTGGCTTATTGGTCAGGTCATTATAATGTAACACCAACGACACTATTCCATTTTCACCCTTCTATATAATGTAACGTCATCAACGCACCACTATTCCACCATTTCTATAGATCTCGTTTGGCGTTGTTCTCAGCTGGAAACTGGTGGATTGTACAGCCCAGGTTGGGAATGAGGCATTAGCCCAGGTGAAGAAGTTTAAGTATCTCAGGGTCTTGTTCACGAGTGAGAGGAGGATGGAGAAGGAGATCAGCCGGAGAATCAGAGCAGCAGGGTCGGCATTGCAGTCGCTATACCGCACTGTTGTGACGAAAAGAGAGTTGAGCCAGTAGGCAAAGCTCTCTCTCCACCCTCACCTATGGTCATGAAGTGTGGGTCATGACCCGAAAAGGTTGCGACCAGGTTAGGTGGTTCGGGCATCTGGTTAGAATGCCTCTCAAGCATCTCCCTAGGGAGGTCATCGAAGCACGTCCCATTGGGAGGGCATACCAAGGACCAGGTGAAGGGATTACTGGCCTTGGACATTGGATCGTCTCGGGATCCCCCAGGAGGAGGTCGCTAATGTTGCTCAGGACAGGGAATTCTGGAGCTCTCTGGTGGAGCTGTTACCATGACCTAACCTCGGATAAGCAGATGAAGATGGATGGATGACCCAGAGGCGCAATATGGCAGTTTGTCACATTCAGTAGATAATTTGTGGCCAGAAAAACAAAAAACAAAATAAAACATAATAAAAAAATACAAAATAATTAAGTTAAAAATAATAAAAAATACTTTAAAAATTAAAAAAAATAATGAATAATAAAAAAAAAAATGAAAAAAAGAGTACACTTAAGACCTTTATATCAATCAAATATCCCATGGAGAGCAACAATATGATATTTCTTTATTCATTGGCGGCCATTTTGAATTAAACATATTTCCGCAACTGGGATTTTCCGGGACTTTTAGTATGTTATTCAGGAGGCCTCAAATAAATGATCTGTGAAGAAAAATCCCATGTTACAATTAATTCCACTTGAAACGCTATTTTGCCTGGACTATAATACCACATATGCCTTTTGATGGCAAAGATAATTTGTCCAGCCCATCAGGCCAGGTGTGAGTGTGACTACTTCACAGTCGCAGAATCCCTCCCTTCCCCCAGTGATATTAATGTTTGATAAAATACAGAATTTAGTATATTACACTACACTATCATAGGATTTTATGAATTACATTCTTTTAGGTTATGTACAAAATGAACTTTTCTTTCATGAAACCGAAGTACATCTTTTATAATGTAAAGTCGCTATGTTGTCACTGCCTATAAAAGATAACATTTCAAGAGATTCTCATTTTAACAACTTTTCTGAACAATATATATAGTCTGAGCTTTATTTCAACTATTTTCTGACTGAGATAGGTCCAATAATAAGAGAGAACCATCAGTTTGAAGTAGAATGATTAATTCGGATTTTGAAAACTGTATTTTGGCATGTGATCATAAATGGAGTGATAACACACATAAAGCTACCACAGATGCAAGGCTATCATGTTTTTCCTAGTACTAGGGGTGTATACCTACCCAAAAATCACTATGAGAATTATTCACCTTTTCGGTACCGATGACCCCATATTTGGGGTCCTGGCTCACGGGCTAACCCAGTAATCAGGTTTGTTATACATCCTTCCCTGCATACTCTGATGGAGCCGTTTTCCCCCGTTACCCGAGTACACATAAGCAGTTGACGATGGATGGTTGGATGGAGGGATGGTAAGAATATACAGTATGAGGCCTATAGCCCCACATTTTGTTTTTGGTGGCGGTAAACGGTGGTGCCATGACTCCCAGTGTTGCCAACTTGGCACATTTGTCGCTATATTTAGCTTTTTTCCAGACCCCCCCCCCCTAGCGCCAAAATTAGTGGAAAAACTCCTGGTGGAAAATCTACTGCTTTTTTTGGCTGGTGAATTGGCGCAAAATTGATTGACAGGCGCCAGAGATAAATCCTCATGTCTCCTCCCATGACAGTGTTTTTTTTAACCAGATGTAACTCTTTGAGAGCGTAAAAATGAAACCAAATGGACCCTTGCGGGTCCATTTGGTTTCATGTTTACACTCTCAAGAGTTAAAATATTCATATGAATTAGCCCCTAGTCTACACAACCAGAGAATGTAGGAGATTAATGGTCATTTTTGATCTGTGCTCCACGCAAGCATCTAGCGCATACTAGTGCATTTTGGAAGCGTCACCAGTGCAATTTTGGCAGTTGGCAACACTGGTGACTCCTACCTGTTGTCGGAGGAGGAGGAGGGCGACAGGCTGGGGTAGAAGAAGGGCGGTTCGGCGTGGTGGTGGTGTTGGTGGTACAGGTCGGGATGCTCCGTCATCGGACCGTAATCGTAGTCGTCGTCCATGTCCTCCTCTTCCTCCTCCTCTCCGCTATCTGTGACCGTCACCGGCTTGAAGAGCGGCAGGTTGCCGTCTCTGGGAACCGGTACGGGGACGGGGACAGGGGGCAGCGCCGGGGCCGGTCGGAGGGGTTTGGAGAAGGCAGGGGGGACCACCAGCGGCGTACTGTGACCTCCTCCTCCTGTAGGGTAGACCACTTTTTTTAAAAAAAAATCTTCCTCCTCATATATAACAATCAGAGATGTCCGATATTGACTTAACATATATCTGATATCCCGATATTGTCCAACTCTTAATTTCCAGTACCGATATCGACCGATATCGACTGATACTGGTATATGCAGGCTTTTGTGGTGTAGTAAAACTAAATAATAGGAACATTCAATGATTTGTGTGATTTGGTGCAGCACGTGCACCAAGTGTCCCCACTCGATCATAATTGGAGGAAGGTATATTTATATATTTTTTCCAACAATTGTGTGGCTCTATACATCTCTGTAAATTGTGTTTTACCGATTTATCAAAAAAAAAAAAAAAAAGAAAAAAAAACTAAAATAGTCATATATTTATCATAGTTTTCCACAATACCAATATTTTCCAATATTGATTTTTAAAGCCTTTATCGGCCGATAATATCTGTGAAGCCGATATATCTGCCTATCCCTAATAACAATAATACCTGATGATCATGTTTTAGGGTGGAAAAAAAATCATGGTACTCCTTCTTTAACACAGTTAGATAGGACTTTTGAGTAGGGATGAAAGGGCTGTCTATAGGACGTTGCCAGTCTAGATGAGGGGGTGTGTCCTCGTAGAAACGAAGGGCTGTCCCACAAAATGGGGGGCATCCGTTCACCCTACCTCCTCCTGCTCCTCGGTCGAAGGCGTACGGGGGTCTGACGGGCGGCGGCACGGCGGCGTTCCCCTCCTCCAACGCGGCGGAGGAGGAGGAGGAGGCGGGGGGCTTGGCGTGAACGACGGCTGGTGGGTGGGGTTTGTGCTGCTGCTGCTGCTGCTGCTGCGGTTGCAGGTGCGCAGATGTCGCCGTCGGGTCGCAGTCGGGCACCGGGTAGCACATGAGCTTTCCGCCTTCGGCGGGGCAGTGGCACACCCGGCACGGGTCCATGGTGAAGGAGTGGCCGGCGTCGTACTTCTGGCCGCCGTGCGCGCAGCCGACGCGCTCGCAGTGCGCGCAGCCGTCCACCGGGTCAGACACCTGGGGGGACGGAATAGGTTTGATACTGACGTTCTTCTTGCCTTTAGTTGAAGCTGATTTATTTCCAAAAAAGTGGTACAGTTGTTACTTCATGGAGAAAAAAAAAATATTTTATGACTGTTTCCCCCTACCCCAACATAAGCTTAGAATTGGATTTTTAACACAGTCAACATGTTAATAATAACAATATTATTGCACCTGGATGCAGTTGGCAGGTATGTCGGGGCAGCTGATGAAGTGACAGCTGATCCTTCCTCCTCCCTCCGGACACGAGCACTCCGTGCTGCCGTAGTCTACGAAGTACGAGTCGCCCTCCGGCACCTGAAGGGTTAACAAGGTTAGAGCACACATTGTTTCATACCTTTTTAAAGTGCCGCATCACCATGGCTCCACAAATTGGAAATCTAATCTAACAGGATATTATTTGAGTACCGAGAGAACAATTGCGGCTAGTATAGTAATAAAGAAAAAAAATAATAATGAACTGCGGAGCAAAACGTTTTATTTTCAATTCATGAGGCACAGAAACACTCAGGAAACTAGTGTGCATGCGTGCGTGAATGTGTGTGTGTGTGTGTGTGTGTGTGTGTGTGTGTGTGTGTGTGTGTGTGTGTGTGTGTGTGTGTGTGTGTGTGTGTGTGCGTGAATGTGTGTGCACATGCAGGTGGCCGGAAGGGTGGGGTTATTATTGTGGTATGAACATATTATCCAGAATAGGTGCAATTTCCATAAATTTGACAGCCCATACATCCAGAAACGTCCCGTCTGACTTCATTAAACTCAGTTAAACTCACCCCACATTGCAGCTGTACGAATTATCCTCTTTCTACTGTATCTGCAAAGTGTTTGTTTAATAAAAATCCACTGTAGACTTGTTATGAGCTACTGATTTATTTTTTTATTTTAGTCTGAAGTGCTCATTGACTACCTCTCAACATCCCTGCTTTGCTTTGGTCGATATTTCCAGTGTTGCCAACTGCCAAATTCCAAAATGCACTAGTGGCACTTCCAAAACGCACTAGAATGCGCTAGAGCAGTGTTTTTCAACCATTTTCACACCAGGGCCCACTATTTATTCTGAATTTTAGCCACGGAGGAGCACCATTTGATGTTGAATTTACTGTATAAACTCAACTGATTTAGGAGAAAAAAACTGGAAAAAATGTTGGTCAAAATAGCAATTCTACATTTTCTAAATGTGTAGATTATTGAGAATTAGGTAATTCAGAATTAATTAAATAGAATTTAACTCTTGAGCCCAAATGGACCCTTAGGCCTACGGGTCCATTTGGTTTCATTTTACGATCTCAAGAGTTACAGATCTATAAGCGTCCATTTGGTTACCAATGGTGCTTTCTAGGAAGGAAGGAGTAAAAATGGTAAAAAAAAAAAAACGAGGGTTTTACCTCTGGTGCCTGTCAACCAATTTTGCCCCAACTCACCAGCAAAAAAGCACTAGATTTATTCCGCCAGGGTTTTTTTGCACTGATTTTGGCACTGGGGAAACTCATTTTGGCGTCTGGAACAAAGCTAAATATACCGCCAAGTTGGCGACACTGATGTCCAACGGCTGTGATCATTATCCTAAACTTTAATGGGAGAATCATCACCTTTCCGTTCTTGAAGCCGGCGTTGAGGCAGTCGTAGTACTGGTATCCCTCGCAGGTGCAGCCGGTCTGGACGCAGGAGGGGCAGCAGTCGCCGCTCTGCAGCACCTCCTCGATGCAGTTCTCCAGGAGGGGGCAGTCTGCGCCGGAGCAGTCCCTCTGACAGACCCCCACTCCCAGCAGGCACAGCACCAATGGCACCGAGAACCTGTAGGAAAAAAGGAGTATTGGCGTTATTTTTATTTTTTTCCATGAATTTGTAGCCCATTTTTTCACCCAGTGCCAATTCCTAATGTGATCCTGGGCTCTACACACCCTCCACCAACCTGGGGAAGCGCAGCGGACTGGCCTCATGCTTCCTTCAATGCATGAGGAGTCCAAGCTGCCTTCTTTTCACCTGACAGGGGGGAGGAGTTTCCCTGGTTGGACGTAGCGCGTGGAAGGAACACGTTATTCCAACCAGTTCCTGTCCCCTCCATCAGGCGCCCCGGCTGGCCAGGGGGAGGCAGTTTAGAGTCCAGGATTACAGCATGTTTTTGTGAGGGTATCTACCCTATGGGGACACGGGGAGAACATGCAAACTCCACACAGAAAGGCCCTTTCACCAACCCCGCCTCGGGTATGGGCACTGATGACGTGGAGGAGCAGCCACGCCGCCAGCACCCACAGCAGCGCCCCTAGCGGGAATCGAACCCAGGACCTTCTAGCTGTGAGGCGACAGCACTAACCACTGTTCCACCGTGCCCCAAGTATTGGCATTATTGACCAGATCTAGTCATGGCCATGGGAGGGCAATGGCCCCCTAAATGCACTGACTGCCCCATTCAGTGAGACCCACACATACACCTCAGGGGCCTGTTTCACGAAAGGTGGATTAGGGGAAAAGCCAGGATTTAACGGATATCCCGGTTTATTATATCCCAGATCAGCGATCAACCGGTTTCATGAAAACTGGTTAATCTTGCCAGATTAACTTGGCCAGCTAGTCTGGATATGTTGAGGCTTGATTCGGTTTCATGAAAGCAATCAGTGATTCTGCCTTCTACCCAAGGGGTCTAGAAAGAAAAAAAGCCAAGCTATTTTTTTAGCCAGGCTTGACTATCCTGGCTTGCTAAATCCTCCCATTTTAAGCCTTGCTTGGCTTTAGTGGAACAGAATAAACCAGGATGTACAGACCAGGCTTTAATAAGTCTGGTTTTGGCTTAAATCATACCTGGGCATTATGCGGCCCGGGGGCCAAATGCGGCCCTTTGGCTGACTCTGACCGGCCCGGGGACCACCAGTGGTCCTTGAGAGAGTTCCAGGTTGAATATGGAAAGTTGGTTAACCAGATGTAACTCTTTGAGAGCGTATAAATGTAACCATGGTTTCATTTTTACACTCTGAAGAGTTAAAATATTCATCATCTGAATTAACCCAAAGTCTACACATTCAGTCAGAGAATGTGAGAGAATGGTCATTTTTGTTATCCTGTTTTGTTTCCAAAATCCAGCCTGGAATTGCGGACAAAATCAAAAGAAATCTTGAAGAAAGTTTTGGGATCTGTGGGGCTAAAATGTCATCAAATGGTGGTCCGTGGCTCAAATACTGAATAAATAGAGGGCCCTGGTGTCAAAATGGTTGGTCTTACTCTTACTTTTATCTTGAAATTAAATAAATATTACTTTAGTTCAGCCTTTAGTCTTGGCCCTCCACAATATTTTATGCATCTCATTTGGCCCCTTGGGAAAAATAATTGCCCACCCCTGGCTTAAATCCTAGATTTGCTAATCAAGTTTCGTGAAATATCCCCCCAGATCCCATACCTCAGAAACCACCTGGCTTCAGCCCGCAGGAGAGGATACATGACGGCGGCCCGGCCGGAGGGGACGCCCCAAACACTGAGTCACGGGAGAAGATCAGGCAGACGCTGTTCGCTCTGTTGGCCGTTGGTTTTAGGGTTTGTCCTCGAGGATTTCCCTCCAGTAGTACGTCTCTGTCGTCATCAATCACACCGCCCACACACACACACACACACGCGTGCGCACACACACAACCTGGAACAGAGAGAGAAGAGACAATAAAGCCTACATAATCTGAGCTGTTGGGGGAAAACCATCCAAAAACATTGTTTTTCTTGTTTGTTTGTTTTTGGTTTTTCAAAATGATAAAAAAAAGATGGTGCTGACTGGCGTTTCACCTTTACTTTACTTGTGTAGGCCAGGCCTAAAATGTATACTAACTAGAATGAATGCAATTTTGCAAATGCAAAGTGAGGTTGCCCTGATGATATTAGCCTATTTAAGATTGGTAATCTGCGACCGAGATGCTATAGCCCCACTGATGTTGTAATGGTGACGTGATGCTGCACTGGCCTTACCACTTGTGCTGCGACTGCTGCTCCTAACCAGTCTAGGTTTACTAGGTTCATTCAGTAACAGTACACAGGGGTTGACACTAAGGTCTCCGAGGCACTTGCCCATCGGGCAAGTGCAAGTCAGGTTCTACTTGCCCTCAGGTCATGGTCACTTGCCCCCCAGGTTCCAGGTGGTCCCCAGTTAAGTTCGTTAACCAGATGTAACTCTTGAGAACGTAAAAATGAAACCAAATGGACCCTTGCGGGTCCATTTGGTTTCATTTTTACACTCTCAAGAGTTAAAATTCATCATATTAATTAGCCCAGGTCTACAGTGTAGAAGATTAATGGTCATTTTGATGTGTATGTTAATTTGCCTGTTTTGTTTCCCAAATCCAGCCTGGAATTGTGGATAGCTAGAAAGCAGGGAAAGACACAGAGGCAGAGTGCAATGACTGCCTTCAAGACAAATTTATCTTGTGTTGTGTTATAGTGCACTATGCCCGATCGGGCAACCAGGTAGCAGTCTTCACTTGCCCCACCATTTTTTTTACTTGCCCCGGGCAAGCGGGCAAGTGTTAGTGTCAAGCCCTGGTACAGGAACATATACTGTACATTCTCAGCAAATACATACTGCACAGTATCCCCGAATGATCTACCGATTTTGAAACATGCTTTAGTTACGTCACCTAGAACAGTGTGGTTTCTCATTGGCTGGAAGTTTACAGAATAGATATTAGAAAAAAGGTTACAGAAAAAAGTTTGCAGCCATCACAATAACAGGAGTTATTAGTTAGCAACCCTACTAATTAGTTGGGCTAATTAGTTTTGCCTTTTTTTTTCTTCTACTTTGATGCTGCAGCTGTTTCCCTGCAGACAGACACTTGCTTTTCCCTGCAGACGGTCCAGAACTTTGTCAACAAATCATCATCATGTTGTCAAAACATTCGTCAGGCTCATGATAAGGTGGTGCTAGTGTGTGGGCGGATGGGGAGAGGGGGGGGGGTGTTTTTGCCCAATCACAGCGCAGCAGTCTCCCGCAGTTTCATAACGAGCCAATAGAGTGAAAGTGAGGTGGAGCTACAGTAGATTCAAATCCGTTTACAAACACAGATATTGTAGACACTAAAGTTGCCTATATTACCTTTAACAGAGTTATTTTGTTTCCCCCCCCGACAGTGCAGAAAAAAAGGAAACTCATTAACATGGTGAAACACATCTTGATGAGGTCATCAAGACGTATTTCACCATGCTAATAATTTCTAGGAAACACAGAATGTGGGAACTTTTTATTATGTCCACACAACGTCTCTAAGGTATATTAATGGCATAGTAAAATATTGAAAATGAGGGGAATTCCCTTTTAAGACACGTGCACGCACACTTTTCGCACGTGCATTTGCGTGCACCTGCGCAGCACACACAGACACGCTGTTAAAACAAGTATAGCAGGGGTTTTCAACAGGTGGTCCGGGGACCACCAGTGGTCCCTGAGAAGGTTCCAGGTGGTCCCCAGGCTAAATGATGGAAAGTTGGTTAACCAGATGTAACTCTTTAGAATGTAAATATTTTTACACATTTTTACACTCTCAAGAGTTAAAATATTCATCATCTGAATTAGCACCACTTAATTAAGGAGCTTACACTGTTTTGTTGGCAAAATACAGCCTGGAATTGTGGACAAAACCAAAAGAATTGTTTAGTTTCAGGTCGTTGGTATGAAAATGTAATCAAATGGTGGTCCGTGGCTCAAATACTGAATAAATGGTGGAGTCAAAAAGGTTGAAAATCCCTGAAGTATAGCATATTGAGAAAGATTGTTTACAATGCCTAATTGCATCCATAAAAGTAAAGGACAAGACAAAAAACATAGGGCTACTTTTGCCCCCAAAATATTTCAGATGTGAGAAGTGGGGGGACGCCGTTCCCCCGCGTCCCGCCGTCCCCCCACGTCCCGCCGTCCTCCCTCCACTAAACCCCTGAACAGAACGCTAACACGTCTAGCTGCTGGGTCTCTTTGCCCACATCTGGCATCACGGTTCAGCTCTCAGACTCTCTCCTCCTGTGAGTCCGTTGAGTTGTTTCAAAACCCACCACGGGGAACCATCCAGACATCTAACATCGTCCATCTCATTAACATCAAACACACAAATGCTTTTTTTCCCCCTCCTCCTCCACCACCGCTCCCATAAATCCGTTCACGGCTCGTCGGTCCAAAGAACATGTGTCCAGATGGGAAGGTGTCCAAGACTTTAATTATATTGCTGCCATGTTCCATGATTGTCAGTGAGATCGAAAACAAATAAGGAATAATTGTGCCACAATGACAATCTTTTTTTATGGCTACAATCTGCCTTGAGCAGGCCTCATTAGAACGGGCTTTGCTTTGAAAATAATTACAGCAGATTTATTTATTTTTTTTATTTGAATGTTTGGCATGTGATTTATTGGCAGTTGATTATAGAGATGACATAATTCTGTGACCGCTTGTGGCTGAGGATGATTCACTGGGGCAGTGACTAAGTGCTCAGGAGTGGAGTGCCGTCAAGTGGGCAGGGGTGAGGTGGGTTCGGGGAGTGAGGCCCAGTAGCAGCACTGTTTTTGCTGCTTTTTTTGGGGGGGGGTTCTGCAGCCTAGTTTTCATGGTCTCTGAGGTGCTGTGGTATCAAGGTCAAGCCGGTAAACGCTATTGTCCACAAGGGACATTTGCCTTGGACTTCCATTAGACATGAACGTCAAGTAAAGCACCAATAATATCAGTTGTTGTTGAAGGTGCAACACGTGATCGTGGTATTAATTTGGAGATGAGGCTGCATAGCAGAACTGATGTCTACGAGAAGGCGTTACATGCTTTGTAACGCCTTCTCGTAGACACAGGGATTAAAGTAAAAAAAAAAAATCTTGAGACTGAAAATGATCTTTTACAAATAAGCACTGAGCTAATTAAATGACCCCTGTGAAATCCTCGGGACTGAAATCAGTACCCAGTACTGAGAACTTTAATCCCTGTAGACATCAGTTCGCTGGCTTATTTGTGTTTCAAATAAGCGAGCTGAAAAACACCTAATGAACAGGCAACCGCTGCCTTCAACAGGCATATGGCATTATATATACGGTAATTTCCGGACTATGAGCCGCACTTGAATATAAGCCGCAGCAGCCAAATTTGGGGCAGATAAGCCGCGACTATAAGCCGCACCAGACAACAAGCTTCATGTTAGAGCAGTCGTTTTCGACATTTTTGATCCCAGGGCCCACTATTTATTCACCATTTGAGCTACACACACCACCATTTGACAACATTTTCACCCGACAGAACGCAAAAAATAAAGATTTCTTTTGGATTTGTCCACAATTCCAGGCTGGAACAAAACAGGCAAAACATAGAGATCAAAACGACCATGACTTATTAATCAAGTGGTGGTCATTTAGATGGTGAATATCATAACTCTTGAGAGTGTAACATGAAACCAAATGGACCCGCAAGGGTCGATTTGGTTTCATTTTTATGCTCTCAAAGAGTTACATCTGGTTAACCAACTTTCCATCATTTAGTCTGGAGGGCCCACCTGGAACCCTCTCAGGAACTACTGGTGGTCCCCGGACCACCTGTTGAAAACCCCTGTTAAAAAAAACACCTGTAAAAATCCATAGATTGGCCATACCGTTGTATAAGCCGCAGGGTCAAAAGCATGTGAAAAAAGTAGGGGCTTATAGTCAGGAAATTACGGTACCAAGAGGTGTATGCGTAGTAGAAGAACCAAATCAGCTGTTGACAAAAAAAAATGCCTGTCATTTTTGTTTTGTTTGTTTGCCAACAGCTGATTAGGTCTGACGTTGTCCAGGCTAAAACAAATATGTTTCTTTGACTGTGAATAGAAGTTTAATCTGCCACACACAATGATGTGATATCAAGATAGGCCTATGTAGTGGGTGTGGGGGTGTCCCCCACCCACACCCACTACAGGGCCGGATTTAGCCAGCCCTACTAGGGTGGGCTGGAAGAATGGCAGGGTGTATGGGCAACTCCAAAGTTTTTCATATGAAGCAATGGTTTTCAACCTTTTTGATACCAAGGCTTAATATGTATTCCTCATTTGAGCCATGGACCACCGTTTGAGGACATTTTAGCCCCACAGACCCCAAAACTAAAGATTTATTTTACCTTTGTCCACAATAGGCCTACCACTGGCTACCAGGCTGGATTTGGGTAAAAGAATCAGTCAAGCATAAGGATAAAAATGATCATTAACCTTCTACATCCTCTAGTTGTGTAGAGACTTGGGCACAATGAATATTTTAACTCTTGAGAGTGTAAAATGAACTGGTTGAAAACCACTGGTATTGCCTTTCATTGAGTGGACAGGATGCATGTTTGGGTGGGCTTTGCTCCCCCCCCCCCCCCCCCCTCTAGATCCGGCCCTGGCCTTCGGCAGCAACAGATAGTCCTAGGCCTGAAGACATTTGATGACCCTTGCAATATGAATCAAACTGACGCCTGAAGCTGCTGATAATTTAGCCATAACATAGACCACGTGGAGTTACGGAATCCCAACCGTAACCAATTTTATGTAACCACAGAGAATGTCATTGATAGCTACCGGTAGTACGTTGTACCGACCAATATAGGCCGGCTTAAATGTTGTTTTCCTTACTGCAGTTATACTGTATTGCTCCCATCAGAGCCTTCTAGTGGGAGAGTTAGGATATTCGTGTACCCGGAAGCAGAGCGGAGCAGCCAGGTCACGTGACTATACAGAGCCTCTTTGAGTCCTATCTGAGCATAACGCTCATAATAAGTCTATGATAATGCTCACTACTCCTGCAGTCTCGCGAGACGTTGCTGGTCCCTATTAAATCCCATTCATTTCGACTTCCGGCTTGAGAGTGGACTCACAGCGCCCTGGCGCATAGGTGTGAACGGGAATATCCTAACTCTCCCACTAGAAGGCTCTGGCTCCCATGCATTGCATTTGTGGTCTTTAACTTGAGCCTTGAGCCTACTTCTAGTCTACTTGCCAGGCCATATAGCCCTGCTGTGAAATGAATCCAGGCATGTTGAGTAGGCTACACTGAGGTTATATGTTAGAAAGAAACGTTAGAAAAGTAGGGGGTCTCCACTCTCCAGCATTTACAAACTGCCGGACGATAACTTGCATGTTGAGTAGGGTTGGGTGACGATACAAATATATCATTATTTGTGAATTTATAAGTCAAATCGCTGATTACTTTTATTAGGCAACATCAATTTTCATAATTGGAATGATGCGTGACCATACCATTAACAACCTATAGAAGGCAAAAAAGTCATAATGTCATTATGCTTTACAGCATGTAGCAAGAGATATGTCTATGAACTAGGGGATTTTCATGATGCTGAATCCATTCAAAGCATTAGTTTATTGGGTAACAGGAGAAGACCAGGCCTGTGGAAAACCCGGACCAAACGTCCAAACCTCAACAGGCATACCAGCCATTACAGTCAGCCAAACCCAGTCACAGATAATCATCAATAGACATGCGTACCAGCCCTTATCAGTCAGTTCACCTCTGGTGGGTAGGTACAAGTGTGAATCAATCCTATCAACAGACATGCATATCAGCAATTATCAGTCAATCATCTCATTTGTGTCCTTAATTCCAGGCTGGATCAGGGAAACAAAACACTCAAACATACAGTAGATCAAAATGACCATTAATCTTCTACATTCTCTGGTTCTGTAGACTTGGGCTAATTCACATGATGAATATTTTAACTCTTGAAAGCGTAACATTGAAATGCTTTCGTTTTTACGCTCTCAAAGAGTTACTTCTGGTTAACCAACTTTCCATCATTCCCATCTTAGCCTGGGGACCACCTGGAACTCTCTCAAGGACCACTGGTGGCCCAAGTACCACTGTCCACACACTTGGACCGGCCTCACTTTGAGATTTGGGCTGGGTTCTTTCAGGCTGACCAGTCTGGTAGGCTATTCTTTTTTGGGGGGGGGGTTAAAACTGGCTGATTATGTCCATAGCATTTGCCCAAATGTGCTGATTTTTGGTCAATGGTATTGCCCATTTTTTAGCCCAATGAATTTTTGTTTTGTGTTTTTAGAAAAACTAATGCTTGGAATTGATTCAGCACCATGAAAACCTCCTAGTTAGACATGTCGCATTCTAAAAAAGCATGATGACCAGGGGTGAAAGTGAGGGGGGTCGGGCAGGGAGGGACGCA
Source organism: Benthosema pterotum (assembly GCA_039105355.1). Classification (NCBI taxonomy): domain Eukaryota; kingdom Metazoa; phylum Chordata; class Actinopteri; order Myctophiformes; family Myctophidae; genus Benthosema; species Benthosema pterotum. The sequence continues at coordinate 51,893,809 of CM076971.1, forward strand.
GTCCCGGGAAAAGATTTCACGCAGGGACGCGCAGGGTCTAATAAAATGTTACGTTGAATAACCCGTCACCGCACAGAGAGAAGTCTCCTCTTGTCGGTTCGCACAGCCAGAGCCACAGAGACACAGAATAGACAGAGTGATTCCTGTGACATGATGCATAATGCTCTTGATTCTTGTCATAGATGCCCCCTTTTCTACATTTCACCCTGAGGTCCCCCTCCCTCCAATGCAGTTTGCATTATACTTTAGCTACTTATTCATTGAATTAACTGAAACTAGGCTATAGTAGGCTATACAGCATAAACTCAATGGAAATGCAACCAAGACTAATAATAATAATAGTAATAATATAGACAGACACTATATTAATATTCAATCATGCTGTAATGAAGCAGGTGTAAGGCAGGCCTGTTGTGTTTTATACTTGCCCAAAGAGCATTTTCCTATGCATTTTAGGGACACTGTGGAGTTTGGACCTCCAAACTTTGCGGCGCGGCCTGAACGTGTCACGGGATGACATACAGACCCGGCAAGAAATGTGATCCACTTTCACCCCTGATGATGACATTTTTGACTTTGTATAGGTGATTAATGGTAGGCTATGGTCACATATGCCAATTGTGAAGCATCCTTATGCGTAATGCAAGATAGCATCCCAGCAGTTTCTACATGTACAACTTCGATGTACTACTCATCATGCCTGGAGTGACATTATGGAGAATGGACTATAGACGAGACTTACTGCCTAGTAGTCTCACATCAAGTTTTTATGAAGATAAAACTATGTGCAGCTAACAAAACCTTTACTTGGCCTTCAAGCTACATGTGTTTACTTTCTCATTGAACTGTCAAGTTGAATTATAGCCGCAAAGACTGACTACAGAGAATATGCAAAGAAAAAAAAAGGTTAATTTGCTGCAGCTGCATGCTGGTATAACTCCAGCCAAACTTGTGCAAGCCATTCAGAGTTTCAACAGTACGAGTAGTTTTGCAGCATTGCGCGATCGCGAATATTTACGCAATTAATGACGCTTAGTTCACTGTGTGTCAGTTCTGTTGTGTAAAAATGAAACCAAATGGACCCGCAAGGGTCCATTTGGTTTCATTTGTACGCTCTCAAGAGTTAAAAATAGTCATCATCTTAATTAGCCCAAGTCTACACACAACTAGAATATTAATGGTCATTTTGATCTGTATGTTTGACTGTTTTGTTTCCCCAAAATCCAGTCTACATGGTGTCGTGGACAAATGCAAAATAAATCTTTAGTTTTGGGGTCTGTGGGGCTAAAATGTCATCAAACAGTGGTCTGTGGCTCAAATGATGAATGAATAGTGGGCCCTGGTATGAAATTGGTTGAAAACCACTTGTATAAACCTTCACGATTTCATGTAGCCTATGTAAGTTTTGTTGTGTTCGTAAATTAGAACTCTACATGTAACCACAAAGTTTAGTTCAGTTGCTAAAGCTTTGGACACAGATTGTGCACACTGTAGTGCAGTCTGCAGACAATAAAACAGACAGAACTAAAAAGTGTGCAAGTAGATTTGATCGATCGCTGTGATCGGTCAGTGAAACGCAGCTGCTCTGCTTTGCTCCAACAACAAAAAGTTCATCATGTGTTTGTGTTTGTTTGTGTCGTTACCTTTGCAGTGTTGCTGAAGTGACGAAGCGACGGTAGGCTGCAGTCAGAGATGTGTGTCAGGTGAAGAGTTCTAGATCTGGTCTGGTCGGTGGTCCCCGCGGAGATGTGTGAACTTTTTTGCCCCGGCCAGACAGACAGACGGATAGACGCATCTAGAGGGACCTGCAGCAGCAGCAGCAACACACACACAGCGGTGTGTGTAGACTAGAGTTCGGTTCAAGGACGTGCATAGGGTGTTAGGAGAGAGGGGCAGGGGCTGGAATCCCCCTCCAGGGGTGGATTGGCCATCTGGAGTACAGGGAGTTTTCCCGGTGGCCTGCGCCACCTAGTGGCCTGGTGGACAAGATCCAAAATGCACTAGTGGCACTTCCAAAATGCACTAGAATGCGCTAGATGCTCGCCTGGAACATATACAGATCAAAATGACCATTAATCTTCTACATTTTCTAGTGGTGTAGACTAAGTTGGGCTAATTCACATGATGAATATTTTAACTAGGGCTGGGACTTTAACTGATTAATTGAGATTAATTAATCACAGAAACAATAACGCGATTAACAAAATTAACTCATCACTCAAATCGCCACACAGACCCCAAAACTAAAGATTTCTTTTGCTTTTGTCCAGGCTGGATTTCAGAAACAATGTCACAATCAAACATACAGATCAAAATGACCATTAATCTTCTACATTCTCTAGTTGCGTAGAATTGGACTAATTCAGATGGTGAATATTTTAACTCTTGAGAGCGTAAACATGAAACCAAATGGACCCGTAAGGGTCCATTTGGTTTCATGTTTACGCTCTCAAAGAGTTACATCTGGTTAACCAACTTTTGATCTAGTTAACCAAATTTTGATCTGGTTAACCAACTTGCAGTGTCGACACAGTTTTGATTTAGAAAAACTCTCACATGCTACACGAGCCTGTTTTAATTGACAAAAAAATGCTTCTTGGGTCAAATATTGGTATGTGATTAATTGAGATTAATTAATTACAAAGCTTCAAATTAATTAGATCAAAAATTTTAATCGAGTCCCACCCCTAATTTTAACTCTTGAGGGTGTAAAAATGAAACCAAATGGACCCGCAAGGGTCCATTTGGTTTTATTTTTGCGCTCTCAAAGAGTTACATCTGGTTAACCAGCTGCCCCACACTTGGCTATCTGGCCAAATCCGTATGAAATCAGCTTGAAAAAATGTCACTCCTGAATGAATAATTTGATGACAAATGATAGAAAATAAGTAATTATTTAACTTCTGCAGTTGTCAATATAATTTCACAAGAACATTTTCAACGAGACAGATTGACAGAAAGTAATATTGAAAGTAATGCAGTAATGCAGAAAGAAAAGTATAGTATATTAGATTGTTTTAGTTAAGTAATATATTTATATTACAAGTTACTACATTTTGGTATTATATTATGTAATATATTAAGTTACGTAGTGCACATGTCCCAACACTGCTGCCTAGTCTGCCTAAAAACGCCCCTGCTCAAAGGGCACCCATACGGACAGCTGCGATTCGAAACTGGCCCCCGTACAAATGTGATTCCCCCACCCACACCACTTTCCCCCTCCTTGAATATTTTTCTATTTTCCTTTTCATCTCCACTATACGACCTGCAGCTACACTGACTTCCATGGAAGAGAATAAATAAATGTTTGATGAAATGAACTTTTATCTTTATTGTAGGCCTAAACAATTTAACTGATTTGTCCAGGCATTCACTCTTATCAGTTTGTGTTGAGTTGTAGGCTACTGTATATCTCCAAGCCGCCAATACAAAATTCAATCAGTATATCAAAGTGCAGTTGTTTTACCGACAAGCTAAAGGGACAGGGGCTGCAGTTCGCCCGCACCCTTTAACGTCTATGTGTGCACGCCCCTGTGATACCGGAGTTCTTTTTAGTGGGAGGAGGAGGAGGTAACAAAGAGTTCGCCCTCTTTGCTCTGCTCTGCATGGCATGCATGCATGCAGGGGTGTTTTTGCCATTAGGCAGACTATAGGCAGTTGTCTAGGGCTCCATGAGTGGAGGGGGGCTACCATGGGGGGAGGGGGCGACCACCAGACATGCTTTTAAAGGATCCCAGGCTAATAAGCCTATGCGTATCCTCTATAACTAGAGTTGAACATTTAAAACACTTGGGGCTCCATTTTCGTTACCGCTAAACTCCTAATCCCTTAACTTCTTTGCCTTTTTAAACTATTTTCAAAACCATTTTGCAATAGTTTCAAATGTCACAACGTGTAAATAGATTGGCACATTGAACTATTCACAATTTTGAAAAAAGAAAAAAAAAAACGGTTAAAAAGGAATGAGGGATTTGGGATAAGGGGTTTAGCATGTAACGAAAATGGAGCCCTTAGTTTAAAAATAGTTCATATTTTTATCCCCTTGGGGGCGTCATTTCAGAGGAGATTTTCTCTGTGGTAAGGGGGGGGGGGGGCTCCAGGGAAAATCTTGCCTAGGGCTCCAAATTGCTTAGAAACGCCACTGCATGCATGCATGCACGGAGGGTTTGTCCCATGATGGGCTTGTCCTCTCCTGCTGGTGAGAGACATGGATGTTTGTTGTTGTTTTGGCCTAATAGCATGTAGCGACATGACGTTGAGGAGTGACTGCCTGTCTGTCACTCAACACAGCAGTCAGAGCTGAGCTCTAATTAGGAGGACGGAGCAGCTTGTACTTAATTTTTATGAACCACTCATGAGCCACTTAAACCTGGGGTCTATTGAGGGACGGACCCCCAGGGGCCGTCTCTTCAGCGTGTTGCATTTTATGGCAGGGGCGGATCTAGGCATAGGCATGGGGGGGGGGGCACCAAACCATAATGTTTCGTGGGCCCAGTCTGCCCCACCAAACATTATGGCATGCAAAACAACCCAAGATAGTTCAGTGCTTATATTTAAAAGTATTTGAAACACTACTGAAAATGGTATGAGGGCGGCTTCATCGCCCGTGGCGCGAAGCGACACGGGCGATGAAGCTGCACCCTTACCATTTTCTTCTGCCCCCCCCCCCCCCCAATTGGGAAATGTTACATCCGCCCCTGTTTTATGGGCTCCCCAAGCATGACAGAGAGATACACAGGGAGAGAGATAGTAAAGCAATGCATTCATATTGAAAAAAGAATACAGTTTAAAAGGGAACTCGACCCATTTTCAATGTCATTAATATACCTTAGAGATGATGTGTGGCCATGATAAAAAAAAGTTCCCCCAATTCTATATTACCTAAAAATGGTCTGAAAAAACATTAACATGCATGTTGAAATACATCTGATGACATCATCAAGATGTAGTTCACCATGTTAATGGATTTCTTTAGACGCTTCCTTTTTTTCTGAGAGCGTACAAATGGAACCAAATTCGGGTTCATTCCTTCCCATGTAAATATCACAGACATTAAACATTAAATACTGGTTCATTTTTGGAAGCAGACCTTCAAAATCTCTTCCAAATCCAAAAAGGCATGTCTTATGCAGTGGGAAAATGTGTGTGATGTGACAATTATCTTTTTAAAAACAATGTTTTATTGTATAGGAAAGCTATTGGTGGAGAGGTTTGTCTATCACATGTCATGCTTAGCTTTGATTGGACCATAGCAGTGTGGGGGTGGGGCTTACTGAAAGGTCTATTATTGCTTAATCAACCTCTATTAAATCCAATTATTTTGTGCTTAAAGGGGAACTCCACCCATTTTCATATTTTTTTCTGAGAGCGTACAAATGCAACCAAATGAACCCTAATGGGTTCATTTGGTTGCATTTGTACGCTCTCAGAAAAAAGAAGCGTCTAAAGAAATCCATTAACATGGTGAAAATACATCTTGATGATGTCATCAGGATGTTTCACCATGTTAGTGGTTTTCTTCAAACCTCCATTTCTTGGGAACACAGAATGGGGTAAACTTTTTTTTTTTATCATGTCCACCCAGCACCTATAGGGTATACCAATGACATATTGAAAATGGGTGCGTTCCCCTTTAAACAAGAAGATACATTTAGGTCTGCGTCTGATAATGATGTGTAAGGGCAGGCTAAGTCGCATGTTCCAAGTCGTGTGTCGGCTTTCCAAATTTCTTTCACATTTTGGGGAGGAGGGAGGGCTGCCAATTTTACACGGAGGTGCGGTTCTTGTATCCTTCAGCGAGTTTGACTCGAGTGACCAGGAGAGTGTGTGTAAAACGAGGAGAAAAGGCATCATTACTGGTGACCCCTGACACCATAAAACACTTTAAACTCATACTGGGGTAGTGAATGGGGGCGGATGTAACATTTCCCAATTTGGGGGGGGGGCAGGAGAAAATGGTATGGGGGCGGCTTCATCGCCTGTGTCACTCCGCGCCACGGGCGATGAAGCCGCACACATACCATTTTCGGTTACAGGACTTTTATTAGGCAAGTAAAGCATCAATAATAACATCAGTTGTTGTTGAAGTTGCAACAGACACGCAGCATGCATAAAGCTAAAGGTCTGACTCAGAGAGTTTTCTGTTTTCAATGATGAAATGCTGTTGGTTTAGTGGTGCCTCAGCTGTAGTTAGTTAGTAGCAGTAGTAGTAGTGTTTCACATCATTTTAAATATAGACACTTATATAGGCGCTATGCCCCCTCTCTCTCTCTGCTGCCTGTTGTGCTTCCTGTACAATCAGCTCGTCAGGCTTGTAAACGCGTGTCTGTCACCAGTTGGTCGGCGTGTTGTTATTAAGGCGTGTGTGTGCGTGTCTGTGTGTCTGTGTGTGTGTGTGTGTGTGTGTGTGTGTGTGTGTGTGTGTCTTTGCACGTAAACGTGTGTCAACAGTGTGTTGTTAAGTTACGTTGCATGCGCCTCATAAACCTTAAGGTCATGACCTGGACAAACACAGGCCCGGTGTGTGTATGTGTCTGTGTGTCTAAGGGCATTACTCACCCTGCGCTGGCTGCCTACTTAAACACTTAAACCCCATGGTGTCCACTTCACCGGACACCACCACATGCACCAACTAGAGCAGATGTGCCCACACTTTTTTTGACTTGAGAGCTACTTTCAAAATGACTGGCTAAACAAGATCTTCACATCCAAAAAAAATCCATTTCAAGGCCCCCAAGAAAGTTTACGAGTTTGAAATAGTGGTGATGTTGTTACTTACTATTATAGCGTTTAAGAATAATGCACTTATAATGAGAAATAGAGGGGGAGAATTGGAAGGTTTTCCTGTATATGCTACTACGTGATGTTTAGTTTGAAAACGATATTTGAGGTTTGAGTTGACGGTTCATGATGTTGAGTTTAGTTACAAGCTCACAATGTGAGATTGGCACTTTGAGCTATTCCATTTTTTTTTTAAATAGTAAAAAAAAAAAATGTTAAGGGGTTTAGGATAAGGGGTTTAGATGGTAACGAAAATGGAGCCCTAAACCCCTTATTTCAAACCCCCTTTTTATTATTTTGATAAATCTTTTGGAATAGTTCAACATGCCAATCTATTGACACGTTGTGACCTTGCAGACTGGCCATTTTAACTATTGAAAAAAAAAGTTTTTAAAATAGTTTTAAAAAGGCGAAGAACTTAAGGGATAAGGGGTTTAGCGGTGACGAAAATTTACAGGCCTATGTCTGTTCACCACTGTTGCGTGATGGAGGTGTGGCTTTTATAAACGTCATAAACTAGCAATGCGCTTGGGTTTCATAATACGTTATTTGCTATTCTATTCTGCCCTAACTCGGACGCGGCTGAGTCAGCTCTACCGAACTTCGCAGCAAATTTGCTAGGCTGGCGCCGAGCAAACTGGCGCCGAGCAGACGCGGAGGTGGATGTAACATGTCCCATTTGGGGGGGCAAGAGAACATGTTGGAGCGATGAAGCCGCACCCATACCATTTTCTGTTACAGGACTTAAAGTAAGTAAAGCATCAATAATAACATCAGTTGTTGTTGAAGTTGCAACAGACACGCAGGCACGCAGCATGCATAAAGCTAAAGGTCTGACTCAGAGAGTTTTCTGAAACGCTGTTGGTTTAGTGGTGACACAGCTGTAGTTAGTTAGTAGCAGTAGTAGTGTCTCAGATCTTTTTTTTTTATTATAAGCACTTTAATTTGGAATACATTTGAAATTTGGGTCGTTTGCATGCCATCATGTTTGGTGGGGCAGTCGGGTCATTTAGGGGGGTATTGCCCCCCCATGCCCATGCCTAGATCCTTCCCTGAGCAAGCGGTGGCGCTCTCTTGTTGTTAGTGGTCAGTATTGTACTGTATGAACAGACTTATTTCAGTATACTATGAACAGATTTTTTGCTTCTATTCATAGGTTACCTACAGATAGTGGCTCCGTGTTATTTATACAACTTGGGGTGTTGGCGTTTAGAGGGTAGGCCATGTACTGTACATCCAAACAGAAATCTGGTTAAATGTTAAATTACATTACACTTACTTTGCCAAGTCACTTTTCCACTCGATTTCCCATTCACTTCATAGCCATACCCACCCATACCCTCTATTATCTACCATAAAATGGTTCTTGCAGCGTTGCGCTTTCATTCTAAAGTTCGCAAATTCTGCCCCAAAACCTGATTCGAGCGTCTAAAAATCAGTAAAACCAGTATAACCAGTATAAAAATCTGTAAAATCAGTATAACCTAACACTATACCCCAGCAAAACTATTTCCAACCCTAACCTTATCCTCAGTCTAATAGGCTATACAAAAATATAGTATATGCAAACCGCCCCACCAAGTAGTCAGTGTGAATTCGGTGGATTTTTTTTTTTTACATAATCACTTTATCACAACGTTTTGTGAAACTAATCTGATTGGTCGAAACAGGCCACACACGGTTGTTTAAACCACCACACAGTAAGCTTGGATGAAATCATCTGAAAACACACTGTCTTGTGCAATATTGCTTAATTCAAATACAGCAGATAATACTAATGTATCTCACAATCTCTACACTTTGTCCATCAGCCTCGAACTTAGACAGTGTTGCCAACTTGGCGCATTTGTCGCTATATTTACAACATCCAATGTGAAAGACAAACGATAGGCTCTAGGCTGTCTCTCACATTTTCATAAAAATATATACATGTACACATACTCACAAGATCTGCACTAAATGATTACTTGAATATTATAATAGAAGTATGTGTCCAAAGCTACAAAGTATGCATGGCCTGTTTCGTAATAAGATAATAATGCAGGAAGAATGAAACGATCACATGCATGCGCACACACACACACACACACACACACACACACACACACACACACACACACACACACACACACACACACACACACACACACACACACACACGTTTTCACTCTGTCTCACAGTGACCTGATCGTGTGTGCATGCATGTCATTCTTTCATTTTCATCACGTGTGTGCGTGTGTGTGTGTGTGTGTGTGTGTGTGTGCACGTGTGCACGTGTGCACGTGTGCGTGCATGGGTGATCATTATCATATAGATAAGGCAGCGGGCAGAAGAAGAACAAAGAGAAGATTAAATCACTCTCATTTACTATCAGATAATAGCCTGATGATATAAGCTGCATCTGTACTCAATTTTCCTCGTCCTTTGTTTGAGCTGTTCTTCAGACCCACCAACCCTGTTATGATGATGTACAGTACAGTGCCTCAGTTCTATAGCGAAGTCTATGCACTATTCACTATGTACCACTATATACAGCTATCAGCTATTTCCACCAGTCTCTCTGACGCCAACCCAGTCCCATGAGGTTTCGGCGAATATGCACGGAAGTCCCATTCCGTCCATACTCGCCTAGAAAACGCAAAAATCTGTGCATATTCGCTTACAATAATTCTGTGAATATTCGATATTTGATATTCGACAATAAATCTGTGCATATTATACTTGTATATACTCCACTAAAAATGACGGAGCGGCGCCGTCTCTGCCGACCATGAGCATTGTGAAGCGCCACTGAGCGAGGCGCTAGCTGAGCAAATTGCCGCACTGAGTGAATGAAATGATTTCAATATCAGAATTGACAACATTGTAAGCACTAGCAAAAACGAAGGTTATATATATAAGGGCTGCATCCTGTAAAATAAGCTCATTTACAGGAGAAGGCATGGCAACAAGATCCGGCCAAAAAAGTAAATCAAAGATTCTTTGGGTGAATCTCCTCCTTTGTTAACAAAAGAGCGGTATCAGGACTTTAGCTGGTGCTATTATTCAGCCCATGTACCTCCTGGATCTCAGTGTCACAAAAAAACAAAGCTTCAAACTTCTTTGAGCAAAAAGATCCGACTCCTGTGATAGGTGAGGTCCATGACCCACCTTCAAGGAAGACATTTTTGTTGCCAAAGGATGGCTCTGTGGTAGAAGACAGCTGAAAATGGGACTGACATTCAAAATTATGAATGCAGTTCTGCCCTCTCCAAGCCATCAGTAGCAATTTATTTGGCTGATTATACCTCACAAAAGGTAGAAAAACTCCCACCACAACCACAGCACTATAGAGGGAGCATAAATAATGATCTGGTGCCACCGATATTTACAACTAACACGGACAAATCGACTTTTCTAAGCACTGCCTCTCAGGTGTGGAATGCCTTGCCTTCCTTCCTTTAAAACACGTAAATCACTTTCTTCCTTTAAAATAGAGAGTTCCACGGAGGAGAGGGCACGGTGGAACAGTGGTTATTGCTGTTGAATCACAGAAGGTGGTACTGGGTTTGATTCCCGCTAGGGAATGTGTGGAGTTTGCATGCTCTCCACCGTGTCCCCTAGGGTAGATAACCTCACAAAAACATGCAATAATCCTGGGTTTTAAAGGGGAACTAGAACTGGGCATGTGGAGAACTAGAACTGGGTGTGTTACATTGCAATATAGATTATAGCCTACTTGAATTTACAATTTAAGCAGATTTTGTAATACAGGCCTACTACTAAAACATGGTAAAAACAAGTCTGCTTAATAGCCTTTGCTATAGGGTACAGGGACATATGATTAAAGATGGAGTGCCATGAATTTCTTCTAGCCTAAAACATGATCATCAGGTATTACTGTTATATGAAAAGTAAGATTCAAGAGTCATTTTTATGATTCCACACAGCCAGTTCATTAACTATGCCTGGTTTGCCTGGTGGTGATAGGTGGAGATCCACCTGAACGGAAGCCACACCCACAGCTTTAGTTGCATGATAATGAGATGAGTTAGGGGAGGGGCTGAGCATGTGATGTCACTATATTGAAGTTTTTTTTCATTGGCACGTTTGGCTGGAAAGGTTCAGCCCCCAGGAAGAAACCCTAAATACAAAGGGAAGACATCATTGCACATAAAAAAACACACCACAACTCACCTCATAAACATGAACAAAATTGATAAAAAAAAAAAATGAAGTCACACCCATACCATTTCAGTTACAGGACTTTTATTAGTCAAGTATAAGCATCAATAATAACATCAATTGTTGAAGTTGCAACAGACACGCAGCATGCATAAAGCTATAGGTCTGGCTCAGAGAGTTTTCTGTTTTCAATGATGAAATGCTGTTGGTTTAGTGGTGACACAGCGGTAGGCCTAGTTAGTTAGTAGCAGTAGTAGTGTTTCACATCATTTTAAGCATTTTAATTTGAAATATCATAGGTTGTGTTCTCATGGCAACGTGTTTGGGGGGGGGGGGCAGACTTGGTATTTAGGCGGGCATTCAATTCGTGAAAAGAAAATGCAAAGAAAAAAGTTTGAACATGGAGGTAAGGTAAGAGGTTTCAGCCGTGACGCCAGCAGCACTGTAAAACGTCAAGCGCATGCAGGTCTTTATAGTAAAACGGTGCATTTGTACGTTGTGGTATTTCCACCTTCACCAGATGTGTGCAATAGGCTATGCACAGTACAGTGTATGACTCAATGACTGCATGCTATAGCGTCTGCTGAACACGGACGGCGGCGACAGTGCGGGCCTTTCAGAGCAGGGCTATAAAAAGGTGGAGCGCCGCCGCCCCACGTCCACTCCTATCCACGCATGGGTGAGATTTATGGAGTCTCGGTGCGATGCAACACACACACACACACACACACACACACACACACACACACACACACACACACACACACACACACACACACACACACACACACACACACACACACAGTCCTTTGAAACGATGTAAAATTTCCCAATTGGGGGGGCAATTGGGAAATTTGCCTGTGTACGTTGCTTTGGCCACGGGCGATGAAGCCGCACACATACCATTTTCAGTTACAGAACTTTGATTTTTCAAGCAAAGCATCAATAATAGCAGTTGTTGTTGAAGTTGCAACAGACACGCAGCATGCATAAAGCTAAAGGTCTGACTCAGAGAATTTTCTGTTTTCAATGGTGAAATGCTGTTGGTTTAAAATGATGTTTCACATCATTTTAAATATAAGCAATTCAATTTGAAATTCATGGTTGTTTTGCATTGGGTTGTTTTGCATGTTTGGTGGGGAAGACTGGGCATTTAAGGGGCCATTGCCACCCCCCCCCCCCTTGTCCCCCCCCCCTTGCATATGCCTAGATCCGCCCCTGGCCCCACGGGACCCCCAGGGAGCATAGATCCTGGGGGATAGAGCTGTGGACCTGGCCTGGGTGGGGGGTGGGCGATGAGATAAGATAAGATGAGACCCTCATTGATCCCGCCGTAGAGCAATAATTACAGACCCTTATAAACTGTATTAGGGCAGAGGGGGCAGTTAAGATTACATCACAGGACAAAGAGAAAGGCATCAACGGTCAAAGCAACACCGTCAGTATAAGATGGTAAAAAGAATGTACTGTATACAGTATATACAGTATATATATATATACCGTGTTATAACACAGGCATGGGCATGGAGGGCAGTGCCCCCCTAAATGCCCCACCAAACATGCAAAACAACCCAAGATATTTCAAATTAAAGTGCTTATATTCATAGGGAGAACATGTGAGGGTACGGTACCTAACCTAGGGGACACAGGGAGAACATGCAAGCTCCACACTGACCTTCTAGCTGTGAGGCGACGGAGCTTACCACTGTGCCACCGTGCCCCTCCTGCCCCCAGAAATAAAACTTCTGGGGAACTCAGATTAATGAGACACAGACTGAGTAGGGAAAAAAAGTGTCATTTTATCCTGAACATTAGTGAGGAGGACCAATTAGATGAAGACAGGTTGAAAAGTGCTGCTTTAACTACAGTAGAACATCAGTATTCTTTTTGGCAGTGTCGCCAAATGTAAGCCTCTCATCCGTGCTGGGGAGAAAAAAGTGGAAAAAGGAACGAATAAAAGACGACAAATGATTCTAATTATCATCGTTTGTTCAAATGGCAAGAGTGGCCGCGTGTAACTATAGGTGCCGAAAGGTCTCAGAGAAAATACAATTAAACCAAATTAAATAAAGGATGGATTCCAAATAGTGGCATTTGGAAGTTGAAATGAAAAGGCGCTAATAACACGGAGGGAGCCATGGCTCTGCACAGACACAGCCCCATGCAGTGTGAAGCTCTTTTACAGTACCTTGGGGACTAAAAGGTAGATAAAGTCTGGGAGAATGTCAGCGCTGTTGGACAAGCTCTTTAAATGTCAGTATCCTGGTACGGTCCCCCGGAGAACGTCTCCGTCTGGCATTCTAATGCCACCGCCGCGCGCCGTTTTCTTTTCACCCTTTACCGCCGCGCTCACGGCTGCCATGGCATTGTGTCAAAATAGTGTAAACAAATAAGTGCCATTGGCCTGAATCCACTATAGCAATCCTTGTTCTCTGAGGCTGTTAGGATTTTTGTCTTTGTGCTGTCAAAATACAACGACATGAAACGTTTATTATGTGTCTGTTTTCAAGTGAAGACATGCTTTTTGTTCAGTAGGCTATACTGTAAAAGTCGGTCCAAAGTTTGAAGTTTGGTTTATTATGGTGATGCGATATGTTTCAATGATTTGAAATTGATACAGTAACTATTTAGCAACTCTATCAAGTATGTGAAACATGTGGATACTGCAGGTTTTTAAGGGCAGAATTAATTAGGATGGGTACCTTTGTATTGTTCATTGTATTTGAACACATGATGTGTCTTTCTTCTCAAACTTGCTAAATACATTTCACAAATTCTTTCGATAGCTTTTTGGCTGGTAGGTTGGTGTCAAATTGATTGACAGGCGCCAGAGAAAACGCTCATTTTTTTTCACCATTTTCCTCCCTTCACAGTGGTTTTCAACCAGTGGTCGTCAGGCTAAAGGCATTTGTGCACTGTGCGATCTCATATTTTTAAAATGTGCGAATATGCGATGGAGTATGGGCATATGAGAAACAGGCAGACAAGGCATGAACAACCTAGCCTGAACCCATACTGTTCCCGGGCGCCAGTATACTGTACATCGCGGCTGTCACAATTCTTTTCAGTGGTCACTGCGATTACCGTAATCTCCGGACTATAAGCCACACCAGCTAAATTTGGGGCAAAATAATGATTCAAGATTCAGAGCTGTAGAGCAGTGGTTTTCAACCTTTTTGATCCCAGGGCCCACTATTTATTCAGTATTTGAGCTACAGACCACCATTTGACTAGTCTTGGGCAATATACCGGTATTACCGTTTATCGCGATATTGGAAATCAATACCGATTAATATCGTTGGGTCTATAAAAAATATTGAATACCGAATATCGTTAAATACCAACATTATAGAGCTGCGCAGTGACGTCACCGCCCCTGTTCCGGAAGTCTTTTCCCAATTCATTTTTCTCATAGCCTTTTCGAAAATAATTTATATCCTAACGATTACGCCGCGGACAAAGCCAACTCGAGTCGTGACGAATCATGATGACACACACAAACTTTTGGGACAATAAAATAATTTCTAAGATGAAAAACGAAACAAAAAGTCTTGTATCATGCCGTTTTCTACTTCTTCCCAATTATATATTATATGACGATATTGTGTTTGTTGTCATGATTTGTCACGACCTGAGTTGGCTTTGGCCGCGGCATAATCGTCTTGATATAAATTATTTTCGAAAAGTCTATGAGAAAAATGAATGGGGAAAAGACTTCCGGAACAGGGGCGGTGACGTCACTGCGCAGCTCTATACTGTATTCCAGTGGTTTTCAACCAGTGGTCCGGGGACCATCAGTGGTCCTTGAGAGTATTCAAGGTGGTTCCCAGTTAAGTTGTTTAACCAAATGTAACTCTTGAGAACGTAAACATGAAACCAAATGGACCCTTGCGGGTCCATTTGGTTGCATTTTTATGCTCTCAAGAGTTAAAATATTCATCATGTGAATTAGCCCCAAGTCTTGAACAGCAGAGCGCTCAGTTTCTGACCCCTCAATGTGGCAATTCTGAGAACTAGGTGACTGTTCTCATCTAGTGGTCAATACCGGTAATATCGAATATCGAGCTAATTAACACGTTATCAATACCGATATTAAAAAATCAATACTGCCCAAGACTACATTTGACAACATTTTCACCCCACAGAACCCAAAACTAAAGGTTTCTTTTGGTTTTGGCCAAAACATCAAGATCAAAATGACCATGACTTATTACCGGTAATTAAGTGGTGCTAATTTAGATGAAACCAAATGAAATGAAACCAAATGGACCCGCAACGATTCTTCTCTGCTCGAGAATGTTTGCCAGCGACGAAGCAATCCTGCTTTTTGTTAAGTGTCGTTGCACAACAACACCATGCGAAGAAAATGTTTGGTCATGCTTCACAACACATGCTGTCACTGGTGTCAGCATATGCTCCATGCGACGTCAGTGACAGCTGTTATAATGGCAAGACGGAATTCAGTTCCCAGTGGATTCGACACTTCCATCAGTGCAACCACATGCAAGTTAGTGCAAGAAAAAACAACTGTTACCCATCTGTGTGTCGTCTGTGACATTATGGAAATCAATCTGTCAGTCCCTGTTACTCACATATGCCCAATTGCCCATACTCTATTGCATATTAGCACATTTTAAGAATATAATCGCCCAGCGCACATTTAATCCATGATGTGCCTCAGATTACAGAACTAAGCGGTATTTATATAACCCTTTGTGGGCCAGTGCCGTACTTTGTGTAATATATTCATTTTAACCATCCTGCTGCAAGGCCGGATGCAACATTTCCCAACTGCGGGTGCAGGCGAAAATGGTAGGGCGGCTTCATCACCGATGAAGCCGCACCCATACCATTTTCGGTTACAGAACTTATATTAGTTGCAACAGACACGCAGCATGCATAAAGCTAAAGGTCTGACTCAGAGAGTTTTCTGTTTTCAATGATGAAATGCTGCTGGTTTAGTGGTGCAGTTAGCAGCAGTAGTGTTTCAAATCATTTTTATTGTAAGCACTTTAATGTGAAATATATTTGAAATTTGGGTTGTTTGCATGCCATCATGTTTGGTGGGGCAGTCAGGGCATTTAGCGGGTCGCCCTCCGCCCCCCCCCCCCCCATGCCTAGATCCGTGCCCATGCCTAGATCCGCCTCTGCTGCAGACATAATAACTTAAAATAACTAAAAAAAAAAAAAAAAAAATGCTAATCGTTTAAAATGAATGTTGCGGATCGGACAAACCAATCCGCAACATTCATTTTAAACGATTAGCATTTTTTTTTTTTTTTTTTTGCATGACCAGTGATGAAAATGGCTAGCATGCACTGGGTAATTAAGATGAATCAAGGTAGCAATCAAGGGGGTTTCCACGATGTGAGTTGCACGTCTCTCTCATGGTGGAGGAAACATGCATGGCAGGTCAGTCAGTTCACTGGAGCGAGTCGAGTCTGTCTGGGATGGCTGTGAGCTCTGTGTGGGTTTAATGATGCATGCATGCAGAGAGCCACAATAGCCTGCCTGACTGACAGACAGACAGACAGACAGACAGACAGACAGACTGCTGGACACTTAAGGGGCTACCGTGTCCACTCAAGCTTGTCTTAATTCCCTGGCTGAGAGTCTGTGTTAATTATGTCGTCTTAATGACCGTCTAAAACTCTGACGGGAAAATGCTGGTGACTGTAGGTGTATACCTATTTTTTGCTGCTGCTGATGAACTAATTATAATCTATGACGGTGGGTATTTTACTTTGAAGTTTCAGTCTGAATTTCCCCCGAAACGCTGGCTTCCGAAGTTCCTCAACCAATCAGAGCATCACGTCCTTCCAAGCTACGGTATTTTTTTTTTTTAACTGTGACTTTACTGACTTCTGCCTCTCGAACGCACGTTGTTATTTTTGTTTGTAAATCAAGGTGATGTTGGGTGGTATGGAGCAACCCCAGAGGATTATGTCTAACCTACACACAACCAGTGTTGGGCAGTAACTAATTTTAGATTACATATTACTGTAATATTATTACTTTTGCTCCAAAAAGTAAAGTAACGACGAGATTACTCTGCAAAAATGGGTAATAAGTAACGCATTACTTTGCAAGTAACGCCAAGTTACTTTTTTTTTTTTTAATGAGCTTGTTGTTGCAGGCAAAAATAGAACAGATGTACAAGCTATCGACAGGTACTGTAACAACAGAGATGTGCAGTAGATTGTAAATCCAGTCCACACACTGCATCCTGCACAGTTATGTACACTACAAATCACTTGCTGCTTTATTTTGTAATAATCGGATTATGTTGTACTTCTCTATTTTTTCAAAGGCGGTGTGGAGAACTTGGGAAAGTAATAACGTACTAGAAACAAAATTTCTAAGAAATTTTACTGTGTGCCTGCCACTCGCCAAGTGTGTGCAAACTTTCGCGGGAGTTGGCATGCTAACATGCTATGCTAATGTAGTAGCAAACCCTAAATAGACCGTATCGACCAATCAGAATAGGGGGCGGGGCTAAGTTACACCAATCAACGTCAGGGACTCATTACCCGAGTCCAATGATGCCACCCATATGTCTCTATGACATAGCATTGTGGAGTTATGGCAGGAAATAGTATCGACCAATCAGAATAGGGGGCGGGGCTAAGTTACACCAATCAACGTCAGGGACTCATTACTGTCCAATGATGTCACCCATATGTCTCTATGACATAGCATTGAGGAGTTATGGCAGGAAATAGTATCGACCAATCAGAATAGGGGGCTAGTCCAATGATGCCACCCATATGTCTCTATGACATAGCATTGAGGAGTTATGGCAGGAAATAGATGATACAGGAGAGAGAGGATGTTTTGCCAACTGACTTGCCAATGTGTGTGTGCGTGAGTGTGCATGTGTGCTTGCGTGTGTGTGTATATGTGTGTGCGTGTGCTGCTGCATGCATGAATAACCAGTCGTGGCCCATCAGGTGACCTCAGAGAGGACCCGGACTGTGTGTGTGCATGCATATGCGTGCGCGCGTGTGTGTGCGTGTGTGCGTGTGTGTGTGTGTGTGTGTTTGTGTACATGCGCGCGCGCACGTGTGTGTGTGTGTGTGTGTGTGTGTGTGTGTGTGTGTGTGTGTGTGTGTGTGTGTGTGTGTGTGTGTGTGCGTGTGTGTGCGTGTGTGTGGCTAGTGGCAGCCATCTACCCGGACTGTGTGTGTGCATGCGTATGCGTGCGCGCGTGTGTGTGTGCGTGTTTTGTGTGTGTGTGTGTGTGTGTGTGTGTGTGTGTGTGTGTGTTTGTGTGTGTGTGTGTGTGTGTGTGTGTGTGTGTGTGTGTGTGTGTGTGTGTGTGTGTGTGTGTGTGTGTGTGTGTGTGTTTGTGTACATGCGCGCGCGCACGTGTGTGTGTGTGTGTGTGTGTGTGTGTGTGTGTGTGTGTGTGTGTGTGCATGCGCGCGCGCGTGCGTGGTGAGAACTCCATGAGCAAGTACACTATGCAGCAAAGCATAGACTGTAGAGGAGAGCATGTGTGTGTGTGTCTCTGCGCGCGTGTGGCTAGTGGCAGCCATCTACCCGGACTGTGTGTGTGCATGCGTATGCGCGCGCGCGTGTGTGTGTGTGCGTGCGTGCGTGTGTGTGTGTGTTTGTGTGTGTGTGTTTGTGTACATGCGCGCGCGCACGTGTGTGTGTGTGTGTGCGTGCGCGCGCGTGTGTGCATCACACACTCCATATTTGGGTATGTCTAATCCCATGGAGAACTCCATGAGCAAGTACACTATGCAGCAAAGCATAGACTGTAGAGGAGAGCATGTGTGTGCGCGTGTCTCTGCGCGCGTGTGGCTAGTGGCAGCCATCTAATTAGGGCCTAATCTGTTACACCTGTGTTCAGTAATTCAGTACAGATACTATTGTCCATTAGTTTAAACAGGGAGTCAATGGATAGCACTCTCTTGGAACGAAGGCCTCTCACGCGAAAATTAAAACTCGTAAGCGTTTACTTTTTTCGATGTGGGCGTTACGACTTCGCAGGCTATGTTGTGTGCGATCATGGTATTGGTACGATAAAAGACGTGGTCGTGAGAGCGATTTAAGAATTTGCGTTTCAAAAGAAACGTCAAACGCCAAAATGCAACAAATTACAATGTAATTAATATGGAGACGGGAGGTTACGTCATCTTGCTCTGAGGCCCGTAGCACCGGTTCTGTACCTGACTGGGCTTTGGTGGTCACATTGGGTGAAAGGCGAGAAGTTTGTCTACAAAATGTCCGAAAACCACGCATGTAAAGTGAATATTGTGGCCGTGAGTACGATTTGTTCGGTCATGACCCGAACCTCGAGACACTGCACCTCGCACTCTGTTTCACTCTCTCACTGGTCGTGCGAGCCTCTAAGCTCCGCTAAATTCTCGAACCATGCACACTTTGAACTGCGATAGCGGACAAACCGTGCAACATATTCGAATACCGTCTGAACCGTGATGAAGTCGAGAGCCGCGTCTGCTGTTTAAAGTTAAAATCGTGTTTCTACGCCACAGTGTGCCAGAGTAATGTGGCTCCAAATAAGCGCTTCTTTTTCTGATGTTTTCGGTGTGCCCCCATTCATTTCGAATGGGGATTTTTTGCATCGTTTATTGCGAATTACGTTGGCACGGTAACGCGTATCGGAAAGAAAAGCACAAGCACATCTTTCCCGGCCGAGCCGCACGTTTTGATGTATATATTGCGGGGATTGTGCAAACCGTGCGGCCGGCCATAGCGGTCAAAATTTCGGATAGATAGTTGAACATGGATTAAGTATGACCGACGAATCACAACCTGTGTGCTTCTGCCATACTGGCAGGCACACAGAAATATGTAATATATTACTCTTCAAATCCAGTAATAAGTAAAGTAATGATATTACTTTGTCTAAGGGGTAACGAGTAAAGTAAAGAAGTTACTTTCCTAAGTAATATAGACCAACACTGCACACAACCTATATACATATTTTATCGTGATGATTATTTTAAACCGAGTTATTCACTGTCTGGATGACATTGAAGGGGGGTTTAAAACAGACTTGAGTCTGTGCTTGGAGGACAATGCAGTGACGGGAATCAAACGGTGAGCACCGATTTTCAAACGGATTGGACATCCGCATCATGAGCCGTGATATGATATTTTTTAGAAAAAAATAATATTTCACAGAAATCATAGTCATGTCGATAACATTCATAATAATGCAATCCGTTTGTAAATCCGTCAAGTTTTGAGCGAGTTATAGCTATATGTTGTATAGCTATATCCTCCAGCTATGGCTGCCATTGAGCATAGTGTATTAAGTCCTCTCACAAGATGGCCGCAAGTGAACGACGTGAACGTACTGGCAACATGATTGGCTATCTCGTGTCTTGGCAACGCCCCAACAATTATGATTGGCCAGAGCCATCTAGCAGCTGCCAATTAATTGACAATTGCCAATTCTTGTTAATGGCAAGTGAAAAGATTTTTTTTGGCATGCATTGTTGAATATGGCCACATTAAAGGGGAATTCCACCCATTTTCAAAATTTTCCTGAGAGGATACAAATGTGAACCAAATGGACCCGCATTTGTACCCTCTCAGAAAAAAAGAATCGTCTAAAGAAATCCATTAACATGGTGAAAATACATCTTGATGATGTCGTCAAGATGTTTTACCATGTCAGTGGTTGTCTTCAGACCTCCATTGCTTGGGAACATAGAATGGGGAAACTTTTTTTATCATGTCCACCCAGCACCTCTAGGGCAGGGATTTTCAACAGGTGGTCCGGGGACCACCAGTGGTCCCTGAGAGGATTCCAGGTGGTCCCCACTAGGCTAAATGATGGAAAGTTGGTTAACCAGATGTAACTCTTGAGAACGTAAAAATGAAACCAA
Organism: Benthosema pterotum; assembly: GCA_039105355.1. Taxonomy (NCBI): domain Eukaryota; kingdom Metazoa; phylum Chordata; class Actinopteri; order Myctophiformes; family Myctophidae; genus Benthosema; species Benthosema pterotum. Next base: position 51,914,622 of record CM076971.1, read on the forward strand.
ATGGACCCTTGCGGGTCCATTTGGTTGACCCTTGCGGGTCCATTTGGTTTCATTTTTACATTCTCAAGAGTTAAAATATTCATCATCTGAATTAGCACCACTTAATTAACAATTATATTAACAATATTACACTGTTTTGTTGGCAACATCCAGCCTGGAATTGTGGACAAAATCAAAAGAATTCATTCATTTTAGGTCTTTGGTGTGAAAATGTAATCAAATGGTGGTCCGTGGCTCAAATGCTGACTAAATGGTGGGCCCTGGAGTCAAAAAGGTTGAAAACCACTGCTCTAGGGTATACTAATGACATATTAGAATGTTGAAAATGGGTGGAGTTCCCCATTAAGGGGGTTCCTAGTGGAAAAGGGATCCGGTAGAACGGAGGCTAGATATTTTATGCATTGTGTTGTGCACCGGTCAGTCCTGTGTGCTCCTGTGAGCCTCAGGGACTGCCGGGAGGATTTTTTACCACTGTGCTTTGAAACTTTTAAATAAAAATGCACCACCACTCCGAGAACAGATCTCTTTGTCTCTCAACTCTTCTCAGTCTTGGAATAAATTTTATGCTTGTGTAAAATAGAGCCTTGAAGGTGAAACTTTCTCTAGACAGCCTCTGACTATAGCAGACAGTTGGAATAGACATGTTATATAACCAGTGTTGGGACATGTGCACTAGGTAACTTAATATATTACATAATATATTACCAAAATGCAGTAACTTGTAATATGAATATATTACTTAACAAAAAAGATCTAATATATTATACTTTTCTTTCTGCATTACTGCATTACTTTCAATATTACTTTCTGTCAATCTGTCTCGTTGCAAGTGTTCTTGTGAATTTATCTTGACAACTGCAGAAGTTAAATAATGACTTATTTTCTATAATTTGTCATCAAATTATTTATTGGAATTACCATGAATTCAAGGAATACATTTAACTCCAGATAGCCAGGTGCGCTTGCTTTATTGCAGGTATGCCACTGGCGTATGCAATATTTTATTAATAGTGACTAAATATTTAATCATATTTTTTGTAAAAAGTTCTTTAAATTAATATATAATAGTAATATTAATATATTACACTTGCTCAGACAGTAATATTGTAATATAATATATTGCTTTAAAATGAAGGTAATAATTAATAAGTAATATATTAACAAGGTAAAGTAATATTCCCAACACTGTATATAACAGGTATAGCGGTATGGTTGAACGTTATGAACTCATGGATAGGGTTTATATGGCGATACACCTGCGGTCAGATGGCCAAGCATCCAGACTTCACCTGCAGGTTTTGTTGACGGTAAGATCTTAAAGATGGAGTTTTCCACACTAAAACATGATCATCAGGTATTTATTGTTATGTGAGGAGGAGGAATAGTCTACAAAAAGTATAGAGTATGTGTTAAAATGCTGGTTTTATGCAGGTTGTTAATTTGTAGGCTGGTTTGCCTGGTGTGTGGTGAATGGGTGGACTGAACTGAACTGCCTGAACTGAAGGTAAAGCTAAAACTGATAAAGAGGGGGAGGAGTTAGGGGAGGGGCTGATAATGTGATGTCACTATAGGCCTATTACTTTTTTTTTAAATGGCACGTATGACTGTAAAGGTTTCAGCCCTCAGGAAGAAACCCTAAATACAAAAGTCAAAGAGTTTTCTGTTTTCAATGATGAAATGCTGTTGGTTTAGTGGTGCCACAACTGTAGTTAGGTGGTAGCAGCAGCAGTGTTTCAAATTATTTTAAATACAGTATAAGCACTTTAATTTGAAAAATCTTGGGTTGTTTTGCATGCTTGGTTTGGCGGGTCAGACTGGGCATTTAGGCGGGCATTGCCCCACCCCCCCATGCCCATGCCAAGATCCGCGGATGGTAGATCCAAATGTAATGTCTCACTCAAGGTCATATTCTACAGAGTGTATCCAGTGTGTGGGCTGTTTGTATGAAAGCCTGGCTGCAGATAGCAGCATGCGGCGGAGATCGGGGGAGGGGGGTGGAGGGGGGGCAGCATTGTGGATGTTACTGGAAGCAAACCACAGGTGTCTCCTCACAAACTACAGCAACCATCTGTACGGTACAGCCAATTACTGTATGTCCTCCGCACGCATACACACACACACACACACACACACACACACACACACACACACACACACACACACACACACACACACACACACACACACACACACACACACACACACACAGTGTCCCAGTGTGGAAAGAAACTAAACTTTTCTTATGCAAACTGTGGAAAGGGAAAAGGCTTCTGTAGTGAAGGCTATACAAAATGTTTGCACTCCTGTTAGTTTGTTCATGTTTTCAATCCTGTTAGTCTGTCCGTCTGTCTGTCCGTCAGCTGTGTCGTCGTCTGTGAACAGCTCATTCCAGGCAACAGTTGGACCGTTGCCTGAGTGTAATACTTTATCCTGACTATAGGTAAAGGAAGGAACTATAAGGGGCCCTGATACACCTAGCAATGTTTTGATCAACGTCAACAAGCAACGTCAATTATCAACGTTGACTTTTCACCTTTCTATAAAAAATGATCAACTCCTGGTTGTTCGGAAAAGTCAGATCTTTAGCGCCCTCTACCGGGCAACATTTCCGAATCCTCCAATCACAGCCCTCCTGGGCGTCACCTGATCCTTTCTCTCAGACTGAAACCATCGCTGCTGCTGCTTCACTGCTGTGGACAAAAACAAGGACTTTGTAACTTTTATTCCGCTAAATGAACATTTTGAGTTGGGTGGTAGCTGGGTGAAAATGATTCAATGCAAACTAAGAATTCTTTTTTTTTTCTGAGAGCGTACAAATGGAACCAAATGGACCCACTAGGGTCCATTTGGTTCACATTTGTACACTCTCAGGAAAAAAATGAAAATGGGTGGAATTCCCATTTTAATGGGAGGTGTTGCCTGTTGCCATGTGTCTCATCATGTTGCCCGTTGATGTTGACATTGCTAGTTGATATTGATCAAAATATTGCTAGTGTAGTGTTAACTCTTGAACCTTAGGTTCAAGAGTTCAAGTCTTCGTCGTTTTTTGTGCTATGTTCGGTGTATATTGAACTAGAAAGGTGCCCATCTGGGTACAGATCTTCCATCAGTTGTTGGTGGCGCTATAACAGACCAATTCGAAAAGAGTGCACAGATATGTGTCCGCCTAGTCGGAAAGTGTGTTAAAAGATTTCAGGTAAATTGCACGCTGCATTCATGCTTGGCTCAAAAACAAGCCAATCCTGCAAACTTTGAAAGCCAGTTATGGACAATTAAGATGGAGTATGAAATACGTGGGTCAGAGGTCTCTTGAGCACATGACTGTATGAGATTCTGTGTAACAATTTGTGAGATTTTGGGGAGAGAATCTGGAGGAGTGATATGAAATAATGTGTTTTCACAAAGGTCGGCGCTATAACAGGCCGCTCTCGAAAATGTGGGGCAGAGGTTCATCGTTGCCATCCAGGGAGTGCGTGTGTAAAATTTTGGCATCGACCAGATTAACGGTGCCGGAGATTAGCTGTACACACACACACACACACACACACACACACACACACACACACACACACACACACACACACACACACACACACACACACACACACGGACGACAGACAGACAGACAGACAGACAGACAGACAGACAGACAGACAGACAGACAGACAGACAGACAGACAGGCAGACAGGCAGACATACCGACGGACTGCAAAACATACATTTCGGTAGCAGACATCATCATCTGACACCAGCTCTTGCCACCCAAACACGATGGCATACAAAACAACTCAAGATATTTCAAATCAAAGTGCCTATATTTAAAATGATTTGAAACACTACTACTACTGCTACTAACTACAGTTGTGTCACAACTAAAACAACAACATTTCATCACTGAAAACAGAAAACTCTCTGAGTCAGACCTTTAGCTTTATGCATGCTGCGTGTCTGTTGCAACTTCAACAACAACTGATGTTATTATTGATGTTTTACTTGACTAATAAAAATCCTGTAACCGAAAATGGTATTACCCACCCGTTACATCCGCCCCTGAATCCAGCCAGAATGACACCAGCTCTTTTCAGATTCCCTTCCGACTTGCTTTTAAAGTTTGCGGGAAATGTGCTGCATACTGGCATTTAGTGAGCCAGTAAAGATGGATGCATGTGATTTAGACGCAAGTAACTAGCTGTGAAAACTATTATTTTCCCTCTGAATAAAAAGACACGTACATCTTTTGATCATGCTACTAGCAGGCTTTTTCCGAAATCTTAACTCTGATAACCATCAAAAGAAATAAATTAAACGCCCCGAAAGGTCCAGGCTCGCAGAGAGAAGCGGCAAGGTAAGGCAGATAATTGAGGAACGATCGTGGTGTGCGTTTGATCTCCGCTTCATCCTTAGCGCTATAGGAGCTACAAAAAGGAAATAATGATATCAGAAAAAAGTTGTCGGTGATCTGAAAGATATATTTTAGCAGGGGCGGATCTAGTCATGGGCATGGGGGGAAATGCCCCCCCTAAATGCCCTGACTGCAGCACCAAACATGATGTCATGCAAACAACCCAAATTTCAAAGATATTTCAAATTTAAGTGCTTATAATTAATATGATTTGAAACACTACTACCGTTACTACCTACAGTCGTGTCACCACTAAACCAACAGCATTTCATCATTGAAAACAGTAAACGCTCGGAGTCAGACCTTTAGCTTTATGCATGCTGTGTGTTAATAACTGATGTTATTATTGATGCTTTACTTGCCTAATAAAAGTCCTGTAACCGAAAATGGTACGGGTGCGACTTGATCGCCCACCCCCATACCATTTTCGCCTGCTCCCCCCGCTCCCCTCCCAACTGGGAAATGTTACATCCGGCCCTGCATTTTAGTCTCTGAAAAGGATTTAGCAGCATGTACTGTCTATGTGTTCAGAATGTCTCATCAGCTCTAATGAGCACAGCAGTGAAGCCCAGACACAAACAGGACGGATCCGAATGCCAAACAAAGTTATTACCTGGCTGCCCACCACCACCTCCTCCTCCTCCTCCTCCTCCGCTCAACCAAATGCCAGCACGGTGCAGGAGTCCTGCTGTCTGGACTGCCTGATGATGCCATGTGGCTTCCGGTGGTGCTTCTGTTTGAAGTTATTTTCGGGCTGTGAAAAACTGAAGAGAAAAGACTTTGCAGCACAAATCCAGCATTGAAAAGGAGATGATGATGAGCAAACAGTAGGAACTTATTCCTAAACTTAAAGATAGAGTGCCATGATTTTTTTTTTTACCCTAAAACATGATCATCAGGTATTAATGTTATATGAAAAGTAAGATTTTTTTCCCCCAAAAAAGTGTACAGTGTTTGTTAAACTGTCATTTTTATGATTCCACCCCACCAGTTCATTAAGTATATCTGGTTTGCCCGGTGGGTGGTGATGGGTGGAGATCCAACTGAACTGAAGCCACACCCACAGCTTTAGTTGCATGATAAAGGGGGAGGAGTTAGGGGAGGGGCTGAGCACGTGATGTCACTATATTGAAGTTTTTTTCATTGGTACGTTTGACTGGAAAGGTTCAGCCCCCAGGAAGAAACCCTAAATACAAAGGGAAGACATGATTGCACATAAAAAACACACCAAGAGGTATATTTACATACTGTCACCTCTTACACATGTACAAAATAGGAAAAAAATACAAAAATCACGGCACCCCCTCTTTAACCTCAGTAAAACTATGCTCATCCCTAACCCAGTAAGCATGGTCAAGACAGGGACGTATTACTGACGTCTTGGTTGTTCAGATCAACTCAATCCAGGACTACAGTTAAATCTGGTCCCAGAATATCACCTGATTTCAACCAACACAAATCCTGTCCACTGAAGACGGACGTCCTTGGATGAACCAGAGAGAGAGACGGATTGAGGCCAGACTAACTTAAATCAAACCGAGAACAGCTTATCTATAAAACTTTATTCTTTCAATGGGTGAAGACTTTTTAAGGCTACTTTTCTGTGCCAAGCATGCAGAGCTAAATGATGGACCATTGGTAACCAAATGGACCCTTAAAGATCTGTCAATCTTGAGAGCGTTAAAAAAACAAATGGTTTTGGTTTCATTTTACCCTCTCAAGAGTTAAATTATGTTTAAACATCTGAATTTGTCTACACAATTAGAACATAATATTATAGAATAATTGTTATTTTGACCAACATTTTGGCAGTTATTTTTGGCCAGTTATGTCTGGCATCTCTTATTGTGGACTTGAAAATCCTTAGTTTTGTGTCTGAGAGACTAACCTTTCTCCAACCTTTTTGCCACCAAGGGAGGAAAGTGCAGCAGTCAAAAAAATAATGGGGATGGGCGTGCTTTTGGGAGGGACGGGAGGCCTTCCGATTACCATGTGGAAAGCAGTAGCCCTTGTCATATCAATGAAAAATGCGGTTAAATGAGGTCATGAGGCGGTAGTACTTTTCGATGGGGACTGCCATCGAACCCATTTGCTTCCAAAGTAAAGTTAAATGTATCGCTGCTCATTAGGAAAATATCCCCCGGTGTCAGAAAAACATAATGGATTATCCAGAGCGACTAGACGCAGATCACTCACCTTTGACCTTTGAAGTGTCTTGTCTCTGACCTCTGACCTGGCCTGTGTCACATGAAGCGGCTGTAGGATCCAGTGTCTCTCTTTGAACTGCAGTCATATTTGTCCTGGAGTAGATCTGACTACTGCAGGGTGGAGTACTTTTGTCCAACTGTTTTTATAAAGACGCAAAAATAGTAGTCGAAAATAGTAGTCGAGTTTGTCTTGAGCTTTGTCTGTGTATAGTGTCTTGGAGATGTTGGAGAACCAAGAGGTGCAAGCATGAAGTAGGGCTGAGTTAAAGGACCACTTCACCACTTTTCAATGTCTCTTCATATAATAGGTACATGATAAAATACCACTATTTTTTTCTACTCAGTCTGTGTCTCACAGGAGGGCTGTGAGTGGTTCAGAAACTTCTTCCAATGACATCATCAATGGTGGTAAGTCTACACAACTAGAGAATGTATAAGATTAATGGCCATTTTGATCTGTATGTTTGACTGACTGAATCCAGCCAAGAATTGTGAACAAAAGCTGATTCAGATGGTGAATATCAAGATTAAAGATTGCCATGTTGATAGGAATTTTATACATATACATATACAGACAGCATACATACAGAAGACAACAAGAAGACAGTACAGTGCAAAGACCAGCAGCATAGAAATTACACGATTTTTTAAAGTGCTAACTCCTAACCCTTGAGAGCGTAAACATGAAACCAAATGGACCCGCAATTGCGGGTCCATTTGGATTCATGTTTACGCTCTCAAAGAGTTACATCTGGTTCATCAACTGTCCATCATTTAGCCTGAGGACCACCTGGAATCCTCTCAGGGACCACTTGTTGAAAGCCACTGTACTGCAAGTACTGTAAATGAAATGTACAAATTGGAACAGCACATGCACCTTACTTCACTGCGCGCTGCGAACATGGAGCTTGCTTAGCATGGACTACAACCCACAGACCTCAAAACGATCTTCAAAGTCGAGGAAACCCGAATCCCGGTAATAATTTGCTATGGCTGCCTGTTCTGAATAAAGCCCTGTTGTGTTGAGACTGTGCCAGCACAGGACTAATGCACCTTGGCATGCAAGCTGGACTCTGGATGCTGTTTGCCTGTGTGTGTGTGCAGCAGGAGCGGATGTAACATTTTCCAATTGGGGGGGCAGGAGAAAACGGTATGGGGGCGGCTTCATCGTCACAGTCGCGACCCATTGTGATGCCGAAAAGTACTTTGACTCAACAAAGACAAGTGTTTTTTTTTTTTTTTTGGGGGGGGGGGGGGGGGGGGGGGGGGGGGGGTGAATATCAGGGGCGGATATAACATTTCCCATTTTGGCGTGTGGGCAGGAGAAAACGGTATGGGGGCGGCTTCATCGCCCGTGTCGCTTCGTGCCACGGGCGATGAAGCCCCCTCCATACCATTTTCGCTTACAGGACTTATTTTAGGCAAGTAAAGCATCAATAATAACATCAGTCGTTGTTGAAGTTGCAACAGACACGCAGCATGCATAAAGCTAAAGGTCTGACTCAGAGAGTTTTCTGTTTTCAATGATGAAATGCTGTTGGTTTAGTGGTGACACAGCTGTAGTTAGTTAGTGAGTAGCAGTCGTAGTGTTTCAAATCATTTTAAATATAAGCACTTTCATTTGAAATAGCCTGGGTTGTTTTGCATGCCATTGTGTTTGGTGGTGGGGCAGACTGTATGGGCATTTAGGGGGGCATTGCCCCCCCCCCATGCCCATGCCTAGATCCGCCCCTGGTGGTGCATATGTGTGTGTGTGTGTGTGTGTGTGTGTGTGTGTGTGTGTGTGTGTGTGTGTGTGTGTGTGTGTGTGGGAGTGAGTTCATCGCCAGTCTGGCCGTGGGGCGGGTCAGTAAGAATGTCTGACTCTGTCTGGCTTGGCTCCACACGGCTCAGAACAGCAGAGCTCCATCATCAAACCGACCAAGGCCAGAACGTGACTGCTTTGTTGTCCAGGCCAGTTTGCTTCATGAAAACCGATTCATGTCAAGGACTCCCAAATCATGTACTTGGCTGTGCTCGATCTTGTGAAAATATGATGTTTTTTTCTTCTAATTTTTATCCCCACCATTTTCTAACCCATTTTTATCACACAGTGCCAATTTCCTGAGCTCTACACATCCTCCGGCCGATCCTGGGGAGGCAGTGGACTGGCCTCTTCTGCTTCCTTCAATGCATGAGGAGTCCAAGCTGCCTTCTTTTCACTTGACAGTGGGGAGTTTCCCCCAGTTGGACTACCCTAGGGGACACGGGGAGAACATGTGAGGCTACCTACCTTAGGGGACCTGTTTTGTATTATTCTTTTCAACCATGCATTTTATACAATACATTTGCTTGTTGGCACCAAGTTCCAAGCATGTTATGAGAAGCAGGGGTTGTACTATAGTCCTGCTCAACTGTCTAATGTTCTTTACTTGAAATACTACAATACTACTTATCCTTTAACTTCTTTGCCTTTTTAAAACTATTAGAAAAAATAACATTTTTCAGTACCGGTAGTTCAAATGGCCAGTCTACAAGCTCACAACGTATTAATAGATTGACAAGTTGAAATATTCCAAAAAGTTTTTTTTAAATAGTAAAAACAAAATAAAGGATTTGGGATAAGGGGTTTATAACGGAAATGGAGCCCTTACTGTATACCAGGGCATGAAATACATGTCTTCACTGAGAGCTGTTATTTTCACCATTTAATGTTAAAGGTTAAGATGAACTGTCCCCTTTATCATTTGACCTTAAATCTAGTAAGAATCCATCATTTTCACCTGCCTGTTAAGGTGGGAAGCACATGGGGAAAGTAGAAAACATTTGATTCAAGTAAAACGTTGACACATCGGGTAAAATGACTATTCAAATGTACCCAGTTATAAAATTTAATATCACGTGTTGGTGGTTTGCTGTGAATGTAACCATTTGAATATCTTAGCAAAAATCAGTATTATTCTCATAATATTTTGTCTAAAATGGCAGCTTACCCTTAAGTGGGGCAAATTAAGCCACGAAAAGGCCTTCAAAGGGTCGTATATTTCCATGACCCTTTGTCAAAGATGCTTACTTTCAATTCCAATATATAGCAGACATCCTGAAATAATGGCAGCTCTTTAGATTTCACTGCTATCTCGCTTTGCCTTGCTTCCAGGACAACTTAAACAAAAAGTCGTTCATCTTACCCCTTTCTCCACTATGCACTTTGTCTTACATCTCAGCTTGTGCAACAAGAACAATAGGCCTAAGGGTGGAGTCTGGAATGCATGACTTAGACATATAAGAAATTCAATATTAATAATAACAACAATGCTAGTAACACCGTATGCCAGACAGATGTGCCTCGCTTCCAAAACAAACTGGAAACATCTTGGGAGAGCTGAGATGTTAGAATACAGATTGTTTTCTCGCTGTACTGTTACTGCGTGTATTATTATAATGTGTTTCCTTTGTGAGCCAGTTGGAACACTCACAGCACTTTGCTCTTTGCTGCTTCGGCTGTGCCAACGATCACAATGAGAGATCTGGTTCGATGTTTGCTGGACAGGATTCAATGATGAAAACTGTAACACACGCACCCGATGTTAAAGAACAATGCAGCTCTGTCTGTTTACCCTCAAATGTTCTCCACCGTGTCCCCTAGGGTAGATACCCTCTCATCTCCACTGTGTCCCCTAGGGTAGGTAGCCTCACATGTTCTCCCCGTGTCCCCTAGGGTAGGTAGCCTCACATGTTCTCCCCGTGTCCCCTAGGGTAGGTAGCCTCACATGTTCTCCCCGTGTCCCCTAGGGTAGGTAGCCTCACATGTTCTCCCCGTGTCCCCTAGGGTAGGTAGCCTCACATGTTCTCCCCGTGTCCCCTAGGGTAGGTACCCTCACATATTCTCCCCGTGTCCCCTAGGGTAGGTACCCTCACATGTTCTCCCCATGTCCCCCTAGGGTAGGTACGCTCACATGTTCTCCCCATGTCCCCCTAGGGTCGGTACCCTCACATGTTCTCCCCGTCTCCCCTATAGGGTAGATACCCTCACATGTTCTCCCTGTGTCCCCTAGGGTAGATACCCTCTCATCTCCACTGTGTCCCCTAGGTTAGATACCCTCACATGTTCTCCCGTGTCCCCTAGGGTAGGTACCCTCACATGTTCTCCCGTGTCTCCTAGGGTAGGTACCCTCACATGTTCTCCCGTGTCTCCTAGGGTAGGTACCCTCACATGTTCTCCCGTGTCTCCTATAGGGTAGGTACCCTCTCATGTTCTCCCCGTGTGTCCTAGGGTAGGTACCCTCACATGTTCTCCCGTGTCTCCTAGGGTAGGTACCCTCTCATGTTTTCCCCGTGTCTCCTAGGGTAGGTACCCTCACGAAAACATGCTATTAATCCTGGTCTCTAGACTGTCTCTGAAGCACCTGTTGGAGGGGACATGCAGGAACTGGTTGGAATCACGTGTTCCTTCCACATGCTACGCTGAACCAGAGAAACTCCCCCTCTGTCAGGTGAAACGAAGCAGCATTGACTCCTCATCATGCATAGAAGGAAGCATGAGGTCAATCTGCTGCCTCACTATATAGAGCTGCGCAGTGACGTCACCGCCCCTGTTCCGGAAGTCTTTTCCCAATTCATTTTTCTCATAGACTTTTCCAAAGCCAACTCGAGTCGTGACGAATCATGATGACACACACAAACTTTTGGGACAATAAAATAATTTCTAAGATGAAAAATGAAACAAAAAGTCTTGTATCATGCCGTTTTCTACTTCTTCCCAATTATATATTATATGACGATATTGTGTTTGTTGTCATGATTTGTCACGACCTGAGTTGGCTTTGGCCGCGGCGTAATCGTCTTGATATAAATTATTTTCGAAAAGTCTATGAGAAAAATGAATGGGGAAAAGACTTCCGGAACAGGGGCGGTGACGTCACTGCGCAGCTCTATAGGCTATTGGAGGAAGTGTAGATTACAGATGAGATAATTGACACTGGGTGAAAAAAAAATAGGTTGCAAATATAAAAAACATGATTGCAAAAACAAGGCCTTACCGAACTGACACCAAACTGATTCCTTCTTTCATTGGACACACATATGCACGCACGCACACACGCACGGAGCACATCAAAGGGCTGTGCATAGTAATTAGCCCTGATACCGTTAATTGGTGGATCACCATTAATGAGTCCAAACAAACCACTTAAATTTCCCGGAACAGAAAAAAAGGACTGAAGTGTCTTTGATGATGTGGAAACGTATCTACTTCAGTCGCCCCCGCCTGGGTTGTTGTTGTTGCCACATGCGTCGCGAGAGAAACAAGCGGCTGTACGTCTAAGCAAACAAGCCCCCCAAAAAGCAGGGTTGATTGTGAAGAATGCAGGCCCGGATGTAACTGTACCCAATTGGAGGGGGGGTGGGGGTGGCAGCTTCATCATGAGGCCGCCCGATACCATTTTCATTTAATTCACCCCAAACTTGCACACTGAACTATTTATTTTGTCATATTTGTCTCATATCAGGCAAGTACGCATCAATAATAACATCAGTTTTCAAATCTTTTTTTTTAAAGGATCCCTGCATAATGAGATAAACATGGCTAACATTATACTTGCCCTCTATAACTAGAATGGAACATTTAAAACACATAGAATAAGCTCCTTACTAGCCTGTCACATGACCTGCCATATGGATGACGTCACATAGTATGGAACGTTCCATGATTATACAGGATTAAAACGTAAAACATCAATACACTGTTCTGTAATGACAATGGTGATTGTAAAATTAACCATAGGAACAGTTGACCATAACCATAGGAATAGTTGTTTACATTCCGTTCCATTCACGTCTACTGCGGAGCAATGTTCTGTGACATCATCGATATGACAGGTCATGTGACAGGCCAGTCAAATGGCGTCCACCATGGGATAAAAACATCAACTATTTTTAAACTAAGGAGCTTATTCTATGTTTTTTAACCCATTGTAGACTATCCTGATTCTAAAAATGTCTTTGAAATACTTACCTAAGTGTATTGAAAAACCTCAAATAATTGTGTAACACCATCAAATTTTTGACATTTTTTGATACTGTACATACAGAACCCCTGTAGGGGTTCCCGTCAACTAGGGTAAAACTACCACTAGGGGTTCCCGTCTACTCAAATGTTCAATTCTAGTTATAGAGGGCAAGTATAATGTATTATCCATATTTATCTCATTATGCAGGGATCCTTTTAAATATAAGAAGTTTCATTTGAAATATCTTTGAAATTTGGCTTGTTTGCATGCATGCCATCATGTTTGGTGCATTTGGGCAGTTGGGCATTTACGGGGGGGCGGTGAGACCCCCCCCATGCCCATGCCTAGTTCCGGGGCGGATATAACATTTCCCAATTGAGGGGGCAGAAGAAAATGCTAAGGGGGCGGCCCCATGCCATTTTCAGTAGTGTTTCTAGTAGTGGCAGACTGGGCATTTAGGGGGGGCATTGCCCCCCCATGCCTATGCCTAGATCCGCCCCTGCCCTGGAATAATGCAAATTTAGACTTTTCATTTCAGTCACAGCCATCCGAATAAAATGCAATTCAGTCTTAGTCATATCTGATCTGTTGCTGTGCTTCTGACGTTGTCTCTGTTTTGCGTCTCTCTCTGGAACAGGGGCGGATGTAACATGTCCCATTTGGGGGGCCATGAGAACATGTTGGAGGGGCATGAGAAAAAATGTATGGGTGCGATGAAGCCGCACCCATACCATTGGGCCACCATTGAGAGTGTTCTCACCTTCTCCATGCTTGTCTGGTTTGGTCACACAACCTCTCAGGACAAGACCAAGCTGGAAAGAGTAGTGCGTCGAGCATCTAAAATCATAGGATGTAGCCTCCCTACACTTTCCTCGCTCTTCAACACTAGAATAATCAGGAAAGCTAACAAAATAATTGCTGATAATTCTCACCCCGCAAACCACCTATTCAATCTCCTACCATCAGGCAGGAGGTACAGAAGTATTAATTGCTCAACATCTCGCTTCAGAGATAGCACTTACCCTGTAGCCATTAGACACTTGAACCTGTCTCGCTAGTTTACAGTTGTAACGATGCTTGTATGTAACAATATGCAATGCATATAGCACTTTAAAAAAACATATGTCATTTCTATGCTGCTGGTCTTTGCACTGTAATGTCTTCTTGTTGTCTTTGTTTATATGTTGTCTGTACATGTTGAGCATGAACCGAGACAAATTCCTATCAACTTCTGTTGACATGGCAATAAAGTTCTTGAATCTTGAATTTTCAGTTACAGGACTTTTATTAGTCAAGTATAAGCATCAATAATAACATCTGTTGTTGTTGAAGTTGCAACAGACGCGCAGCATGCATAAAGCTAAAGGTCTGACTCAGAGAGTTTTCTGTTTTCAATGATGAAATGCTGTTGGTTTAGTGGTGCCACAGCTGTAGTTAGTCCGTAGCAGGAGTAGTGTTTCAAATCATTTTAAATATAATCACGTTAATTTGAAATATCTTGGGTTGTTTTGCATGCCATCATGTTTGGTGGGGCAGTCTGGGCATTGCACCCCCATGCCCATGCCTAGATCCGCCCTTGCTGATCTGGACTGGTTAGTATTCCAAACCAGACGCTTGTTGCTGTCAGAAATGAAGACAGAATGTGAGTTTGATCAAAACCACAGAGAGCCCTCTGAGAGTAGAATGAAATATCCGTTCTGTCTGATCTTTAAACGAGTGTTGTTGCAGGAGGAGAGGCCCAAAAAAGAAGAAAATCCAGATTTTCATTATACAGTATGTTCAACATCAATGAAATAGCGTACATGTCGTCTGGACTGCTCCTTCGGATTACTGATGACGGTTCATTAGCATTTTGGTAAATGGTGCTTTTTTTTATATATAAATGGTGCTTTTATCCAAGGCGGGTTTTACTTTAGTGCCTTCACCCTACCTTCACCCATTCACACTCACACACATAGGCACACCGATTGCGGAAGAAACCATGCAGAAACCTGGCGCCCTGGCCTGCCCTGGACTTAAAAAAAAATGTCCAGGCCGCAGGCCACCGGGAAAGCTACCTGAACTCCAGATGGCCAATCCGCCCCTGCAAGGCACCAAACAGCATGCCATTGGGAGCAATTTGGAGATTCAGTGTATTGCCAGAGGACACTTTGATTTTGATCCCACGATTTTGTAACCCATTTTTTTTCACCCAGTGCCAATTCCTAAGGTGATCCTGCATTGGTGTTTCTAAGCAATTTGCAGCCCCAGGCAAGATTTTCCTTGGGAGGTGCATGTCTGGTGGTGCCCCTCCCCTCCCCTCATGGCACCCTATAGGCAACTGCCTAGTCTGCCTAATGGCAAAAACGATGAAGCCATGGTGAACCATACACCATTTTCGGTTACAGGACTTTTATTAGGCAAGTAAAGCATCAATAACAACATCAGTTGTTGTTGAAGTTGCAACAGACACGCAGCATGCATAAAGCTAAAGGTCTGACTCAGAGAGTTTTCTGTTTTCAATGATGAAATGCTGTTGGTTTAGTGGTGCCACAGCTGTAGTTAGTTAGTAGCAGTTGTAGTGTTTCAGATCATTTTAAATATAAGCACTTTGATTTAAAATACCTTGGGTTGTTTTGCATGGCATTGTGGTTGGTGGGGCAGCCTGGGCATTTAGGGGGGGGCATTGCCCCCACATGGCCATACCGGCTAGATCCGCCCCTGGTGAGTATGATCCTCTTTTCATACATACCAATGTAACATAAATACAAGGTGTCATAATTAATCATGTAACTCACAGGCGCCGGGGCGAGGAGGAGGAGGATTATCGGATAAAGATATCTACCAGGATCACAACCTGAGTGAAAGGTGTGAGGGTATTACAAAGTGGGAAACCCCAAATAATTGACAACAACACGGTAAGATGTAATGTGTTATTATTTTTTAATGAGTCAATTATGCACCAACCCTGCATTAGGACTTCTTATTTTTTAATGAGTCAATTATGCACCAACCCTGCATTAGGACTTCTTGAGCTATTCCTTTTTTTTAGCATAGCTTTCGACTGTAGTACATGCCCTGTTAACAAACACGGTAATAAAGTATTCAAATCAACCAATCAATCAATTAAAGGTAGGGTAAGTGATTTGAAATTCATTGTGTAGTACCAGCCTGGTGCACTCCTGATTGGAGGAGAATTGGGAACTTTTATTAGCTCCTCTGTTAACGTGGGGGAGGGGGAAACTCTATATGGTCTGCACACCTTATAATAGAGCATTTTAACAGAAAAAAAAATCGGGGTGATATCTGACAAAAGTGAAATCACTTCCCCTACCTTTAATCAAAACATAATCTTAAAGATGGAGTGCCATTATTTTCTTCCATCCTAAAACATGATCATCAGGTAATATCGTTATACGAGGAGGTTGGAGGTTTTTTCAAAAAAAAAGAAAATAGAAACATTTCCGGCGAAATCCATTTGCAACCTTGACATAAGTCGTGACTGTTTTGCATAAGAGTTTACATAACGGTTGAGGGTTAAGTTTTTGGTATAAGACTTCAGCGTTTTGTGTCTTGCAACATTATGTATGAGTACAATATAGAGAATGTTTGCATTCGCCATCTTTGTTGAAGAAGAGTCTATCTATGTTTGAGATAACTAATCTGACTTATCTTTCATAGTGGTTTAAGCCCTGTGGAAATGTTGTATTAAGTTTTAAAATCCATTGTTTTTTCCGCAAACTTCCTCTCTCCCTCTGTCCACGTTTGGTTGCATTCTAGTCCACATACTTCCATTGCCCCAATTCCATGTCCAATGAAATGTTGTACTATTAGCGACATCTCCTTGGCATTTTTTTTTATGTTATATCTATGCTGGTTAAGTCTGTCTGCTATTGTGTTTCTGGTTTCCCCTACATAGTGTAGATTACATTTGTTACATGTGATTAGAGTTTTACAGTTAGGCCTACAGTTTTTTGTGGTCACTGTTATATTTTGTTTTATCCCTGTCATGATGTTTGTTGATTGTTATGTTTAGCGTTAGGGATTAGGGTGTAGAGAAAATGGTCGACTGCTTCAAAACCGCCGCAACCGTTATGCAAAACAGACCATTTGCGACCGTGACGTAAGTCGCAACGGTTTTACAACCGTCGTGACTCCAGGTCTCCCCTAAACTGATCTGACTATGGAAATGGAAATGAAACACATCTGATCTTTAAAATAAACACGCTCTGAAAAAACGCACACATGGCCCCATTGGCCCCGCGACCCTTCCGACCGCAAGCGCAAATGTTTGCACATTTTGTACGGACGGAAACGCACCGCTAGTTCACGTTCGAGCATGTGCACTTGAGCGCGGTCCCATGAATCTGTCACTTGTTTTGTGCACGCACCGGCGATTCCAACAGACCCGTTATATTCTGTTTAGCTTTTTCTTATAGCGTTTGTTATAACATCACATTTACAATAATAATAATAATAATTGTTACACACACACTTTAAAGGTAGGGGAAGTGATTTCACTTTTGTCAGATATCACCCAAAAAATATTTTTTTTCTGTTAAAATGCTCTATTATAAGGTGTGGAAACCACATATGGAGTTTCCCCCTCCCCCACGTTAGCAGAGGAGCTAATAAAAGTTCCCCAGGTCACCACAATTCTCCTCCAATCAGGAGAGAGCAGCAGGTTCACATAGTGTAGCTACTTTTGGGGGCCCCTAGTGCACCAGGCTGGTACTACACCATGAATTTCAAATCACTTCCCCTACCTTTAAGGCTTTGTTTTCTCATGGCTATTTTTCCTCCCCACTATGAAGAGTTTGAGGGGAATTCCAGCCATTTTCGACATTTGTCATTAATAGACCTTAGGACATGATAAAAAACGTTCCCCCATTCTGTATTTCTGACAACAACCACTAACCACAACACAACTTTTTAAGAGCGCATTGTACGCTCCCAGAAAAAAAAAAAGAGAATGGGTGGAATTCCCCTTTAACTAGCACCCCTTCCACCTTAGCCTGTAGAACTTGTCCTAGCCTTGATGGCCCCGCAGGCTTATAATGCAAAAGGCTCAACTAATGTCATTGAGATAAGATAGTAAGTGTAGTTTCAACATAAGTATTTCTTATCAAATTGTACTGTTTAGACTGATAATCCTAGTTTACCATTTCTATGCATTTGATCGTCCTAGAAGGTGTCTAACTATTGCTTACTGAATAGTAACTCGCATAAAGCGTCTGCTAAAGACCACAATTGTACATTGTAACCATCATTTACAGAAGTTAGAATAGGGATAGTTGTATTGTTTACTATAAGTTCCCTTTATCCAACTGTATGCAACTGCATCATAAAATTGTCCCTGGGTGTTACTCATTCCAGGAATGTCCGATCTCTACACACCGTACCGCAAAGGCGACGACCGTAATTTCCGGACTATAAGCCGCTACTTTTTTCACATGCTTTTCACCCTGCGGCTTATACAACGGTGCGGCCAATCTATGGATTTTTACAGGTGTTTTTTTTTTAACAGGGGTTTTCAACAGGTGGTCTGGGGGGGGTTTCAACAGGTGGTCCGGGGACCAGTGGTCCCTGAGAGGGTTCCAGGTGGTCCCCAGAATAAATGATGGAAAGTTGGTTAACCGGAGCGTAAAAATGAAACCAAATGGACCTGCATTTAAATTATCACCACTTAATTAATAAGTCATAAGTCATGTTCATTTTGATCTCTTTTTGATGTTTTGCCTCTTTTGTTTTGCGAAAATCCTTCCTGGAATTGTGAACAAAACCAAAATAAAACCTTAGTTTTGGGTGGGGTGAAGATGTTGTTAAATTGTGGTCTCTGGATCAAATGGTGAATAAATAGTGAGCCCTGGGATCAAAAAGGTTGAAAACCACTGCTCTAACATGAAGCTTATGGCCTGATGCGGCTTATAGTCAGGTGCGGCTTATACAAGGAAAAATCAGTATTTTGCCCCAAATTTACCTGGTGCGACTTATATTCAGATGCGGCTTATAGTCCGGAAATTACGGTAATCAATGCTTGAAACGATATACAGGTGTGGGACAATACCAATTGGTATTATTAAGGTGGACAAAATGATTCCCAAATTTAGGTTTCCGAACTTATGTTGGGCCAGTTTGATATGTGCCAACCGGGTGAAACTAAATGTAAACTCCTACACTTTCAAGTGCTATTCAAGCGATTATTATATATTGTCTGTGATTTGGGCATTTTATACTATAGTCATATGGAATAAGTGTTCTATAAAAAATATATATACATATTGGATAGGGGAAAGCTATATCAGATACTCAAAATCAAACGATTGCAATCCGAGAGCAAAGAAAAACAAACAAATGGGGACATCCTAGTTAGATATACCAATGTCATTTTCTCCTTCCCTAAACCGATACTCACAACAACCCAGGACAGTGGTTCTCAAACTGAGGTCCAGGGCAGGGGCGGATTGGCACATATTTTCCCACCGGGACAATTTTGCCTTGGCCAGGCCACCCTGGGGGGGAGTAGCTGGTTAACCAGATGTAACTCTTTGAGAGCGTAAAAATGAAACCAAATGGACCCTTGCGGGTTCATTTGGTTTCATTTTTACACCCTCAAGAGTTAAAATATTCATCATGTGAATTCGCCCCAACTTAGTCTACACAACTAGAGAATGTAGAAGATTAATGGTCATTTTGATCTGTATGTTCCAGGCAGAGCATCTAGCACACTCTAGTGCATTTTGGAAGTGCCACTAGTGCATTTTGGATCTTGTCCAGGCCACTAGGTGGCGCAGGCCACCGGGAAAACTCCCTGTACTCCAGATGGCCAATCCGCCCCTGGTCCAGGGTCACTCAGGGGACCCTCAGGGTCCCAAAGAGACCTCTGAGAGCACACAAATGGACCCTATCCCTATCCGCTTCCATTTGTACACTCTCATAATAAAAAAGGTCTGAGAACCACTGATCTAAGCAATAAAATCATGAAAATCCATTAGTTAAAGTGCAGATCCACGTTAGTAAAATAATAATGTAAATTGTAATGTAAAAAAAAAGTTAAATACTATGCATACACAATATAAAACAGTAGTGCAATGTCAATTAACATATATGGCTTTAAATTAGTGATTCGGCGATTGAGGTTCGCTGCCTATGGGGCCGTCGGTATCGGTTGAAAATCCCAACATGGCAACCCCCACCTTGGTGGAGCGCGATCGTACCAAACTGGCTATTAAACCGACCTCTTATAAACAGTTTTTTTAAAGAAGCGCCAGGTTTTATAAACGTCATCATCCGACATCATCATTTTACTGCTTTTGTTCACATGCTAGGAACACTTGTCGGCTGTGTTTTGTTTGGTTAGCAACCTGGTTAGCACATAGACCACCAATAAACATAAGCTATGTTAGTTAATTACCGTAGTCTTGGCAAGCGCCAATAGACGTAGGCCACTGATATTAGCTTTGGATGGCTTTCCATAACAATGGGCTAGCGACTATGCTAGTGAGAGTTCCCGTCTCTACAACACACGATGTTAAAGGAGAATTGCACACCAAAAGTTTTTTTTTAATCTTTACTTGCACTTAATTTGTTAGAAAAAAGTGGTCCAGGTGTTATTTTGTGAAAACACTCCTTAATGGTTGTTTTCCCTATCCCAAAATAGGCTTATAATGGGGCTAAGGGGTCAAAATGCAATTTTCTGCTATATATTCTCTCCCCACCATGTCAGTAGTGTGTTAACACTCACACTTTCACTTTCACTTTTGGTACAGCAGTGATTCAGCTGTTTCGAAAGGTGGGGGTGTGGCACATGGTTTATGGCTGAACCACTGCTGAAATGAAAGTGAAAGTGAGTGTCAACTCTCTACTGACATGCAGAGAACATATATAGCAAAAACTTGCATTTTGGAGCGATGTATATAGGTGAACTTGCACAAGACCCCTTAGCCCCTTTATAAGCTTATTTTGGGATAGGGAAAACAGCCATTAAGGAGTGTTTTCACAAAATAACACCTGGACCACTTTTTTCTAACAAATTAAGTGCAAATAAAGATAAAAAAAAACTTTTGGTGTGCAATTCTCCTTCATGTCAACATCCCGTTCCTTTCACAGTGTCTTGGATCTTCAAAATAAAGGTTGAAAGTTGGGGCGAAACCGTGGCAATACGGGATTATTTTATCAATTAAGACGGCCGGGATTAACACCGACATATTGATGCAGGCCTTCATCGAGATTTTGGGCCAGCTATGGCGCGAAACGTTGTGTCTATGTGCGTCGGTGTTTCGAAAACCGCATGGAACTGAAGCTGTGTGCAGATTTCTCTTTTTTCAGCACAGCAAGCACAACAAAGAATCGACAGACCTGTATCCGAGTCCTGTACGCCGGCTTCCTTTTTGCAGTGGACAAGTTCTTTTGCACCGGACAAGATGACGGATGCAACGACACTCTGCGTCAATAACATGCGCTGCGCATGGGTTCGTATTAGAAGAGTTGCGACATTGAGGGGTCAGAGACTGAGCGCTCCGAACATGCGCTGGAAATCCACTATCAGCTGCGACGTGCTTGCGGTTAGGTTTAGGGTCAGGGTTAGAGAAGGGTTTAGGCATGTTTGTAGCAAAACCCGAGCCCCCTCCAACCGTAACCCTAATCCAGGGGTCAGCAACCTGCGGCTCAGGAGCCGCATGCGGCTCCAGAACACAGCCCTAGTGGCTCAGTGGACACAGCATTATTACATACACACACTGGGGTTATCCACACCAAAATAATATAAACACTTCAGTCACCCAAAACGCGTTGCGCTGTCTGACAGTTCCCAGTGGTTGGCCATGTCAAAAAAGCCCAGCAGTTATCAGAGGTGGAGCTTTCAATCTGAACCACCCATTTTCAAAGGTTTACTCAGTTTACTATGTCATTAATATACCTTAGAGGTGTTGTGTGGACTAGAAATGGAGTTCTGTAAAGCTTTTTTTTTTTTTTTTTTTTAGAAAATCCATTTCTGAAGAAAGGTTGTGTTTCACCATGTTAATGATTTTTCTTTGAGGACCTTTTTTTCTTTGAGGACCTTTGAGGACCTTTTTTGAGGACCTTTTTTTTCTGATCAGGAAAAAAAAAATAACGAAATGCGGCTCCAGACAGATTTTGAATTTAATTTTGGGTTGAAAATGGCTCTTTCAACATCTTGGGTTGCCGACCCCTGCCCTAATCCTAAACCCTCGACGCTCAAACCACGGTCTGTGAGGTTAGGTTGAGGGTCGATTTCCGCGGAAATCGAAACCGGTCCAACCTCCCGCGACAACATTTCGTACCCAGACGACTCGGTTCGTTTCCCTTTCGTCGTCCGAGCAGACCACCCCTCTCCGCTCCCCCTCCTCTACAAGGCGGTGTGTGCGGAGCCGGTCGACACCGGACCCCTGGCCATGCTGCTGACCAGGGTGGACGTCCCCTCCCCCTCCTCCTCCAGGCGGCCCTCCGGACCGATCAGGCGCTGCCGGCGCAGGTTGAGGATGGAGTCGGCGATGATGCGCGCCGTCTTCTTCTGGTAGCCCCCCGACGTCACCATCAGGATGGGGATGGAGCGGGACCGGGCCGCACGGAACACCACCTCGTCTCGCTTTACTATGCCCTGGGAGGGGAGGGGAGGGGAGGGGAGAGGAGAACGGATCACTGCAGGCCTGGTTGACATCCAGGGGTGGATCTAGGCATGAGCATTAGGGGGCAATGCCCCCCCCCTAAATGCCCAATCTGCCCCACCAAACACGATGGCATGCAAAACAACCCAAGATATTAACCCATTGTAGACTATCCCGATTCTAAAAATGTCTTTGAAATACTAACCTAAGTGTATTGAAAAACTTCAAATTATTGTGTAACACCATCAAATTTTTGACATTTTTTGATACTGTACATACTGTACAGAACCCCTATTGGGGTTCCCGTCAACTAGGGTAAAACTACCACTAGGGGTTCCCGTCTACTATTTAAAGTACTTAGCAAATAGTGGGCCCTGGTATGAAAATGGTAGAACACCACTGCTCTAGCGCATTCAAGTGTATTTTGGAAGAGCCACTAGTGCATTTTGGATTTTGGCAGTTGGCAACACTGATAGCCGGCCATCCACTGTCATACTGCTGCTGCAGGTGTATGAGACCACTGCTGCACTACAGCAGAGCCGAAAAGTTTGCTTTGTTTGAAGGTATCTTTTCCTAAACTGTCTTCAGACCGGAATATATTATACAGTATATTCACCCTCAGGTTCATTCATTCCATTTGCAACAATTCTCGTCCTTGCCTCGACTTTGTGAGTAATGGGCTAAACTTCCTCAACTGTGTTGCCTTCATGCAGTGAATGAGGACGTCTATGTTAAACCATATGCTAATAGTGATTTGATTTGGGTACTCGTACTTGACACTGTGTGACACACTTTCGCACAGATTACAATCACCCACAAAAGATGACAAAACTCATATCTGCTAGGCGAAGTACAACAATGTGCAAACACAGCAGCAAGATTCGTGAGCTGCTGAGACTAATCATTGTGTGTATTCTTGGCCTCAAATGAAAGTGAAGGTTTATTGACGATACTGACCTTCGAATGTACATACCTTTTCCTTGATTGTATCGTTGTACTGTTGCAATGTGCTTTTTTGCTTTGGAAATGTAAACGTATGTTTTCTGATGCCAATAAAGCTCTTTGAAATGGGACTGAATTGTGTTAATCTGGGGGCAGGTGTCAGGAGGAACATTCACTGCCAACTAGAAATCTGTTACGGTATGGTATATGCCAGTATAGGTTAGCAAGTGTGGCTAGTATATGCAAGTGATGCTAGTATATGTAAGTGATGCTAGTATATGCAAGTGATGCTAGTATATGCAAGTGATGCTAGTATATGTAAGTGATGCTAGTATATGCAAGTGATGCTAGTATGTAAGTGATGCTAGTATATGCAAGTGATGCTACAACTGTAGTATATGCAAGTGATGCTAGTATATGTAAGTGATGCTAGTATATGCAAGTGATGCTACAACTGTAGTATATGCAAGTGATGCTAGTATATGTAAGTGATGCTAGTATATGCAAGTGATGCTACAACTGTAGTATATGCAAGTGATGCTAGTATATGTAAGTGATGCTAGTATATGTAAGTGATGCTAGTATATGTAAGTGAGGCTAGTATATGCAAGTGAGGCTAGTACTATATATGCACGTGAGGCCAGTATATGCCAGGAAAAGGGGGGTGAAATAACACAAGCCGCCGCCCATTTCATGACATCGCGCCGTGGTCCAGAATTGATTTCCCCCATTCATTCTCCTCATAGACTTTCCATAAATGACGATTACGCCACAGCCAAATCCAACTCGGGTTGTGACAAACCACGAGAACACACACATTCTCCAAATGAAATGAACAGGGTGGCTGCCATTGTAAACTAGTGTGTTCTTAACTGGCTTTGTCCATTCACAGACAGTCATAATACCTGAGGTGAGATGGACAGTCCACCCAGAGGGTCTCCGTCCAGGATGTCCGTCCCAGCGTTGTAGACGATGATGTCGGGTCTGGTCTCGTTCAGCGTTCCCTCCGTGTGCAGCGCCACCTTGTGGAGGTACTCTGCATCCTCTGTGCCCCAGTCCAGCTCCACTTTCCTCTTGATGGCTCCTATAGTGGACACAATATACTGTTGTGGATATAGAGCGCAAATTTGGGATAGGTGCTGTTTTAGTCAGTCTGTTGTATAAACATACAGTTTTATTGTGAAATATGTCTCATGTTACATAAGACATATTTCACAAATATGATTTACTCCACTAAAACAGGGGTTTTCAACGGGTGGTCCGGGGACCACCAGTGGTCCTTGAGAAGGTTCCAGGTGGTCCCCAGACTAAATGATGGAAAGTTGGTTAACCAGATGTAACTCTTGAGAGTGTAAAAATGAAACCAAATGGACCCGCAAGGGTCCATTTGGTTTCATTTTTACACTCTCAAGAGTTAAAATATTCATCATCTGAAATTGCACAACTTAATTAAGAATTTTACACTGTTTTGTTGGCAAAATACAGCCTGGAATTGTGGACAAAACCAAAAGAATTCTTTAATTTTAGGTCTTTGGTGTGAAAATGTAATCAAATGGTGGTCCGTGGCTCAAATGCTGAATAAATGGTGGTCCCTGGAGTCAAAAAGGTTGAAAACCCCTGCACTAAAATAATGATACATGAGTCATGTCATGTCATCATTATTTTAGTGGAGTAAATCTACAAATGTACTTTGGCAGGCTGCGATGGTGTCTTAACTTAATGGCTGATTTAGTAGCCTGAGCTAACCTGAAAGTGTTTTGGCATAGAGAGGCAGATCGCTGGCCCTGATTGGATCTCACTGACCTGTCCGTCAGCCCCGGCTACTTCTTTAACACCCACTCATTTGAAGGGTTGACTCCCACTTTTAGGCCACCAACGGCGGCCAAGGAATTACTTCAGGTTTTCAGGGTTTTTTTGTGCAGTGCAGACAAAAAAAAGGAGAGCCTGGATGTCGAGGGTACAGATATAGTCGCACGTAAAAAAAGAAAGCTCTATACCCTGCAGTGGGAAATGTTTGCATCACCTTGCAGGTGCTGCTAAAGCCGCGCACGTTTCAACGTTTTATCAGTTCTTCTGCAGCCACTGTTTCTGTAATTCTCTGGGCTTTTTGACAAGACTCTTCTTCCCCTCTCAAAAAGGTCAGTGCCCATGTACTGCTGAAAGCAGTTAAACAGCTCACATTCAATAGGAAGAGAATGACAGTGTTTATCTGAAACCAACCACACGGTCCTGCATGGTTGTGGAAAGGCCTCATATCTCCATAATTAGTTTGGTTGCTGACAAAGTATTTCATGTCAAGGACCCCTGAATTGACACCAATTAGCCTGCAGACCCCCATTTGAAGAGATTTGCCTGCAGGGACCCCATATAAGAGTAGACATTTACAGCTCTAGCAGTGATTCTCAATGTGTTTAAATGACCCCCAGAGTGACATGAATTAGGCTACGAATCACATTCAAAGGCATCTCTATCTTTAGGACCCCGATTTGTATTGTATAGTCAATGTTAATTTAACTCAGAGTGCAAGAGTGTACAAATGGGCATAGCTGCTGGGGACCCCCTTGGACCTCTCCCGGACCCCACTTTCAGACCCACTGCTGAAGGCAACACACTATTGCCAGGGGTACACTATTGTTTTTTTCCCAGGGGCGGATCTAGGCATGGGCATGGGGGAGCAATGCCCCCCCTAAATGCCCTGACTGCCCCACCAAACATGATGCCATGCAAAACAACCCAAGATATTTCAAATTAAAGTGCTTATAATTAAAATGATTTGAAACACTACTACTGCTACTAACAGCTGTGTCACCACTAAACCAACAGCATTTCATCATTGAAAATAGAAAACTCTTTGAGTCAGACCTTTAGCTTAATTGCCTAATAAAAGTCCTGTAACCAAAAAAATGGTGAAATGCTCTGTGACTTTGGGGACATTTTGGGGTTGGATTTTTTTCCCCTCCGTTTGGAACATTTTGTCCCACCTGTCAGGTGCATTGTTTTGACTTGTTTATATTTCCCTTTTAATGCCCTACTACTTTGTCACACGACGCGACAGATGCTCTACAAGCTCACGGTGACCTTTCGGATCGGCGCCGGTTTAAACGAAGGGATAGCTGAATAATAAGTGACAGACAGGAGATAAAATGTAACGCAAACATTTACCTCTGAGTGTTCAGCCGGGGAAACGACGGTACATACCGTATGGATTCATTTACATGTGGATCAGCCTCCCTGCAGCTCAGGGGCCTATATGTACGTTACCATGACGATGTGTTAGTTACCATGACAACGCCCAATCACATTCCTATGGCATACCATAGATAAGAGCATCGGAAATCCCTGGCTTTTTATTTGCGATCGCATTTGATCAGCCAAGCTGGTTTGTGAGTGAGCACAACTACTGTATGCGACAGTACTGTATGTGTGCTTCTGTCATGTTAATAATGAAATTGAATTTGATTGCACAGAGTTGGGCGAGACAACTATACTCGCTGTGGGGAGATCGGGAGATCGTTGTTAAAAGGATCGCTGGCTAATAAGAAAAATATGGCTTAAAGCATTACCCACTGAGCACGGTCAGGACCGTGAGGAATTAGAGACGTCTTGATTGTGTCCAGATTAAAGCCATCCAAGACTAGTCAAATCTGGCAACAGAATATCACCTGATTGCAACTAACACAAATCCTGTCCACTAAAGACGAACCTCCCTGGATGAATTAGAGGGAGTCAGATCGATGCCAGACTAACGAATCATAACTAGTCAAATCTGGCCCAGGGTAGCGTCCTGGAATTGACGTAAAGATCATCCCCATATGGACTGTGATTTGGCCCAGTCTTGAAAGATCTGACTAGTTATGATTGGTTTAAGTTAGTCTGGCCTCAATCTGACTCTCTCTCATTCATCCAGGGACGTCTGTCTTTAGTGGACAGGATTTGTGTTGGTTGAAATCAGGTGATATTCTGGGCCAGATTTGACTAGTCTTGGATTGCTTTGATCTGGTCACAATCAAAACGTCACTAATTCATCTCGGCCCTGACCATGTTTAGTGGATACACTTGCCCTCTATAACTAATAATAAAAACACCTTCAATATTTTATTCCTTTCATAAATAGATAACCTTTCACTCAATAGGAACCACTCCTCTCGTAGGTTGATAAATTTCATATATTCCGTAGAGCTGGATCACACTTGGGCATTCGGTATGACATCATCAAACTGCGACCGGAGCAGTCCCTATTGAGTGAAAGATTCTCAGTTTATGAAGGAAATAACACAATGAAGGTGTTTTTTTGTTTATTTCAGTTATAGAGGGCAAAACCGAATTAACAAAATATTCGTCAGGCTCATACACACCCACACACACAGCCCCCCTTCCTTTGTTGACATATAGAGAGAAATGTTAAATTAGTTCCACCTGGTGCTCCTTTCGGGTTCATCAGCGTCACAATGCTTCAAATAGTGTACTTTCCAGACCCATGGGGAGATCACAAATTAGGGGACCGCTGTGCTTGTTTGCGTCAATGAGCAAACATTGTACGGACACCGCTCACATCTATCAACACGACGCGGATCGGAACGAGGGTGATCAGATGTCCCGCTTTGTGTGGGACATCTGGTCACCAGAGATCTAGATGTTACATCTAAAATATTTTTGGGGTAAAAGTAGGCCTATGTTTTTTTGTCTTGTCATTTCAATATGCTATATGCTTCTAATAGTGTGTCTGTGTGTGTTGCGCAGGTGAACGCAAATGCGCATGCAAATGCAAGTGTGCATGCACGTGTCTTAAAGGGGAATTCCACTCACTTTCAATATTTTACTATGTCATTAATATACCTTAGAGATGTTGTGTGGACATGGTAAAAAAGTTCCCCATTCTGTGTTTCCTAGAAATGGAGGTCTGAAAAAAATCATTAGCATGGTGAAATACTGTACATCTTGATGACATCATCAAGATGTGTTTCACCATGTTAATGAGTTTCCTTTTTTCTGAGAGTGTACAAATGGAACCAAATGGACCCGCGAGGGTCCATTTGGTTCACATTTGTCCACTCTCAGAAATGGGTGGAATTCCCCTTAAGAGGCGTCCCCTCACTTCTAAAAGTCCCGCCACAACACTGGGAACGGCCATCATTCCCAAAACAATATTATATTTTCTGCTATAACTTCTCAATGCTATGTCATAGAGACACAAGGGTGGTATCGTTGTGTGTTTTGAGTCCTTGGTGATCATTGGTACATCTTAGCCGATACTATTTTCCGCTATAACTTCTCAATGCTATGTCATACAGACATAATGGTGGTAACCATTGACTCGGTATTGAGTCCTTGACCTCCATTGGTGTAACTTAGCCGCGTCCCCTCTACTTGCACGATCGAGGACCTGTTGATCGCTGCTTGCAGCTTTAATTCACTTTAAAGCTGCAAGCAGCGACTTAATTGGCCGTTCTCTGAAAATGGTTGAAAAACACTGCTCTAGCAGCATTCTAGTGCATTTTGGATTTTGGCAGTTGGCAACACTGAGAAGGCGGTCAGAAGGACTCACGTTTGGCGTGCGTGTCTCCTGGGTAGATGTGGCGGTTGTACACGTCCATGATGAACACCCGCTTGTCATCCAGGAAGTCTCTCTCATGTCCGTTTCCCTGCAGAAGCACAGCGGGAGGAAAACAGATCTCATAATGCGGCCCAGGTATGGTGCATGGTGAGTCAACGCCGTAAGGTGGTCACCAACGTGTCAGTAGATTGGTATGTTGAACAAAACGTTTATCAAAACAGTAAAAGAGGGATAAGGGTTTTGGGAAAAGGGGTTTAGCATGTAACGAAAATGGAGCCCTTGCTCTCTTCCCTCCAGGGTAAGATTTCATCTAAATCCAACCGCCTTCAACTTGTCCAGGAGAACTGAGTTTAATTAACAGTGGAGGTCCAGCATGACCATGCCGCAGTATTTGCCCAGAATCTACCACACGTCTAATGCAGTCATTCAAATACAGTATAGCAGTTTACACTAGTGGGTAAGTCATCATCAGTTTTCAAATAGTGGTGGGTAAAAAAATTGATACGCCAATATATCGCAATTCTTAATGCCATGATATCAATATCGAATCGTCAGGTTCATAATCAATTTTTTGATGATTATGTAGACATATTCATTAATTTGTTCATATCAGAAAGACTGAACTTTTTGTTATTTATATTGTTTAAAATTGCTTTAAAATGTTCTAGTTGATTGAACTTGTCATGGTCCATATTGTTCAGAATTCCGCCAATTTTCAACATTGTACTGTACTGTATTTTACTTGATGACGACATCATCAAGTTGTGTTTGTGTTGTGTTTGTTAAGGATTTTTGACCCGTCAGGGTCCATTTGGTTCCATTTGTACGCCCTCAGAAAAAAACTTGAAACTGGGTGGAATAATAAAAGCACAGACATTTGTGGGGAGGGAAAATCGATATATATATAAAATCGAATCGCAGCATAACTAAGAATCACAATATACATCGATTCAGGACCCTAATTATCGATATTGTATCGTACCGTGAGGTACGTGAATCGTCCCACCACTATTTTCAAAGGTTAAGGTTATAAATCAGAATGCATCTCTTTTCTCATAGTGAGCTTGCCTGTGAGCAGAACCGTAAAGATCTGTACGCAGGCCACGTTTGATGATTATATTGTGCATCCCTAACGGCAACCCATTGGTGTGCTTTAGACCGTTTAATTGAACCATGCTGAATCGCTTGGGTCGCATGCGACGGGACACATCACACCGCTGGGAGCGAACGCTAAAACCGGCTTGTCCCTTCTCTATACCCTTTGGTGTGGTTTTTGGTGCTTAGAAATGCCGTTTTAGCGGCCCCTAGAGGCGGCGCGCTCATTTTCACTGACCTTGCATGCAGTCATTCTCACAGGAGCCACGGTAATGGCTCTAAAACAGCTGTGTTACTAATGCAGAACCATTCTTCTGCCAGTGTTGCCAACTCCCAAAATCCAAAATGCACTAGAATGCACTACAGCAGTGGGGTTTCAACCATTTTCATACCAGGGTCCACTATTTATTCTGTATTTTAGCCACAGAGGACCATCGTTTGATGTTGAGTTTAGTCTCTCTGACTAATATAAGATAACTGGCAAATTGTTGGTCAAAATAATAATTCTTAATAATAATTCTACATTTTAAAATGAAACCAAATGGACACGTAAGGGTCCATTTGGTTTCATTTTACGGTCTCAAGAGTTACAGATCTATAAAGGGTCATTGGTTACCAATGGTCATTGGTTACCAATGGTCCTTTCTAGGAAGACAGTAGGACTCTATCATAGAAGGAAAAATGGTGAAAAATGAGGGTTTTATCTCTGGCGCCTGTCAACCAATTTCGCACCAACTCACCAGCAAAAAAGCACTAGATTTTCCGCCAGAAGTTTTTCACTAATTTTGGCGCTAGGGGAGTCTGAAAAAAAAAGCTAAATATAGCGACAAATGCGGCAAGTTGGCAACACTGTCTTCTGCTTCTTGTGTCATGTGGAGCGTTGCCCGATATTGCGAGGGAAATGAGCGCCCAGGGCTATAAAACCAGCCCCAAAATAAGCGACTGGGGGGAGGCCAGTCAAAGTTTATTGTTGTTTAATGTTGTTTCAAATCAGTGATTATCAAGGGACTTGTGAACTTTTTAAATCGCTGAAAGTGTCTTATCTGGCCGTATATCACAGTGTCGTACGGTAAAATGACTACAGCAGCAAAAAATAAATAAAACATTTGCACGGTATTACCTAGTTCTCGAAAAACCTAAGTAATGCTAATGCATTAAAGTATTGCTAATAATGTTAATAATGCTAAGTGATGTTAATAATGCTAAGTAAGTAATGCTGGTAATGCTAAGTATTGCTAATGCTAAGTAATGCTAATAATGCTAAGTTATGCTAAGTAACGCTAATTATGCTAATAAAGTTTAGCACCAAAATGTGTTCCTGCCAAAAAATGATAAACAAATCTGTTTACAAACAGTGTTTGTACACACTAAAGTTGTCTCTATTACCTTTAAAGGGGAATTCCACCCATTTTCAACATTTTTTCTGAGAGCGTAGAAATGCAACCAAATGAACCCTAACGGGTTCATTTGGTTCCATTTGTACGCTCTCAGAAAAAGAAAACATGGTGAACATGGTGAAAATACATCTTGATGATGTCATCAAGATGTTTCATCATGTTGCAGTGGTTTTCTTCAGACCTCCATTTCTAGGAAACACAGAATGGGGACGAACTTTTTTATCATGTCAACCCAGCACCTCTAGGGTATACTAATGGCATATTAGAATGTTGAAAATGGGTGGACTTCCCCTTTAATAATCAATCAAACAACGTGCTTCCTCCTCCTCGTCCTCCTATATGCTTTCAAGCAGATGTGCTGTGTTTGTTTGGGTAAAAAACAACTGCCCGGCCTTCATGAATTATTTAAATAGCATCTCCATTGATCGGCTGGCTGCCTCTATCAATAAATGCCGGGGGCGTACATGAGACTCACCACAACAAAAGGTGTATACATGTGTGGGATATTGGACCCGGAGGGGTCCCTGACACATCATCGATGCTAACAAAGTTCCCTGTGCGCCGCCGCTAATGGCTGCTGGATATGACTCACTATAATGTTACACAACAACAAGCAAGACTAGCTGGAAAAGATGTATACGCAGGTTTATTCTTTTACTTAAAGGGGAACTCCACCCATTTTCAACATTTTAATGTCATTAGTATAACTTAGAGGAGCTGGGTGGACATGATAAAAAAAGTTCCCCCATTCTGCGTTCCCAAGAAATGGAGGTCTGAAGAAAACCACGAACATGGTGAAACATCTTGATGACATCACCAAAATGTATTTTCACCATGTTAATGGATTTCTTTAGATGCTTCTTTTTTTCTGAGAGCGTACAAATGGAACCAAATGAACCCGTTAGGGTTCATTTGGTTGCATTTGTACGCTCCCAGAAAAAATGCTGAAAATGGGTGGAGTTGCGTGGCTATTAATACAAATATGCCTTGAAACATTATACTTGCCCTTTAACTAAAATAAAAATGATAAAAAAAAACAGCTTTCATAAATATATAATCTATCACTCTATAGACCTGCGCAGTGACGTCACCGCCCCTGTTACAGAACTGGATTCCCTGTTCATTTTGCTCATAGACTTTTCGAAAATAATTTATATGAAGACGATTACGCCGCGGACAAAGCCAACTCGGGTCGTGGCGAATCATGATGACACATACGATCTTTTTGGACAATCAAATAATTTCTAAGATGAAAAACGAAACAAAAAGTGTTGTCAAGTGATGTCATATGTCCATGTGTGGTCTACCCCTATTGTATTATGGAATGCAGATAGAGTATACTAATAAAGAACAATGTAATACTTTCTAAAGTTAATATGAGCATCAAAGTAGTTATTTATTTGTTTTCTTACATAGGGCAAGTATAATGTTTTAAGCCACATTTGTCATATTAGTCAGGGATCCCTTTAAGTACCAATACTTCAATGCAGAAACAATTCCTGTCTTTTGCAATTTATACTTGGTCTCTTAATTCTTAGTACGCCAGCATATATAGCAAAAATAAAAGTGTTTTAATACTGCCGGTGATTTCTGATCTGTTTCATTCAAGAGCTCTTATGTTGCAGAGCCATACCAGAAGTGAGCATCTTATATTGGCATGTTGCACAATAGTTATTGATTCCCTGTTTACAGTGTATTAAAGGTGCGGTGAAGCAGAAATGGAGGGCATTTGTGATAGAATCTGGTGTTTTGGTCCCCATGTCTCCCAAGGCCATTTTCCTTTTAGAGCCATCTAAAGTATATTTTTCATTTTTTGGCTAAAATTTTTTTTATTCAATTCAGATCAAAGTTTCTACTTTTTTTTTTTAAATAGGAATAAAAAGCCAAAAAACTAAAAAATATACTTTAGATGGCTCTAAAACAGGGGTTTTCAACCGGTGGTCCGGGGACCACCAGTGGTCCCTGAGAGGATTCCAGGGGTCCCCAGGTTAAATGATGGAAAGTCTGTTAACCAGATGTAACTCTTGAGAGTGTAATTTTTTTTTACACTCTCAAGAGTTAAAATATTCATCATCTGAATTAGCACCACTTAATTAAGAAGTCTACACTGTTTTGTTGGCAAAATACAGCCTGGAATTGTGGACAAAATCAAAATAATTCTTTAATTATAGGTCATTGGTGTGAAAAAGTAATCAAATGGTGGTCTGTGGCTCAAATGCTGAATAAATGGTGGTCCCGCCCTGGAGTCAAAAAGGTTGAAAACCCCTGCTCTAAAAGGAAAACAGCCTTGGGAGACATGGGCACCAAAGCACCAGATTCTATCACATGTGCCTTTGACATTTCAGCCTGAAACTTATCCCACGGTTCGGTTCGTACCTCGGTATGGGGGCCACGGTTTTGGTTTGGTTTCGGTACATTTTGCTTTTTAAAAAATAAATAAAATGAAAAATGTACTTTTATTTCGTTTATAATCAAATTGAACGTGAATGTAAAAAATAAATCAAGAAACTCAAATGTTAAGGTATTAGTTTAAAATAATCCCTATTCAAACATATTCCAATAGGCCTGTCTTCTTCCTTTTCATTATTTACAGAAGAAAAAATGTATATTGCTATTTGTGCCTCATTATTAGGCTATTTTCAAGGGAAATATAAAATACCTAGGCTAATAAAATGAATGCACATTTCAGTTAAGTATCAGGCAGGTAGCATGCAGACATGCAGCATTGTAGACAGACAACAAAGTTAAATTAGTTTAGTTTACAAGACAATATCTGCTTTATTAATAAGGATATTATTATCCATACTATAATTAAGGAAATGTGTCTGTCTGAACCGAAATATTGCGGTTCATTAGCGCGTATTGAACCTTGGACACACACACACACACACACACACACACACACACACACACACGCACACACACACGCACACACACACGCACACCAATAATTCTACAGTATATAATATGATGTTACAGTACTTAGGAAAAGGCTATGAATGTTTAATCTGTAAACCCACCGCTTCATCTATCTGTCTGGTAAACAAAAGCCACCTGATTAGCATTTGAATATCTGATGGTCGACCTTCGGCCACTTCCCCACTCAGAAACCAGATGTGTGAAAAGTACAATTGAATTTTCATGAAATCCTACAACAAGTTACAACAAGGAAGTTAGCAACGGCGATACCATGCCATCAACATATGAACTAGTTTGCTCCAAAGCATGTCAGATGCACATACAGACAATATTACTTCCTCTTTCTTCTTTTTCAAAATACAAGATTCCTACTAGAGTAACCAGACACTAGCTAGACCATTTTTATTTCTTAGGTGAACTTACAGGATGTGCAGACAGAAAATGGGTAACTATACACATCACTGCCAGCTGCGGCAAACCCAGACAGAAAGACGGGTACACCACATTTAAAGACAACGCTATTTGCCTGCTAATACTTAATTGATATATTTCAAAATGTAAAATATAATCATTTTCAGCATGGCATTTTCAATCTCAATGTCACTGGAGGCCCCTGCAAACTTTTGTCAGATGGTGAGGCCCTACTAAAAATACTCTGCGTCTGTCAAACGGAGACCCTGGCCTAGAGATTGAATGATTCAATTTTGAATCTATATTATTTGTTCACAAAATAGATTCCACAAAACATTCGCTCTGGGAAGAACATATAATATTCAAAGATTTGAATTGTGTTTTCATGATTTCCCCCAAAATAGCAGGCGCACAGTACACGCCTCACAGCGGCGTTTTTCCAATAAAACTTAAAACACCCAAAGGCGTTCCAGTACAGAATGAATTAATGATTGTGTCATTGAACGTACAAAAGGAAACAACGTAAGGTGCCCCTAACCCTGCAGCCACAAAAGGCTCCATATGACAAAAACACGGTTCTAAATACAGTCACAGTGGCTTGTCATTAGCTGGCTGCCTTTGGGAGGTTGTAGAAAGTACAACGTGGTGACCTTGTTGTGTCTCATCCCCCCAGTGCACTCTTTGTTTCTTCACTATGGGGACAACAGTGACACCAGGGGCGGATCTAGGCATGGGCACGGGGGGGCAATGCCCCCCTAAATGCCCTGACTGCTGCACCAAACACGATGGCATGCAAAGCAACCCAAATTTCAAAGATATTTCAAATGAAAGTGTTTATAATTAAAATGATTTGAAACACTACTACTGCTACTAACGAACTACAGCTGTGGCACCACTAAACCAACAGCATTTCATCATTGAAAACAGAAAACTCTCTGAGTCAGACCTTTAGCTTTATGCATGCTGTGTCTCACTGGCGTGCCTGGAGTGTTTCAAGGGCAGGTGCTCAAATGTAACCAGGAGGGCACTCCAGCCTCCAGCGGCGGAAAATTCAGTTTTGGGGGGTTAAAAACGCATAGAAAACAGCATTTCAGCATCTTTTTGCTCTTTTAAAAAGGGCATGTTGGTCCAGAGAGGGCCACTAGGGGGTGCTCAAACCCCCCTTGACGTCTATGTATGCATCTCTATGCTGTGTCTGTTGCAACTTCAACAACAACTGATGTTATTATTGATGCTTTACTTGACTAATAAAAGTCCTGTAACTGAAAATGGTATGGGTGCGGCTTCATCCGCCCGCATCAGTGAAGCCGCCCACATCAATGATGCTCATTTTCTCCTGCCCCCCCCCCCCACCTCCCCCATTTTGGGAAATGTTACATCCGGCCCTGGTTTCTACACTAAACAGCGACACAACAGCAAGGACGTGCTGACAGTGTTTTAGAGGGGCAGGGGCCTGAAATCTCACAAGTCTCACACTAAAACAGCTCTCAAAGTCACTTTTTTAGTACGTTGTACCTTCTGTAAACAATTTGATTATATAGAGAGCATCACCAAAACGTATCGCATTTCACATCGCGCCACTCGGTGGCGCAATATGAGCTACACAGGTAACAGACGGATGGTGTTGTGTTACCAGTGTGTCATCTGCTCACACTGAGCTGGGGACCACCGCCACCACTCACCTGATGAGCGTCCAGGTCGATGATGGCCGCCTTGGAGACTCCTTCCACCCGCTCAAACAGAAACTGAGAGAAGACCAGAGAGAGAGAGGAGAGAGAAACCATGAACAAATATGGAGATATACGCCCAATATGAGTTTTCTCCGCTGGACAATATTATAGCAAATTGACAAATTCATTGTTAAAGATGAAGTGCCATGATTTTTTTTCCAACCTAAAACATGATCATCAGGCATTATTGTAATATGAGGAAGAAGATTTTTTCCAAAAAAAGTGTACAGTATATGTTAAAATAATGTTTTTTTTATGCAGGCAGCCTCACCATCTCATTGAGTATGACTGGTTTGCCTGGTGGTTGGTGATGGGTGGAGATATACCTAAACTGAAGCCACAGCTGTAGTTGTATGATAGAGGGGGAGGAGTTAGGGGAGGGGCTGATGATGTGATGTCACTATATTACAGTTTTCTTCATTGGTACGTTTGACTGGAAAGGTTCAGCCCTCCGGAAGAAACCCTAAATACCTGTACAAAGTGAAGACATGCACATAAAAACTACACCAACGGGTCTAATCAAGTACTGTCACCTTTTAAACATG
Source organism: Benthosema pterotum (assembly GCA_039105355.1). NCBI lineage: Eukaryota > Metazoa > Chordata > Actinopteri > Myctophiformes > Myctophidae > Benthosema > Benthosema pterotum. Next base: position 51,951,416 of record CM076971.1, read on the forward strand.
TACAAAATTGGAAAAAATAAAAAAAATCATGCCACTCCATCTTTAACTGAAACGTGCATTTATTTTATTAGCCTAGGTATTTTATATTTCCCTTGAAAATAGCCTAATAATGAGGCACAAATAGCAATATACATTTTTTTTCTTCTGTAAATAATGAAAAGGAAGAAGACAGGCCTACTGGAATATGTCTGAATAGGGATTATTTTTAGTCTAATACCTTAACATTTGAGTTTACAATACAAGGTTGTTTAATGTTTTGAAAATCTTGATTTATTTTTTATATTCACGTTCAATTTGCTTATAAACAAAATAAAACAACATTTTTCATTTTATTTATTTTTAAAAAGCAAAGCGTACAAAACAAAACCATGGCCCCCATACCGAGGTACAAACCGAACCGTGGGATAAGTGAACCGTCCCACCCCTACAATGCGATGTTTAAAATGTTTTTGTTTAAAGAGAGGCAACAATGACAGAACTATAAACTCACACAGCGGAGGTTTTGCCTGACACCGCAAAACGCCAAACAAATACAGAGATACATGCAGGCAGGCCCAATATAAGTTTTGCCCTCCTCTACCCCAGCAGGGCAATATTATTGTCTTCAAGGACGAATTCATTTTTAACGATATAATACAGCAGGGTCTCTGCTGTGAGCGTGTGAGAAAGATGGCAGCATTATGGCAGCATAATTGCCCAGTAATCTTGCCCAGTTGTCTCTCCAGACAGAACGACACAGACAGCGCAGGGGCCGATGTAACATTTCCCAATTTGGGGGAGGGGGGCAGGAGAAAATGGTATGGGTGCGACTTCATCGCCCGTGTCGCTTCGCGCCACGGGCGATGAAGCCGCACCCATACCATTTTCGGTTACAGGACTTTTATTAGGCAAGTAAAGCATCAATAATAACATCAGTTGTTGTTGAAGTTGCAACAGACGCGCAGCATGCATAAAGCTAAAGGTCTGACTCAGAGAGTTTTCTGTTTTCAACGATGAAATGCTGTTGGTTTAGTGGTGACACAGCTGTAGTTAGTTAGTAGCAGTAGCAGTAGTGTTTCAAATCATTTTAAATAGAAGCACTTTCATTTGAAATATCTTGGGTTGTTTTGCATGCCATCGTTTGGTGGGGCAGTCTGGGACATTGCCCCCCCATGCCCATGCCTAGATCCGCCCCTGAGACAGCGTCTTACCTTGATGGCCAGAGTGATGTCTGCGTACGCGCAGAACCCTCCTCCCTTGTCGGCCGAGCAGTGATGGAATCCTCCCCCTGAGAGGATACACACACACACACAGACACGTCGATGGAGGCTCTCCCTCCGTGTCACAGCCATTAGCCGTGTCCGTTCGCCGTCTGACAGCTCTATTACTCAAAATGACCATAATTGGCCCCTTTAAGTAGGGCCATTACGGGGTGCATTGTTAGTTGGACAAACCCACCCAACCCACCCACCCGCCCGCCCACCCCCTCAGACCCGCGGCAGCCAGCGCAACAATGTGATCATCGATACGGAGAGAGAGTGACTCAGGGGTCCTTCGATTGAGGCGTTGTGGAAAGGCCTGTCTGTTGAACTGCCTGCCAGTGCAGTGTCTGTCCACGTGGGACTGTCTTATTTGCAGAGCCTGGGTGAGTGCAGACAGGGGTTGACACTAAGGCACTTGCCCATCGGGCAAGTGCAAGTCAGGTTCTACTTGCCCTCAGGTCATGGTCACTTGCCCCCAAAATATATTGTACATTTTGCATTTAAGTCTACATTCTACTTGGGTGCTTTAAACATTTCCTTTTGCAGTCAAAGACTATGTTTTGCTTAAGTCACAATCAGCAACACTAAATATTCAACTTGTAAATCAGTGGTTCCCACAGTGGTTCTCGTGTTGTGTTATAGCGCACACTAAGTCGCACACATGCCCGATCGGGCAACCAGGTAGCAGTCTTCACTTGCCCGACCATTTTTTTTTACTTGCCCCGGGCAAGCTGGCAAGTGGTAGTGTCAAGCCCTGTGCAGTGGTGTGTTTGTGTTCTATAACTAGAATTGAACATTTAAAAACACATATAATATGATATGTTCTTTAGTTAAAATGTTTACTTAAAATGTTCATAATTTTATCCCTTGGGGGCGGCATTTTACTGTGCCTGTCATAGATATGACGTTACAGGGGATTTTCCCTGGAGCCCCCCCTTACCAAACGGACCCTTATGGGTCCGTTTGGTAAGGGTGGGCTCCAGGGAAGATCTTGCCTGGGGCTCCAAATTGCTTAGAAAAGCCACTGAGAGCCTGGGAGTGGGTAATATTATGAGTAGGGCAGGGTTATGGGGGGAAAACGCTCTTGCCAGGACATTATTTGCTATTCTCTACCCTCAAAACTATGTGAACTTGGCTCAACGATGCAAGTTTATAATACATGACCCACCCAGATATTATGTTTTATGCACGAATATGGAGTATATGCAGATAGCAGGGGTTTTGTCCCAACGGGCCATTGCACCATTAAAGGGGATCCACCATGAATTTTACATTTTTTTTTTCAAGATGGGTGTTTTTACCATCCTCTGTATTTTTACACCCCAAAAAGTTTTTCGTAAACAGTCAGACCTACAGTATATTGCAATATTATTAATAATTGCTATGTCTGTGTGTGTCTGAATGGACACTCTCAGATTCTCCTATTTAGTGATATCACTAAAAATACCAAATCCTCCTCCCCTTTAACTGCAGCCAAATAGCACACTGAGAAAACATGGCAAATCACACCCATGTGAAGTGGACGCGTGCTGCTGGCTATGGCAACATTGGCAATGCCCTGGCAACAGTGCCAGAAGACAGACCGTCCTCCGTCCCCACATGACCTCGTCCTCCGTCCTCCGTCCCCACTCTCAAAGAGTTACATCTGGTTAACCAACTTTCCATATTTAACTGGAACTCTCTCAAGGACCACTGGTGGTCCACTGGGCCGGTCAGAGTCAGCCAAAGGGCCGCATTTGGCCCCTGGGCCGCATAATGCCCAGGTGTGGCATATGGTGTTGTTGTTTGGGGTCTTTGGGGACAATAAACAGTACAACTATTATTAATGGAAGTGCCCTTACCTACGTTGATGGCCCATCCTCTCTCTATGGCCAGCTTGCCTGCCTGAGGAGGAAGACAACATGCAGATCACTGATTCACTTCAACACATCAGCAGCAACAGTATTAGTAACCAAGTACAATGTGTCAGACAGAAATAGCTGGTAGTTTCAAGCTAACAGCGCGCCGCTCCGTGGCACGGCGTGAGCTTGTAGATCAGATATTTTTGGTATACAAATAACTGGGGCTCTATTATTTTTGTCACGCGAAAACCCTAACTAACCCTAACTTTGCATTTTTTTTGTTTTACTATTTTGAGAAACATTTTTGAATAGTTCAACTTGCCAATCTACAGTACATTGACACTTTGTGAACTTGCAGGTTGGCCATATTAACGATTCAAAAATGTTTTCCAAATAGCAAGGCAAATTTGCCCTTATTTGCCCTTTTTACTATTTTGAAAAACTTTTTGGAATAGTTCAACGTGCCAATTGATTGGCCATTTTAACTATAAAAAAATATATTTTTTTTTAAAAAGGCAAAGAAGTGAAGGTATAAGGGGTTTAGCAGTGACGGAAATCTAGGCCCTTTTCAGATCATCTTTGCACTCCCTCCCTAACATTTTAGACAGACTTTTTTTTTTTTTTTTACAAAAGTGTTGATGAAATGGTTTGTCATTATAGATTTGCTATAGATAGATTTCATTTTCATTAGTGTAAAATAAAAGCATTGACCCGTACCATGATGGTCCCTCCTGTCTGGGTCCTCAGTGGTCTCAGCACCTTCCTCTGGACCAAGAAGTTGGGCAGGAACATGACTGGAGGGATCTCTGTGATGGTCGCCACCACCAGGGACCACTGTGTGGACAAACACACACACACAGGAACATGACTGGAGGGATCTCTGTGATGGTCGCTACCACCAGGGACCACTGTGTGGACAAACACACACAGGAACATGACTGGAGGGATCTCTGTGATGGTCGCTACCACCAGGGACCACTGTGTGGACAAACACACACAGGAACATGACTGGAGGGATCTCTGTGATGGTCGCTACCACCAGGGACCACTGTGTGGACAAACACACACAGGAACATGACTGGAGGGATCTCTGTGATGGTCGCTACCACCAGGGACCACTGTGTGGACAAACACACACAGGAACATGACTGGAGGTATCTCTGTGATGGTCGCTACCACCAGGGACCACTGTGTGGACAAACACACACAGGAACATGACTGGAGGGATCTCTGTGATGGTCGCTACCACCAGGGACCACTGTGTGGACAAACACACACACAGGAACATGACTGGAGGGATCTCTGTGATGGTCGCCACCACCAGGGACCACTGTGTGGACAAACACACACACACAGGAACATGACTGGAGGGATCTCTGTGATGGTCGCCACCACCAGGGACCACTGTGTGGACAAACACACACACACAGGAACATGACTGGAGGTATCTCTGTGATGGTCGCCACCACCAGGAACCACTGTGTGGACAAAACACACACACAGGAACATGACTGGAGGTATCTCTGTGATGGTCGCCACCACCAGGGACCACTGTGTGGACAAACACACACACACAGGAACATGACTGGAGGGATCTCTGTGATGGTCGCTACCACCAGGGACCACTGTGTGGACAAACACACACACAGGAACATGACTGGAGGGATCTCTGTGATGGTCGCCACCACCAGGGACCACTGTGTGGACAAACATAAGGTACAAAAATTAAGATTTGCGTCACATTTTCAAAAATATCAGACCTACAAGCTCATAGTGTGGTTCTAAGTTTCTAAATTTTTGTATGATTTTGTAACCCATTTTTCACCCAGTGCCAATCCCTAATGTGATCCTGGGCTCTACACATCCTCCGCCAACCTGGGGAAGTGCAGCGGACTGGACTCATGCTTCCTTCAATGCATGAGGAGTCCAAGCTGCTGCTTTTCAGGTTTTTTTGGACATGGAGCGTGGAAGGAACACGTTATTCCAACCAGTTCCTGTCCCCTCCATCAGGCGCCCCGGCTGGCCAAGAGGAGGCAGTTTAGAGCCCAGGATTACTCCATGTTTTTGTGAGGGCATCTACCCTATGGGAACACGGGGAGAACATGCAAACTCCCCACACAAAAAAGACCCTTTCACCAATCCCGCCTCGGGTATGGGCACTGATGACGCGGAGGAGCAGACACGCCGCCAGCACCCACCCCTAGCGGGAATCGAACCCAGGACCTTCTAGCTGTGAGGCGACAGCACTAACCACTGTGCCACTGTAACCGCCCCCTTTTGCGCTCGGTTCAACGTTGACCTTCACGGGTTGTACGTACGATGACTCATTGTATCTTTGACCTAAAAAACAAAAATAGGAATTATTCCGATGTGCGCTAACTCTGAGAGGCTGCTACAAATGGAACCGAAAGCACCCCGTAATGGCTCCTTTTTTTCCATTTGTACGCTCTCATAGATACATTACCCGGCATAAATTGAGTAAAGGGAAAAGCTGAAGAACCAGGGGCGGATGTAACATTTCCCAATTGGGGGGGCAGGAGAAAATGGTATGGGTGGGGGCACAGCTGTAGTTAGTTAGTAGTAGCAGTAGTAGTGTTTCAAATCATTTTTAAATATAAGCACTTGAAATATTTGAAATATCTCGGGATGTTTTGCATGCCATCATGTTTGGTGGGGCAGACTGGGCATTTAGGGGGGCATTGCCCCATGCCCATGCCTAGATCCGCCCCTGTGAAGCACAGAGAACGCTGAGTGCTGATGCTGCCGGCTCTCAGCCTCCGTCATAGAGATGGGGGTTATAGAGAGAGAATGCTAATTCACACACGATTATAGTCAGAGATAATGTCTCTGCGTCAGAGCCCCTCAGAGTATACGCGCGTCCATATATACAGCAGAGGAGAGCAGAGAAAAATAATAAAAATAAATCCTCCATGAGTCACAGTGTTGCCAACTTGGCGCATTTGGAGCTCGGAGCTTCCCCCCTAGCGCCAAAATTTGTGGAAAAACTCCCGGCGGAAAGTCTCGTGCTTTTTTTTTTTCGCTACTGACTTGGGGTGAAATTGGTTGACAAGGCGCCAGAGATAAAACCCTTGTTTTTCACCATTTCTCCTTCCTTCCTAGAAAGGACCATTGGTAACCAAATGGACCTTTATAGATCTGTAAGTCTTGAGAGCGTAAAATGAAACCAAATGGACACTTACGAGTCCATTTAATTTCACTTTACGTTCTCAAGAGTTAAATTATTATTCAAACATCTGAAATACCCAATTTTCAAGAATCTACACATTTAGAAAATGTACAAGTATAGCTATTTTGACCAACATTTGGCCAGTGATCGCTCCTAAATTAGTCTGAGAGACTAAACTTCAACATCAAATGGCCATCCCCTGGCTAAAATGCAGAATAAATAGTGGGCCCTGGTCTGAAAATGGTTAGAACAGTCGTAAACCACTGCTCTAGCGCATTCTAGTTCATTTTGGAAGTGCCACTAGACTAGTGAAATTTAGATTTTGGCAGTTGGCAACACTGCCACGAGACAGGTGGAAATATATAGTGGTCTCCTCCGTTGTCAACGTTTCCCACACGCCATACACACACACACACACACACACACACACACATGCATCCATCTTACTCTTCCCTTCAGGGGTTTTCAACCAGTGGTCCAGGGGGACCACCAGTGGTCCGTGAGAGGATTCCAGGTGGTCCCCATCTAAATGATGGACAGTTGTGAACCAAATGGACCCTTATAGATCTGTAACTCTTGAGAGCGTTAAAATGAAACCAAATGGACCCTCACGGGTCCATTTGCTTTCATTTTAACGCTCTCAAGAGTTAAATGATATTTAAACACCTGAATCATTGACTCAAGAATGTACACATCTAGAAATGTCGAAGAATTGTTATTTTGATCAACGCTTTTTAAACAGTTCATATCTCCTAAATTGTGGAGGCAAACTTGAAAAGTCACTGCTCTACAGTATGTGGTGTGTCTGGGTGGGGGGGGGGGGTAGTCTGAACCAGATGTGTCACTACGTCACCCGTGTGAGAGGACAGGGTGTCGTTCAACACGATATGACTCATCTTCACTACCATTCAACCCATTGTGTTCCTTCTGCTGCCTGTGTGTGTCCTCCTTCAGAACATCTCCTCTCCTCTCCTCTCCTCTCCTCTCCTCTCCTCTCCTCTCCTCTCCTCTCCTCTCCTCTCCTCTCCTCTCCTCTCCTCTCCTCTCCTCTATTCTCCTCTCCTCTCCTCTCCTCTCCTCTCCTCTATTCTCCTCTCCTCTCCTCTCCTCTCCTCTCCTCTCCTCTCCTCTCCTCTCCTCTCCTCTCCTCTCCTCTCCTCTCCTCTCCTCTATTCTCCTCTCCTCTCCTCTCCTCTCCTCATCTCTCCTACCCTTCTCTCTCTCTCCTCTCCTCTCCTCTCCTCTCCTCTCCTCTCCTCTCCTCTCCTCTCCTCTCCTCTCCTCTCCTCTCCTCTCCTCTCCTCTATTCTCCTCTATTCTCCTCTCCTCTCCTCTCCTCTCCTCTATTCTCCTCTCCTCTCCTCTCCTCTCCTCTCCTCTCCTCTATTCTCCTCTCCTCTCCTCTCCTCATCTCTCCTACCCTTCTCTCCTCTCCTCTCCTCTCCTCTCCTCTCCTCACCTCTCCTCTCCTCTCCTCTCCTCTCCTCTCCTCTCCTCTCCTCTCCTCTCCTCTCCTCTCCTCTCCTCTCCTCTCCTCTCCTCTCCTCTCCTCTCCTCTCCTCTCCTCTCTCCTCTCCTCTCCTCTCCTCTCCTCCTTTTGTCGGAAAGATCACACTTTTGGTTTTGTTTCTTGTATTAAAAAAAAAAAAAAAACACCAATGACGTCCGTACAACACCAATGACGTCCGGCGGGGCGCAGGTTATATAGTATATATAAGTACATTGCACTAATTGAGATTTTTTTATACTGTTTTACTGTTAAGTTTTATAAATCTCTCTGTGTGTCTGGGCCTAGCTAAATTTCAGAACTGGAACAAAAGGTAAAGTACGCACATCTCTAGAAAAAAATAAAAAAATAAAAATAAAAAAAACTTTAGGGTGTCAAAGGTACAAAAGAGAAAAATAGTTCGCACACCATTTCAGTAGCTCCCAGGCTGTAGACTTTTTATTGCAGACAACGTTTCGACCCGTTGTGGGTCAGGGCTGGATGTAACATTGAAGTTGCAACAGACACGCAGCCTGCATAAAGATAAAGGTCTGACTCAGAGAGTTTTCTGTTTTCAATGATGAAATGCTGTTGGTTTAGTGGTGCCACAACTGTAGTTAGTAGTAGTGTTTTTAAATATAATTTAACATGATGGCATGTTTTGCATGCCATCATGTTTGGTGGGGCAGACTGGGCATTTATGGGGGCATTGCCCCCCCCATGCCTATGCCTAGATCTGCCCCTGGTGTGGGTCTTCTTCGGGTCTCAACATTGTCCACAATAAAAAGTCTACAGCCTGGGAGCTACTGAAATGCGTGTGAACTATTTTTCTCTTTTGTACCCCGCTAAATTTCAGAAATGGTGAAGCGAAATCCATATAAACCCCTAGAAATAGAATTCTTAAGTCATCTGGGGCTGACCAAGCAGCATTCACTACTATGCACCACAAACCTATGATGATATCCCTGACCATTAGGACTGGATTTGGCCGTTTTCTAAAGTCAAAGTAGTAGTTTTTAAGTCAAATTTAAAAGTAAAATACTTTAAAATACTTTAAAAATTGCTTACTCCATGCTATCTGTCAACTAGGTGTTCATGGGCTGTAAATGAGCTGTACTTGTGGATGAAAGGTGATCAATGAAACTGCCTTGCCTACTTGCCCAGCCAGACTGAGTATAGTTATGGAATAAATATAAGTGTAAATGTCAAAACAGTCTCTGTTCAGTGACTTTATGAATGAGCATACATTACTGATCATAAATTAAAAAAACAACATTGTTGGGCATGATTTAAATTAAATCTGATTGTCAATGAAATATAAAACGGATAAATAAAAGTATTCAATTGCGGTTTAGTTTCTAATCATGAATAGTCATTCTGCATAGATTCTATCATTCTATCATTCATACTACTACCCATTGAGGACGATTAACATCAAAATGTTCCTGGCCAAAATAGAAGATAGATTATATATGCATGCAATTTCCGTGATTACAGTTTACGAGTCGAAAAAAGACAATCAACAAGCTCTCAAATGTGCCGCTAATGCATCGTGTTTACAACCAGTGGCCGCACCTGTCTGACTCCACACTGCCGTTTGCAACGCACGCACTGAGTTTGTAGATCTGTCTTTTCTGTTTTTTCAGTGCTGTTGCCAGGGTTCGTTCACGTTGTCAATAACAAAAAGCCAGAGCAAGCAGAGATTACCGGTAAGTCAGTGCATTGAACCTGCAGCAACAAGCAAAGCTAACCACCACAGCAGCAGCCTGTAGCTTATCTTGTTGTAGCTAAAGGATTTGTAATTCACTCAGTCTCCTTTTTCCTATTCCGTTTTTATTTCATCCCCGAGAGACTTCATGTGTTGGTCAGGGGCGGATGTAACATTTCCAGTCAGGGCATTTAGGGGGACCATGCCCAATGCCTAGATCCGCCCCTGGTGTTGGTTGAGACTGAGAGATTCAGGGGTTGACACTAAGGTCTCCGAGGCACTTGCCCATCGGGCAAGTGCAAGTCAGGTTCTACTTGCCCTCAGGTCATGGTCACTTGCCCCCCAAAAATATATTGTAAATTTTGCATTTAAGTTAACTTCCTACTTGGGTGCTTTAAACCAGGGGTTTTCAACACGTGGTCCCTGAGAGGGTTCCAGGTGGTCCCCAGCTAAGTTGGTTAACCAGATGTAACTCTTGAGAACGTAAAAATGAAACCAAATGGACCCTTACGGGTCCATTTGGTTTCATTTTTACACTCTCAAGAGTTAAAATTCATCATCTTAATTAGCCCAGGTCGCAATGACCACCTTCAAGACAAATTTATCTTGTGTTGTGTTATAGTGCACTAAGTTGCACACTTGCCCGATCGGGCAACCAGGTAGCAGTCTTCACTTGCCCGATCTTTTTTTTTTTACTTGCCCCGGGCAAGCGGGCAAGTGTTAGTGTCAACCCCTGAGATGAGTTGCAACCTCAGTTACCTCACACACTGTCTCTCTGTGAGTTCACCCTGGACCAGTCCAGTGGTTGTCAACCTGTGGGCCGGCGCCCACTGGTGGCTTGAGAGGTTACTGCAATAAAGTCATTCAACATCATTATTGGTAGTTTTTGTTGAGTGGTGCAACCACTGCAAGGCCTGTCCCTTGTCCCTATGTACACCCGTACACCTTCACACCTGTCCCTATGTCTTAACCCATTGTGTCCTGGTCAGATTCTAGTTTCTGATGCTTTTCAAATTTTTTTTCAAAAATAGCAGAACTACAAGCTCATATCGCACCACTCGGTGGCGCGATATGAGCTTGTAGATCTGCTATTTTTCAACAGCTTAAAAACACCAAAACGCGTTCAGTACAAGTTAACATAGGGAGAGGAGGCGCTGTTTTGCCGATACAGTGTACGCACAGAGCCACGCAGCGACACTCAGCTCATTGTGAACTGGTGTGATTTTTTTTCTTCAGTCCTTTAAAATGAGGGCGGTTTCACTCACGATATGATACGATATTGATATTTACATAATTTAATATTTAATAATTTAATATTTACATAATATATTTACATATATTTTCATAATTATGGTGTAATTCAATTTGATATATTGATTGTGATTCCCCCCACAAATTATTTTGCTTTTATTACACTAGAACATTTTAAAACAATTGAGAACAATATAAGCCATGAAAAGCTCAATCGACTAGAACATTTTGAAGCCATTCTAAACAATATTGACCATGAAAGGTTCAATCATGCACTTCAACGCAGTCAGACAACAGCCAGTCAGTCTTTCTGACATGAATAAATACATAAATATCACCCCCCAAAAATTGAGATATATTGGTGTATCATTTTTTTTTGCCCACCCCTACTTTAGAACTATGGAGAAGAAGAGTTTTCATTGTGAAATCAATACATTTATGAGTATTAGACTTTACGCTTATTTAAATCACATCACAAAAAATAATAAACATGTTCTGAAAATGCACACGGCCCACCGATCTGTCAAACCACGTAAAAATAAACAAGTGCCCCCCTGGCACCCGCCTCAAATCGCCAATGTCGAAGGACAATAGACCTGCGCAGTGACGTCACCGTCCACGTTCCGGAAGTGTTTCCCCCATTCATTTTTCTCATAGACTTTTCGAAAACAATTCATACGAGGACGATTTCGCCGCGGACAAAACCAACTCGGGTCGTGACAAATCATGATGACACACACAATATCATCATATAATATCTAATTAGCAAGAAGTAGAAAACGGCAGGATACGAGAGTTTTTGTTTCGGTTTTCATCTTAGAAATTATTTGATCGTCCCAGAAGATTGTGTGTGTCATCATGATTTGTCACGACCCGAGTTGGCTTTGTCCGCGTTGTTAATCGTCTTTATATAAATTATTTTCAAAAAGTCTATGAGAAAAATGAATGGGGAAAACACTTCTGGAACCGGGGCGGTGACGTCACTGCGCAGGTCTATAGAGCGAAAGAGACCCATCATCCACTACACATTGTATACAATTGTGGAGCAGATTGAAACCTCCTCATAGATGGTACATCCTAGCTGTACTGTATGTTCTAGCCCTGAGAGTACAGAGTATACAGGAGATGAACTGAGGCAACAAATTATACCCTTTTCAAGGTCTCTGTGAACACCAGGAACGATTTAATTCCAGACATGTTTCTTAAACTGTGAAGAAAGGGTCAGTCAGGGTCGAACCACACACACCTATGGATTTTTCCGAGCGCCAGGGTCTCTGAGACAAATTGCAATAGCTGTGCCTGGGTGGAGAAGGTGTCAACCCATTCATCCAAACAGAAAAAAAAAGTCCTATCTGATGGTATTACACAACATCTAACTCAACAACACTGCAGGCAGATGCACCAAAAGCTTGTATTTTCCTCTTCCTAGACCCAAACCTTTTGTTTCATAAAAAAAATCCCCTGCAGACAAATGGCTCCATTTTCGCTCCCGGCCTTATCCCTAACGTTACCCGAAACCCGCAACGAATTCCCTTATTGGTATTTTCGTCACCTTTCCTCTTCCCTTAGCCGCTATTCTTTATGCCGACACCGTTATTTGTGACTGGAGGTGTGGTCATGGGCGTGTTTGTCGCGCAGTCCCTTAAGTTGCTAATTTCGTCAAATAGATTTGGGAACTAGATAACGGGATTTTAAAGCACCCGCTAACCTATCGAGAAGGCAGCCCCGCGTGCGCACGGTGCGGCCGTCTGTGCGCCTTGGAGATGTCCGCGTGGAACGGCGCCAGTTCAATTCATCTCCTTATTTATGGATTGTCCTATAAACAGCTGTAGATTTCCTGCTGTCGGTCACTTCCTTTTGTTTAGGTAGGGTAGGCTTTATATTATAATTAAATACATTAATTAACTTGTGACGGTGCCCAGGGTGCTGCAGACATGTGATGAGCTCTTTTGTGTCCCTTGTGGGTGATTCTTTTTCCGAATTCAATTGAGGGACAGAAGTACTGCATGTGTGGGAGCAAATTATTAACATCTTGATGTTAATAATTTCAAATACGTGAATAGTCCATGTGGCGTGGCCCCCTCTGGAGAGAGTGTGGAAAAACTTCTCGGGCATTTTCAACATACTTACTACAACTACAAAAAAAAACACATCTATAGCGGGAAAGGAGACAACACAAAGCCACATATAGCATTTTGAACACTGGTATATGTCGGTCACAATGTGGTACAGACAGGGGCTCAATGTGTGGGACACCTAATAAAAAGGCTTGAAAATGAGGGACTGTCCCACGCAAAAAGAGGGACATGTGGTCACCCTAGATGGAGTTTGGAAGCTAGTGCTGCAAATGAATATTACAGAATCGAAAGAATATTTCGAATATAAAAATGTAAAGAATATTCAAATGTCATAAATTAAGGTCAAATTGAAATCAAATATTAATGAAAATGCTGTGCGAGTTCCCACAAGATTCTGGGCTACATAAACCATTATACCAAAATAGGCTATTAAGGTAATTATGAATCATTAATTTGATCTTGCGAGACTCAGGAGAGCGCATTTCTCAGCACCAACCAGGACTGGAGCAAATAGAGGAACAAAGAGGATGTTTTACACAGGGGCAGGAGTGCCCAAAAGGTAGATAGTGATCTACCATTAGATCACACAGGCCAGGGGCGGATTGGCCATCTGGAGTACAGGGAGTTTTCCCGGTGGCCTGCGCCACCTAGTGGCCTGGACAAGATCCAAAATGCACTAGTGGCACTTCCAAAATGCACTAGAATGCGCTAGATGCTCTGCCTAGAACATACAGATCAAAATGACCATTAATCTTCTACATTCTCTAGTTGTGTAGACTAAGTTGGGCTAATTCACATGATGAATATTTTAACTCTTGAGGGTGTAAAAATGAAACCAAATGGACCCGCAAGGGTCCATTTGGTTTCATTTTTACGCTCTCAAAGAGTTACATCTGGTTAACCAACTGCCCCCTCCAGGGTGGCCTGGCAAAGGCAAAATTGTCCCGGTGGGAAAATATGTGCCAATCCGCCCCTGACACAGGCTGTGCAGCTACGTTGTACTGTAGATTACATGGCAGCAGTGGCGGCTGGTGACTTTTTCTTTAGGGGGGGCGCTATTAAAAAAATCATAATAATAATAATGATGATAATAATGATGATAATATAATAATATCATCACATTCAATGGAAGCAAAACAATGAGTTGGTGTGAATGGATGCTGTCAGCCAATCTTTACCAGCTCTTTGAAAAGGTCCTGGGCCTCCTGGGTAGGCTACTGGTGTAGGATACTCTCTTCCTCTGTCCTTGGATTTTTGTGTGATGATTACATTTATCTGGTTCCAGCTCTTTAGTTAAAAAAAAATCCTGCAGTGTTTTGCTTTCAATTGGTGTTTTCTGCATTGCTTTATAGTTATCTTATATCTTTGTCTTGTTATTCCATTATCAAAATTAATTCAACTACTGTATATTCCTCCCTTTACCTGGCTCTGTGTCTCTTCATTCATGTCTGTGGTGGAGTTGTGTTCAACTCTATGTAAAACTGTGTTGTGTGCTGCCCTCAAGTGGTTTGGTCGCGCACATTTTGCGACCGGGATCGCTCCTACCGTTTGCATTGAAGTCAATAGGACCGCAATGCATTGCCCTTCAGTGCAGAGCTCAATGCCTAAAGACGAATGCGAACCAACACGTGAGACTCAGTAACCTATCAGCAACGTTGTACAACATAAACAACTTTTGACATTTCATGGCAGTATATTACAACTTTTAATCACTTTGTGGTTAGAGTGGGCTTTAGTTACTTATATTATATACAATTTGCCATGATGGACTGCTTATTTAAAGAAAATGACAAGCTGCAGATTTCATTTCTCCGTCATTCATGAGGTAGGCTATTGCATGGTGGTGCGGCGCACATGCGCCCTATTCACCGGCCGCCACTGCATGACAGTCCCCTAAAATATGGAACTGCCAACTAAAACCCCCAAATACTGTGTTTTCAAACTTCAGTATAGTAGCATATACAAGAAAACCTTTTTTCCCTCTATTTTTCATTATAAGTGCATTATTCTTAAATACTGTAACAGTAAGTAACACCATCACCACTATTTCAAAGCTCCCACTTTCTTGGGGCCTTGACATGGATTTTCAGTAATGGGATCATAACATTTTTAATGTATAGATGTTGTTGAGCTGGTCATTATGAAAGTAGCTCTCAAGTTTAAAAAAAAAAAAAAAAAGTGTGGGCAACCCTGCTTTACAGCATATGAGGCTGCAATATTTCACGGTTTTCATGTACATTCGATATTCAAAGGAATATTAAAATGTAATTTTTGGCCAATTCTTAGAGCACTGTTGGAAGTACTCACAGGGATATCGCTCCACATCCCTGTGAGTACTACTGTTTTGAATTTGCCTTGCAGAAAAGAACAACAACAACCGCATGCCAATTTGCTGTTTGTTTGTGCTACATTCGTCGAATTAAAACTCTACCAGAAGGACTTGGGAGTGCTGGCATGGCTATTACGGTAGCTTTTTTACTTTGAGTCTCTGTGAGCCGTTCGCCCGGTCAACGACAGACTGACTGAGTGCTTGTTCTTCCTCTTCTGTTTTGATTGTCGGTACGACTCGAGTGACAACCCCCCCATTAATCCAATTTGTCCTGACTAGATTCTAGTTCCTGACGCTACATTCTAGTTTCCGACGCTACATTCTAGTTCCTGATGCCCAAATCTATTTTTTTTTATTCACGATTCTATTTCCTGATGCTAAGGTTCTAGTTTCCAACACTAGATTCTCGTTTTGCAGCTAGATTTTAGTTTCTGGCACTAGATTCTAGGTTCTGACACTAGATTCTAGTTTCTGACACTAGATTCTAGTTTCTAATGCTACATTCTAGTTTCTGACACTACATTCTATTTTCTGATGGTAGATTCTAGTTTCCAACACTAGATTCTAGTTTTGCAGCGAGATTTTAGTTTCTGATACTAGATTCTAGTTTCTGACACTAGATTCTAGTTTATGATGCTACATTCTAGTTTCTGACACTAGATTCTAGTTTGTGGTGCTACATTCTAGTTTCTGACACTAGATTCTAGTTTGTGGTGCTACATTCTAGTTTCTGACACTAGATTCTAGTTTCTGACACTAGATTCTAGTGTCTGACACTAGATTCTAGTTTCTAATGCTACATTCTAATTTCTGACACTAGATTCTATTTTTTCTGAAAAAATATATATGTTCCTGTGTCAGTGGTGCTCAGCATGTTTCATGCCATGGACCACCAGAATTATCTATATTTGGCTGTGTACTCTCACCTGAAAACATGTTCTAGGGATCCCACAGAAGCAAAGGTTTGAGTTAAAAAATGTTTTCTTCTGAAATAACTACATTTTCACGATTTTTCTAAAAAAAAAAAATAGCAGACCTACAAGCTCATAGCGCGCCACTCGGTGGCGCGCTATGAGCTTGTAGATCTGCTATTTTTCAATAGCGAAAGGGTTAAGGGCATTTTTCTGTCTAACGGCAAGGTTTCCATCCCAGCAAACGGCAGCCAAGGTAATGACAGACTTCTCTTATGAAAGTATATACGCTGTAGAACAATCATCAACATGACTGTTCCATCCTAGCGCCATGCATGGAGAGAGAGAGGTTGATTGCCTCATTATATCGCTGATTGAAGGACGTCTGAAAACCCACTCCATTTAACACCATGTTGTTGTTGTTGCTTTTGTTTCGCTTCTTAATTACGTTACGTTTTGTAATTAACACGACTGCCCAGCGGCACCAACTCTGCTGTGCGTGTGTGAGCGCACACACGCACACACACACACACACACACACACACACACACACACACACACACACACACACACACCGCACACACACACACACACACACACACACACACGCGCGCGCGCTCTGCCTTCTCATATGGGTTAGCGGGTGCTTTGAAATTGCGTTATCTAGTTCCCAAATCTATTTGACGAAATTAGCAACTTAAGGGACTGCGCGACAAACACGCCTATGACCACACTTCCGGTCACAAATAAAGGTGTCGGCATAAAGAATAGTGGATGAGGGAAGAGGAAAGGTGACGAAAATACCAATAAGGGAATTTGTTGCGGGTTTCGGGTAACGTTAGGGATAAGGCCGGGAGCGAAATGCGAGCCCCTAAGCTCTAAAAACAATGTAAAAAAAATATATACCGGTATATGTTTTCTAGCTTAAGCTAAGTATGCCTAAACGACCAACAACTAATCTACAATTTTACCTCTTTCATTTTTTAGACTTTCATTTTTAGTCTATTACATGTGCGGTATATTAGACACGTATTGCACTAAAAATGCAACCGAACTCACCCAAACATGGTGAAAGAACACGGATTGGCAATTTTCGTACATAGAATATTAGTGAAAGGCGTGCCTCTGTCGCAGTAGTGTAATACTGTATGTCAGGATTTTCTAGGTATGTGTGTTTGTTTGTGTGTGCGTGTGCGTGTGTGTGTGTGTGTGTGTGTGTGTGTGTGTGTGTGTGTGTGTGTGTGTGTGTGTGTGTTTGTGTGTGCGTGTGCGTGTGCGTGAGAGTCACAGGAGGATGACTCATATTGTTGTCTCTACATGAGCCATCATCACAACCTGATTGATTTAGACAGGCTTTCATTTTCGTGTCAAGTAAGAGCAGCAAACATCACACTGTGTACAGAATGCTCATTTTGCAGCCAGCATATCCTCCTCAAACTCAACGTGGCTCACACAGCCCATGTCGTGAGACCGTAGATCTTCCTTTGTAAAAAAAAAGATCCAGCATATACTGTACATAACATTAGGCTTAAATACTGTAGTTAACATATTGTTTTTGTAATAATCCTACACGGCATAATGAATGTACAGTGGACATTGCACACGTAACATGCACTGTTCCGTCACGGTGGTGACTATGTTACGTCACCTGTTATGTCAACTGTTGCGTCACCCGCAGGGCGAGTGCACGGACAAACGCGTGCTGAGACAGACGTGTGAACGGACAGACGGATCACCACCATGCTGTTACGTCAACCTGCGGGTGACGTAACAGGCGCGTGGACGGACGGATGTGCACGGACGGACAGACGGATGGGACGGAAGGACGGACGGACAGGTACCTTCAGACTGCGTAGGTAGCGTTTGGTGTGGACCACCAGTAGGTCGTCCTCTGTGGCCTCTCGGGCCTCAACCACGTTCCCATCGTTGATCAGCTGCTCCTCTAAGACACAGAAACACGCATGGTGAAAATGTAGGCCTGGCAGAGCAAATAATTAGCCTAATTAAACAACTAGTATAGGGAAAGGGTTCATTTATCTTTTGGGCCGCAGGCAATAGGCAGGGGCGGATCTATGCATGGGCATGAGTCCCTAAATGCCCAGTCTGCCCCACCAAACATGATAGAATGCAAAACACCCCAAGCTATTTCAAATTAAGGTGCTTATATTTAAAATGATTTGAAACACTACTACTGCTACTAACTAACTACAGTTCTGGCACCACTAAACCAACAGCATTTCATCATTGAAAACAGAAAACTCTCTGAGTCAGAACCTTTAGCTTTATGCATGCTGCGTGTCTGTTGCAACTTCAATAACAACTGATGCTGTACTTGCATAAAAGTCCTGTAACCGAAAATGGTATGGTATTTTCCCCTGCCCCAATTGGGAAATGTTACATCTGCCCCCTGGCATTAGGGCTTGGGAATCAATTTTCCTACCCAGTGAAGTACGTATGTCTGTTTTTTTTGCCATATAGCGTCTCTGGTGCAATAGTGTTCCTCAATGTTCTCATCAGGTAGATCTACTGTACCTTTTAGAAAGCGGATCACTTTCCCCCACTTGCCGGCGTCGAAGGCGTGAAGCTTCTCCAGACCCATGAAGGTGATGTTGTAGTCGGGGTGGTAGACGATGGGCAGACAGGTAGCAGGGACGCTGTCGTACAGACCACTAAGGACAGACAGACAGACAGACAGACAGACAGACAGACAGACAGACAGACAGACAGACAGACAGACAGACAGACAGACAGACAGACAGACAGACAGACAGACAGACAGACAGACAGACAGACAGACAGACAGACAGGTAATACGTACGTATGAGGTTCGAAGTCTTAACCCTTTCTGTACCGAACGCGTTTTGGTGTTTAAAGCATTATGTTACACTTAAGCTAGGTGAAGTGATTTCACTTTTGTCAGATATCACCCAAAAAATATTTTTTTCTGTTAAAATGCTCTATTATAAGGTGTGGAAACCATATAATATGGAGTTTCCCGCTCCCCCACGTTAGCAGAGGAGCTAATAAAAGTTCCCAGGTGGTGGCGAATTCTCCTCCAATCAGGATCGAGCAGCAGGCTCACATAGTGTAGCTACTGTTTGGCACCCCTAGTGCACCAGGCTGGAACTACAGGATGAATTTCAAATCACTTACCCTACCTTTAAGCTATTGAAAAAAAATATCAGATCTACAAGCTCACAGCGCGCCACCGAGTGGCGCGCTGTGAGCTTGTAGATCTGATATTTTTGAAAGATTGTGAAATTGTGAAAATGTGTGAATAAATTCTTTCGGAAGAAAAAAATAAAAAAACTAACACGTTTTCAGATGGGGTGTCCGCAGCCAAATATAGATAATTCTGGGTGTCCTTGGCATAAAATATGTTGAGCATCAGTGACACAGGAACATAGATTTTACAGAAAAACTAGAATCTGCCAGGAACTAGCATCAGAAACCAAACTATACACCCAAACTATAGATATATTAAAGAAGAATTTTTGTGAAAACACTCCTTAATAGCTGTTTCGCCTACCCCAAAATAAGCTTACCCACATGGAAAGAAAATATATGTACATACAGTATATGTTTTAATATATGCCACATAAACAAAATTGCCCCCTTATGAACCTTACTGTGGCATATACAGTATGTGGTTATATATGGCATATACTGTATGTCCTATATATATTCGCACATATCTGGTTATATATGACCAGTGTTGGGCAGTAACTAATCAAATATTACACTTTCACTTTTGGTTCAGCAGTGGTTCAGCCGTCTCAAAAGGTGGGGGCGTGGCGCACGGTTTATGGCTGAATATACTTGTTACTATGTGGTACTATTATTGTGGTGGCTGCTTAACTACATCGGGCAAGTGCAAGTCAGGTTCTACTTGCCCCCAGGTCATGGTCACTCGCCCCCCAAAATATATTGTAAATTTTCTGTTTAAGTTTACTTTTACTTAGTGCTTTAAACATTTCCTTTCACAGTCACAGACTGTTTTGTTTAAGTCACAATCAGCTACAGTAAATATTCAATTTGTAAATCAGTGTAAATCAGTGGTTCCCACAGTGGTCACAGACTCAGGGATCGGACCCCAGCAAAATGATAGTTTGGAAAAACGCAGAGCACAATGACCATCTTCAAGACAAATATATCTCGTGTTGTTATAGCACACTAAGTCACACACTTGCCCGACCGGGCAACCAGGTAGCACTCTTCACTTGCCCAAGCATTTTTTTTTACTTGCCCCGGGTAAGTGGGCAAGTGTTAGTGTCAAGCCCTGGTCACTGTCCAATGCAAGTCCAAATAGTTTAGCAACTGTTGCTATGTAGGTCAAGTTTTCCTGGTCAAGCTTTCCTCTTCTAACGTGCCTATTGGACAAGGATGGATTGGGGAGAGACTGAGTGAAGAACTAATTGAGTTGAGAAAGTAAAAAAAAAAAAAAAGTATTTGCATTCATTTTTTAACCTGGTTTGTGCAGTATGCCTTGTAATAGTCTTTAAATATCATCCCGCAGCCTGCAGATAATTCATTCTCAAGCCTGAGTTTGACACATGCTGTAGACTAGAGGAATGTGTTCTTGTGTGACAATAAAATGTCAAGTGCATATTTCATTGATTGTGCACTTACCTTTTTTTCTGTTCACCGTCTTCTTTGTGAGACATTTTCCCCAGCTGGCATTTCTTGTTCTCATCTGCACATGATTAACAATAGCTGTCAAAATACCACACACATACCAATGCACCACAATGTTTACATGCTGCAGTAAGACAAAGTTTATATCATACATACTGTACATAACACTAATCTATCACCACCACTCACTCACCAAACCTGAATTTCCAAGAACATACTGGTGAAGAGACACAGATCATTCTGCGGCCTCGACCTAGGTTGCGACTGCTTTCAACACACCCTGTGCCAAGCTAAATAAGTACCTGTGTTCCGCACAGAATACGGGGCCTCGTAAATAAATGTATAACATCTTTTAAATCAACCGGGACTCGCGACCCGGATGTTTTTGCACATAGGGTTAGAGGGCAGAATGATCAAGACACCAGAAACGCAATGATGTCATCTTACCTCCTGTTTCAGAGATCTCGCAATTCAAAATAAGGGTTTCGACCATGAAAGCTGCAGCAAAGAAACCACCTACGTGCTCTGCATACCGTGCGCTTTCGCTTGAAAAGGTCACGGCCATTTTGTCGCGTCCGTTTTACAAGCGGACACAGCCTTTTTTATTGGTCGTAACTAAACCTAGCCTTAACGTTACCCCTAAACATAACCTCAGTAAAATGTATGCCTAAACCGAACCTTAACGCACGACTTGTTTAAAGTTTTGCCACCGTTTCAAAAAGTTTGCCACCGTTTTAGAAAAAAGGTAGGTTCTAAATCGGTCATGACCATTTTAAAAAGGTGGTCGATGCAGATGTACAAAGCTTGCGACAGTTTAAAAAGGTCGTGACCACAATAGCAACGGTCGCAACAGTTTTAGAAAACAGCCGTGACCTAGGTTGAGGTTGCGGGGTGATTTTGCCCTTCTTGGATTTTTGAGTGCGGAGGGCTCTGGCCTTAGCTGTATAATACTATACTAATCTATTTAACAGTTAAGATGGACAATAACTTGACTTACCCTACCTTTAAATAGATATAAATGAATTAAAATAAATCATTCGAAATGGGTCCACATTAAAAAACCCAAAACCGGGCCCGACCCACTGTTTGAGAAACAGTGGACTGTCCTCACTAGCTAGAACCTTAGAGTATAGAGACAGAGTTCTGACAACTCCGTTCACTTCATGGGGCCAGTCCAATGGAGGCTCTTCTACATAGACTTCGAATGAGAATGGGGGCAACAAATAGGGACAAGTCCTGGACCGGGAAGCAGGCAGAATGCATTGGACAACAGCCCGGCTTTAATACTGGTAAATTTCTTTACTTTAGATAGTTTTGTCGTTACTGTACAATACGGTGGTGTGCAACAGGTCATGCTCTAAAATAACTCTCACACAACTCCAGTTTGTCCCTATTCAGGCTGCGAGCGATCGCTCAGTTTTCTGACCCCTCGATGTCGCAACTCTGATACAAGATGGCTCTGAGTCCAAGCAGTGCCAGTGAAGCATGCGCACTACAGCGCCACAGCAGCACATACAGTAAACAGAGCTAAAGACGCAACACAAGGAAGAACATGATTTACAACTCGGACACTCTTCTACAACACACATACACACGTATTAGGATTCAGCGTGCGTTCATTTTGCACGCATCTAAACTGTACTGACTTTGCACTGTCTTCCTCATATCCTAATCGACGTGATTTACCACGACAGATGTATGTACTGTAGCTGGGAGAACTCACCTGCCTTAGAAATAAACCACAGCGCACTGCACACAGAGAGAGACACAGGCACAGATCAGAACGGAACGGAACAGATCGCTGTAGGAGGGATTCGGACCAGTGCACGGTCTCGTTCCCTGTCCCTGTCTGTCTGTCTGTCTGTGAACGACAACGAAATCAAAGTACACGCAGCAACATTTCCACCGACTACACTAGACTACTGTACTGTGTGCTGCTGTCTGTCCTGCGCTGCGCTGCGCAACGTGCGTAAATAAGCTACGTAGACGGCGTAGTAGCAGCAGCAGCAGCCCATAACCAGTGGTTGGAGGAAAAAGGAGTAAAGTAACTCGCTCGCTTCTGTGTGTTATTTTCACTTTAGGCAAAATAGGGCTGCAGTGTTTAATGTTTGTTTGATTGAGTAATTTATTAATTTATTGGTAGATTTTTTTGTCATTAGGCTACAGCAGCTCATTGAGTTAAAAATGAAAGTTTCTTTTTTTTTTTCTAATCTTAGATTAGACATTGATTAGTGGTCGTTTAAAGGGGAAATCAACTCACCCATTTTCAACATTAAAAAAAAATGATCCCCACATCACCACATGATTCACCACATCTGATGACATCATCAAGTATTTCACCATGTAAATGATGTTTCTTTCAGACCCCTTTTTCCTGAGATGGCACACAAATGGAACCAAATGGACCCGCTAGGGTCAGAAGCAATAGATTAAAAAAAGGGAAATGAGAAATATGCTGTAAATATAATTAGTATAAGGAGGATATAAGGAGAATCATATTTTTTTACAGTTTCAAATTGCAGCCGTCCATAGGTGAGAGTGAGAGCGGTTTTGAAGGGGTCAAGGAATTTGCATGTCTTCATGACTGAATTGGTAGGGCGTTCCACATTTTGGTGGCATAGAAGTGAAACGAATTTGGTCCCTTAGTTATGCCGAATCTGGGTTGTACATGGTTTGTTGAACTCCCTTGTGGGAGTGGACTGTGTTGACATTAACACAATATCATCATAAATATGATGATATAATGAATATATAATTAATAATGAATGAATGAATAATAAATATATAATGAATAATGAAGTGGGATGAAATTATAATTCAGACTGAGTGTCAGGCAAGGCATGGACAGATTGTGGAGTTCTGCGGGGTCAGGCATGCACAAGGAGTGTGTGTAAACACACACACACACACACACACACACACACACACACACACTGACTTACTGTACTGTTGCCTTTAAATTCTCAGAGGCTCCTCCATCCAGTGGCGTTTCTATTAAGCATTTTCCCAAAGTAGCTTATAACAATACGACGTGGCAACGCTGTGTGAACACTGTCTGGGTGATGGGAAGCCCCGAGCCACAGCCATTGGTTCATTATATGAGCACACATCCAACGGAACAGCGCATTGCGTGTTGCTAAGCTACTTTAACCCACTCACAACCTATCACAAGTCAGGACCACACTCTGAGGCGATGGGATCATATGGTGATTTCCAAACAGGAAAAACAACCTGAATAGAGCAACAATGCTATATGTAGCAGCAGCATTATGCTGACTGCGGAGAGAGGGAGATATCTCTTTCCAATTCTAATCATTTTTTTTTTGTTTACAAAAGGGAATGCAAACTGCCTCTTACGCCCTACAACCGTTTTGGACACCTTATGGCACTGCTGGACTTCAGGATGCAGGATTGAATTATAGGGTTGCTGATGTTCTTGATATAGGAACTTATAATAAACATCTGAAAAAATAGTGAGATAGATAACACAGTGGTTAACGGTGGAGCCTCGCTCCCAACCAAAGCTGGGAGTAAATTGTATGATCTCTAGAGGACAGGTATAATGTATTAATCCATATGAGGCTTATTAGCCTGAGATCCTTTTAAAAGCAGAGCTGCCCAAAAGGTAGATCGTGATCTACAAGTAGATCACACAGGCCATACAGGTAGATGATGGTCCCCTAAAATGTATAGATCTGTAACTCTTGAGAGCGTTAAAATGAAACCAAATAGACCCTTACGGGTCCATTTGGTTTCATTTTACACTCTCAAGCGTTAAATTATATTTAAACATCTGAGTTAGGCCTACATAATTTCAAAGGTCCACACAATTAGAAAATGGAGAATAATTGTTATTTTGACAAACATTTTGACAGTTCTGTTTCCCAATTGTGGACAAAAACATGAAACTGAAACATGAAACGAAACATCGTAATTAGCTTTGGGTGCAGAAACTAAACTCAACACCACAAACTGTCAACTCAAACCTCAAATACTGTTGTCAAACGTCAGTAATAGCATATACAGGAAAACCTTCCAATTCTCCCCTCCATTTTTCATTATAAGTGCATTATTCTTAAACACTATAACACTAAGTAACACCATCACCACTATTTCTAAAGACAAACTTTCTTGGGGGCCTCGAAATGGATTTTTTTTTATGTGTAGATGTGGTCGTCCTGGCGCCCCCCCTCCATGGCGCCCCAGGCAACTACCTAGTCTACCCCAATGGCAAAAACGCCCCTGCCTTCATCCCCTTCGGTTCTCCAGCTGTTGCCATGACAGTCCTTGTGCCTTCATCTCCTGCTCTGTGGTTCTTCTCCAGGTGGCTCTAGGCCTGGTGGGTTCCATGTTAATGAGTGTTTAGTGATTGATCTGTTATGTCTTCACAGTGTGTGTCCTATCCATCTCCATTTACCTCCATTTCCTGACCTGTGTTTCTATTGTGTCCTGTTTAGTGAGGTCCCACCGGCTGGCATTGGAGACAGTGTTGGGCCAATAAACTCTGTATGTTGGTAGGTATTTTCCATGTTTCAGAGCTGTAGGGTGGATTTGACATTTGGATTAAGGATTTGCAGTTTGGTCTTGAGTGATATGTTTTTAGCTTTCCAGATTTCATTTAAGATGTTGAATGTGATCATTAATTGCTTTTCCGATTCTGGCACCGACATCCTCCTCCGTTCCTCCGTCCACAGCTACTACAGTATGCCTTCTAGGTAAGTAAAGCTGGCTACCTCTTCTAGTTGATTTTGGTTATTGGGGATTTGCTTGTATTGTTGATTTTCACTTTGGTTTTACTACAAACAGTTGGATGATGGACAGGGCTTGACACTAACACTTGCCCGCTTGCGCGGGGCAAGTAAAAAAAAAAAAGGTGGGGCAAGTGAAGACTGCTACCTGGTTGCCCAATCGGGAAAGTGTGCAACTTAGTGCGCTATAACACAACACAAGATAAATTTGTCTTGAAGGCAGTCATTGCACTCTGCCTCTGTGTCTTCCCTGCTTTCTAGCTATCTCTACCTATCTCTCTCCCAGGTTCATTTGGTTCCAAACTATCATTTTGCTGGGGTCAGGGACCACTGGGTCTGTGACCACTATGGGCTAATTAAGATGATGAATTTTAACTCTTGAGAGTGTAAAAATGAAACCAAATGGACCCGCAAGGGTCCATTTGGTTTCATTTTTACGTTCTCAAGAGTTACATCTGGTTAACCAACTTAACTAGGGACCACCTGGAACCCTCTCAGGGACCGGACCTCCTATTGATTTTTAAAATTTACAATATATTTTTGGGGGGCAAGTGACCATGACCTGAGGGCAAGTAGAACCTGACTTGCACTTGCCCGATGGGCAAGTGCCTCGGAGACCTTAGTGTCAACCCCTGATGGAGGTTTAACTTCAAACAGTTGGACGATGGAAGCGATGCGAGTGAGCTTTACAATAACCGTCCGAAAACAGGCTGCGCGTCAGGGCAACACGCTCAACAATGGATGCTCTGGAGTTACAGAAACTATTTTTTTTTCTTCCTAATTTTGGCCCGCTGTGCAATGCATCAGAGTGTGACACCTCTGCTCTAATGCGTATAGTAATGCATGGGTGAGTGTACACTACAGTACGTATGCAGCACGGCGCCCATAGGCTGCGTGCAACCAGAGATAACAGCGATGCGCTGTGTTGTTCATCCGTCACAGCATAAACACCATCCATCAACCCCATAGCGTTCCTATTGGGTTCACACACAGGGGCGGATCTAGGCATGGGCAAGGGGGGGGGGGCATAGCCCCCCTACATGCCCAGACTGCCCCTGCACCAAACATGATGGCATGCGAAACAACAACAAGATATTTCAAATAAAGTGCTTCTATTTAAAAATGATTTGAAACACTACTACTGCTACTAACTAAACTACAGCTGTGTCACCAGCACTAAACCAACAGCATTTCATCATTGGTAAGAGAAAACTCTCTGAGTCAGACCTTTAGCTTTATGCATGCTGTGTGTTTATTGCAACTTCAACACCAGCTGAAATTATTATTGATGTTTTACTTGCTTAGTAAAAGTCCTGTTACTGAAAATGGTATGGGTGCGACTATATGGTATGGGTGCGGTATGGGGGCGACTTCATTTTCTCCTGCCCCCCCAATTGGGAAATGTTACATCCGCCCCTGGTTCACACACACACACACACACCCACACACACACAACATGACCACACACACACACACACACACCCACACACACACAACATGACCACGCCGCCGATGGTGATTATTGTCTGTGGGATTGATCTGGTCCGTGTTAAATGGTCTCTGGCAGGATTTTATGATATGTCATACAAATGTTCAGCTGCATTAAGCGATCGCGCCCTCCCTGCTCCACTACTTTCATTTGCCGAAGGTTAATGGATTATACGGAATCATAAACATCTCGCTGCTGCAAGAGTACAGTTACTCGAGGGGGGAGGAGGAGGGGCTCCATGTTTGGGCATAAGAGGGACACGGACATAATATCTGGGGTGGTGGGGCTAGCCTGGAACCAAAACCCATAAACGCAGCGCACTCAGAGAGTGCACTGCATCTCTTGGTCTGGTGTTGTATTGTAAAGCTATAATTTATTTCAGTACCAACATGTATTATCCAACGAGTGTCAGAG
Source organism: Benthosema pterotum (assembly GCA_039105355.1). Lineage (NCBI taxonomy): Eukaryota > Metazoa > Chordata > Actinopteri > Myctophiformes > Myctophidae > Benthosema > Benthosema pterotum. The sequence continues at coordinate 51,978,734 of CM076971.1, forward strand.
TTGTGGGTTAAGGTCTGGCAAAAAAAATCAGCCTTGTCCAATAGGAATGTTAGGAATAGGAAAGGTGGAGTGCCATGATTTTTTTCTACCCTAAAACATGATCATCAGGTATTATTGTTATATGAAGTTTTTTTTTTTCTTTTTCTTTTTTTCAAAAAGTGTGCAGTGTTTGTTAAACTGTCATTTTTATGATTCCACTCAACCAGTTCATTAAGTATGCCTGGTTTGCCTGGTGGGTGGTGATGGGTGGAGATGCAGCTGAACTGAAGCCACGCCCACAGCTTTAGTTGCATGCTAAAGGGGGAGGAGTTAGCGGAGGGGCTGAACTATATTGCATATTTCTTTTCATTGGCACGTTTAACTGGAAAGGTTCAGCCCCCAGGAAGAAACCCTAAATACAAAGGGAAGACATCATTGCACATAAAAAACACACGGGGTATAATTACATAGTGGCACCTCTCAAACATGTACAAAATTGGAAGAAAAAATAAATAAAAAAGACCCATATATATAAGCTACAAGATTATATATATATATATATATATATATATATATATATATATATATATATATATATATATATATATATATATATATATATATATATATATATATATATATATATATATATACTGTATATACTGTATATACTGAATTCTTGTTATCAACTTGTAGCAGAGTATTTATTTCTATAATGCAGTTTTTGCATCCCTGATCTGTGTGTGTGTGTGTGTGTGTGTGTGTGTGTGTGTGTGTGTGTGTGTGTGTGTGTGTGTGTGTGTGTGTGCGTGCGTGCGTGCGTTTGTGTGTGTGTGTGCGTGCCTGCCTGCCTGCCTGCCTGCCTGCCTGCCTGCCTGCCTGCCTGCCTGCCTGCCTGCCTGCCTGCCTGCGTGTAGAAGCTGACTATGGGGACACGTATAGTCATCTATATGATCTAGGGTTTTCTTCCCATGCAGCACCGGCGGCAAATCATGTCCAGGCGTCCCTGTCATTCCACTGCTCTGACACCAAAATGTGGAATGCCCTGACAGTCTGACAGTGACACTGTCCACGATTAAAAGGATGTAACAGTGGTTTCTTTCAAAAAGGTATCACATCAAAAAAGGGGAGGTGGGTCGCACGACAGGTTGCAGGAGAGTTGTAGTTTATTAATTTCTGCTTACATTTCTTTGTACTTTGCAGTAGATGAACACGACAGTTTCGGCCGTGCCGGCCTTCTTCAGGTGTAAAGGTAACAATGACAATCCCTTCCTTATGTAGGGTGCTAATCATCTGTTAAGGTGTGTGTGGTTTGACAATTTACCAATTATGGTTGGCACACCCACCCGGGTGTGTCCACCAACAGTGGTTTGAACAACAACTCTGCATTTTTAGAATAAGGTTAAAATTACAAATAGGATATCCAATAAATATTGTACAACAATTTGTTTAAAGTTTGCTGAAGACATCAAGCTCAAGGAGCCGTTCATAAGTCAGCCACACTTAAAAAACAAAATAATCTAATTCATAACACTGCATAAAGTACAAAATAGGGCCTGTATTTTTTGATGTGATACATTTGTTCGGATAACGCAAAATATGAGAACTGAATTGTTACCAAGAAACGATGTGTATGTCATTGTGTTTCTAATGGTGTCTAATAATGTGTACTAAAAGGTTGAAATTCAACACCTGTGGGAAACCTCATCAAAGACAGGTCAAAGTAGAAGGCAAAACATTCAAAATTACATCACGCTTTATGTAGCATGTGATATGTCTAACTAGGGGGTTTTCATGATGCTAAATCCATTCCAAGCATTTGTTTTTCTCCAACAACTCCTGGGGCGAAAAACAGCCCGGAACAATACATTGACAAACATATTTCATATTTGTACAGTCCCTATTGGCGTCTTGCATGTGTTGTTGACATGCTTTTGTTGAATACAGGACCACAATGGAAACAACTGTTTACGTTTCTGACTAATCTTCAATTAATAAAACGCTGTAATGTTTATCTATACTACAGCTATTTGACGTTTCCTTGTACATTTAGATCTCTAGATTTGAAGCCATTTGGTCGTGTATTTAATGTGGTGGTCACTGAGTTCTGTCCATTTGAAGTGCTGGCTGCAGGGCCCCATACTGTGTTATGTTATGTGTGACATTCAGGTTTGGATATATTTACTTTTACTGTGTGGCCCCTAGTGAACCGCACAAAATGACTGGAAATGCTTCATATTTCCACCAAAACGAGAGCAGAACTCCCACCACGGGACTTTGTCAATCAATGAATGCAGCTGACACCACAATATTAATGGACAATGGATGTTATTTGCAGCTTAACTAACAATTTTACCACAGGCCGTATTGCGCTAACCTGATTGGTTGAAACAAGTCACATGCAGTTACTTTAAACACCACACAGCCACGGCTAATCAATATACATAGATTTCAGCTGGTGGTTTCATGTTCACACTCTCAAGAGTTACATCTGGTTAAGCAACTTTCCATATTTAACTGGAACTCTCTCAAGGACCTCTGGTGGTCCCCGGACCACTGGTTGAAAACCACAGTACCCTTTCACGGGCCGGTCAGAGTCAGCCAAAGGGCCGCATTTGGCCCCCGGGCCGCATAATGCCCAGGTATGGTATAAGGGTACAAGCATTTCGGTCTCATTCAATGCGACCGCTATGACAGTGTGTGGTATGAGTCTGACATTATAGCCAGGCTTTTGTGAGACAGCACCACATGGGCTCTGCAGGGAGGGTTTTAGAATCTGTACGTGCAGCGACTTTAATAATCATAGAGGTCAACAAAGGGGTCAAACCAAAGTTCAATGCATTCATGTGTGGAAAGGCTGCGGTCACATCTTCAACACTGTGATGAAGAGAGTGCAACGGAGACAACCCAAGAGACGAAAAGGAAAGAGATAACAATATGCGTCGGATGGGGTGGTCTGCTAGGGGGACCAGATGTCCGTCCCTCTTTGGGTGGGACAGTACCTCATTTCCAAGACTTTTCAGGTGTCCCACAAATTGAGATTGTGTCCCACATTGTGCCCGGCAGGCATCAGTGTTCAAATGTCATAATAGTTGGTTATCTGTTGTGTCCTTTCCTGCTACGGACGTGTTGTTAACCCTAGAACACTGAGCATGGTTGATTTTCAACCGGACAATTATATTCTTGCAATTTTCATAATGTTGCTGATGTCTGAGGTGGTGGTCATGATGGTCATGATGAAATATTAAAGAAGAGTACCCCAAACTGCCATGCATATATATTTTATTAAATAGTTAACATGGGGTAAAATATACCTTGTTTAGTGATGGTGTAACAAAAAATAAGTGTTCTAGGGTTAAGTCTGTTAAAATAACCAGAAAAGTATTGCGATGCGTTTTGAGCTTGCAGATCAGCTATTTTTGCTAATATTTGAATTGAAGTCCTGATTTTTTAATTTGACCCTTGCGGGTCCATTTGGTTTCATTTTTACACTCTCAAGAGTTAAAATATTCATCATCTGAATTAGCCCATAAGTCTACACAACTAGAAGATTAATGGTCATTTTGGTCTGTATGTTTTGCCTGATTTGTTGCCCCAAATCCGGCCTGGAATTGTGGACAAAAGCAAAAGAAATCTTTAGTGTTGGGGTCTGTGGGGGCTAAACTGTCCGTGGCTCAAATTTTGAATAAATGGTGTGGCCCTGGTATCAAAAAGGTTGAAAACCCCTGAGCTAGATGCTGGGTGACATTATGCAGAGCAGGCTACGGACCACACAGGACCCCCTATACTATACCAGGGGTTAGGAGGGGACAGTCTGTATGGGGACAGTAGGAGGGAGGGAGGGAGGGAGGGGACAGTCAGGGACAAATGACAGCGTTTCGTTTGGTGACAAGAAACGGCGCCTGGCTCTGATCATCACTGAAACTCTAACAGAGACGTACTGTCTGTCTGTCTGTCTGTCTGTCTGTCTGTCTGTCTGTCTGTCTGTCTGTCTGTCTGTCTGTCTGTCTGTCTGTCTGCCTGCCTGTCTGTCTGTCTGTCTGCCTGCCTGCCTGCCTGCCTGCCTGCCTGCCTGCCTGCCTGCCTGCCTGCCTGCCTGCCTGCCTGCCTGCCTGTCTGTCTGTCTGTCTGTCTGTCTGTCTGCCTGCCTGCCTGCCTGCCTGTGGCAGGCAGTCTATCTGAAAACTAGTAATATCATTATTTCTCTCTGTAAAAGTAACATAACGAGATTATCCACAAAACAGGTATATTGTAGTTACAGTTACGTCTACTATTACTAGTTACTGTTGTCATGCTGCTGCGTTCAACAGTATTGCGTTGGTGATGGAAGATGAGCTAATGTGACTTGACTACTATGTAGCAAAAAAAAGCACAATGAACAGCAACCTTTTCCAGTCAGACGTACAAAGACATCTAGTGTCAGAGTTGCGACATTGAAACATAAAGAAAGATCTTTTGTGTGTCCTCCTTATATTAGGATTATTAGGATAAAGATTTGTAAAGTGGGTGGCTACTGAAGACTAAAAAGATTGTATTGTTACCTTTGTTGTGGGTGGAGTGGTGCAAATCTAATATAAAAGTATACTTTTATACTTTTATATGTAACCTATTACACATATATGTGTAATAGGTTTCATATTGCTCTTGAGTCCAAGTAATGTAATATTATTACTCTTCAAAAAGGGTAATAATATATTACTTACTAATAAGTAATGCTACTAAGTAATATTGTCCAAAATGACATAACATACAATGTGCAGGAATGTCACATAGTATTATTCATAAGCATAAAGATGCCTTTTTTCCACATTTTGCAAAACAGTTAAAAAAACACACACACATTACCAAGGGGGTTACAAACAAGAGAGGAAAAACAAAACAAAACAACAACAAAAAAAACAACTAAAAGCCAAGGGCCAAGTACAAGTTATTTGCACTTTAAAAATTAAAGACGAAGACAAAACCACAATGCCAAATAAGTGCAAACTGGGGGTTAAAGGGAAACTCCACCCAATTTCAATATTTTACTATGTCATTGATGTACCTTCAAGGTGTTGTGTGGACTTGATAAAAAAAGTTCCCCATTCTGTGTTCCCAAGAAATGGAGGTGTGAAAAAAGCCACTAACATGGTGAAACATCTTGATGACATCATCAACATGTATTTTCAACCATGTTAATGGATTTCTTTCGACGCTTCTTTTTATGAGAGCGTACAAATGCATTTGTAACTTCTTTTTTTTTTTTTTTTTTTTTTTTTTTTTACTGGGACAGGCACTTCTGGCAGCAGTAACGTATAGTTTCATCATGTACATGGACTTTTTTCTGTTTTTTTTTTTTTTTTCAGCGCCATGGATAGTTCCACAACTTAATTTTATTTATTTTTAATCAGGGGCCCCATGGAGGCTTGGAGCCCCTTTCAATTGAAAGGGTTGAAATATAGTTAAGGCCTCCACTGCCCAGTAGCCTACTTTTGTGCTGCATTGTACGAAATATAGGGGCTTTCGTTTACGTGAAAAAAACATACAACTGTTGAAATAGGATCCGAGGTTTCCTTATAACAGCCCATGACAGTGCATTCCGTGTGAGATTAATTACGTTTCTCTCCCGGTCGCACGTGATTGAATTCCACGCGGTGGGTCAGTGCATATAGCTAGAGAGATGTAGCGTCACCTTATGTTAATGCCTCTTCCCCAGAGGGAACGGATACGCATTCACTATGCAGATTAAGCGGCTGGCATGCAGCCGTTTAGCACTTGTTTTATGTGTGGAACAAAAAGTCGGTCATGGATGCATGACCGCATTGAACAAAAAAGGGGAAAATTAAGTAACTTTAGTTTAGTTACAACACATCATGAACATACTCAATACACCAGGAAAGAGCGCTTGTTTGCTACGCCGCCATTGTGGTTAGGTTTAGCCAGAGTTTTTACTGAGTTTATGGCTAGGTTTATTAAAGTATACACCTTAAGCTGTCTTGGGATATCATTTGTTTGCATAATGGGGGCAAACAATGGGGGCGACTTCATCGATGAAGCCGCCCCCATACCATTTTCAGTTACAGGACTTTTATTAGGCAAGTAAAGCATCAATAGTAACATCAGTTGTTGTTGAAGTTGCAACAGACACACAGCATGCATGAAGCTAAAGGTCTGACTCAGAGAGTTTTCTGTTTTCAATGATGAAATGCTGTTGGTTTAGTGGTGACACAGCTCTAGTTAGTTAGTAGCAGTAGTAGTAGTTTTGCATGCCATTCCTGTTTGGTGGGGCAAGGGGGGCATTGCCCTGCCCCCCATGCCCATGCCTAGATCCGTCCCTGCACCATTGCAATGCACGCAAGTGCCCATGACAACGGAGATGAGTAGACTAGATGGCCTGGCAGCCTGGCATTCTGCCTGATGCCCTGTAGAAACAGAGGGTGAGACCCTGGGCGGGCATACGTCGTTCAGAGTAATGGATTCTCCCTGTGAATGAGCCGCCCCGCTTAATAGAGTGTCACCACACACACAGACATTATTAGAAAGCTGTCAGTAGAATATGGTCGGCGTCACTTCATGAGGATGTGCTCTCTGCCCTCTCTGTCTCTGTGATAATGACACACAGACATTTACTGTCACTGGATCTGTATATAGCTGTGAATGGAGTGCAGGGGCGGATCTAGACATGGGCATGGGGGGGTGGGGGCAATGCCCCCCTAAACGCCCAGACTGCCCCACCAAACATGATGGCATGCAAAACAACCCAAGATATTTAAAATTTAAAATTAATTAAAAGTGCTTTATATTTATATATATTTAAAATGATTTGAAACTAGGGTTGTCCCGATCACATTTTTTTGCTCCCAATCCGATCCCGATAATTTGAGTTTGAGCATCTGCCGATCCCGATATTTCCCGAACCGATCACTTTTTTTTGCTTGCGATACTATCCCGATAATTCTTCCTGATCACATACATTTTGCATATGCATTAAGAAAAAAAAAGATCTTATATGAAGTCCACCAAATAGCAGAACAATAGCAGACTAGAATAGCACTCCTCACTCAAATGTGCACTTTGGCAACTCCAAAGCAAATTCCACAACATTTATTGACCTCTATTGACGCCATAGTCTGATTACTGGTTATACTGGCATATTTACCATAGTGGCAACAGCTTACCCCTGTGTCTGATCACTGGTTATACTGGTATATTTACCAATACCGAATGGTCTGATAATGACCAATTAGGGCCAATACTGATACTTTTCTGGTACTGATATTTGCCGATACCGATATGAACTGATATCACAAAAAAGGGCCAATCCGATACTTTTCCCGATACAGTATCGAGGCATTGAATTGACTGTAGGGGTGGGACGATTCACTTACCTCACGATATTATATTATATCCATATTTAAGGCACCAAATCGATTTATATTGCGATCTTAAATGTTGTGATTTGATACAATATATCGATATATTGCGATATTTTCCCACAAATGGCTTTTATCAGACGCCTACTAGAACATTTTAAAACATTTCTAAACAATATGGACCGTGAAAAGCTCAACCATATATACCAGTAGATCACACAGGCCGTGCAGGTAGATCACATGACAGTCCCCTAAAATGTAGAACATAGGCGATAGGGGCACTTGGACCCAAATGGACCCTTACGGGTCCATTTGGTTTCATTTCACACTCTCAAGAGTTAAATTATATTTAAACATCTGAATTATGTAAATTTCAAGAGAATGATTGTTATATTTTCCAGTTCTCTTTCCCAATTGTGGCCAAAAAAAACATTAAAGTTCTTTTTGGGTGCAAGAGACTAAACTCAAACAAACTGTCAACTCATACCCCAAATACTGTTTTCAAATGTCAGTAGTAGCATATTCAAGAAAACCTTCCAATTCTCCCCCTCCTCCTCTATTTTTCATTATAAGTGCATTATTCTTAATGGTAAGTAACACCATCACCACTATTTCAAAGCTCAAACTTTTTAGATGGCCTTGAAATGGATTTTCAATAGGATAATCACATTTTTGATGTGTAGATCTTGTTGAGCCTGTCATTTTGAAAGTAGCTCTCAAGTCAAAAAAGTGTGGGCACCCCTGATCTACAATATTTTGTTCATGTCTTTCCGACATGAACAAAATAATCAATGCATTTTTATATTAAAAAAAAAAAAGATTTTGAACCTGGCAATAGGATTAAGAATTAGGCATTAAGAATTGATTGACTGACAGAGAAGACCAAATTCCATCCTGGACCTTTTAAACCTAACCTCTGAATCTCCATTCTATAATCCCCAACCTCAACCAAAATCTATTAAACCTAACTCAGAATGTTGAAGCATAAAAAAAAGATCTATTATTTCTTTCTTTTGAGGACAAGGGGCAAAAAAGTCTTCACAATGGATTTTCTCAAACATTTACTGTGGTGACATTTTGCAATCAGTATAACATGCGCGCACACACACACACACACACACACACACACACACACACACACACACACACACATACACACACACACACACACACACACACACACACACAAACACACGCACACACACGCACGCACACATGCACACACGCGAACACGCACGCAGCCTATAAAGGAGTCCCTCTCTCTATGCATCAGAGAAACGATTCCTTTGACTGAATGTTGCACCAGGGAGGTTGATTTCTGTCTTGCTGCAGCTATACTCTCAATGTCAGCGCAGATATGGTGGCTATCTCTCTCTCACACACACACACACACACACACAAACACACAAACACACGCACAAACACATGCATGCACACATAAACGCGTGTGAACACACATGCACGCACACGCGCATGCACACGCACACTAATACACTGCAGTAAATCAGCCATGTCCTGCAGCTGACAGGCCGGTAGAGGGATCACCCAACCAATCGGCAGTGGAGAGAGAGAGGAGGAGGTTTAGGACTATAGAGGTCTAAAGCCCTGGCCTGACCAGTATATGGAGCCTGCTGTGTCCGCACACTATCACTAACACTCCTGCCATGCAAAGATTAAAGATGGAGTACCATGAATTGTTTCTACCCTAAAACATGATCATCAGGTATTAATGTTATATGAAAAGTAAGATTTTTTCCCCCAAAAAAAGTGTACAGTGTTTGTTTAACTGTCATTTTTATGATTCCACCCTACCGGTTCATTAAGTATGCCTGGTTTGCCTGGTGGGTGGTGATGGGTGGAGATCCACCTGAACTGAAGCCACGCCCACAGCTTTAGTTGCATGATAAAGGGGGAGGAGTTAGGGGAGGGGCTGAGCACATGATGTCACTATATTGTTTTTTTTCATTGGCCCGTTTGACTGGAAAGGTTCAGCCTCCAGGAAGAAACCCTAAATACAAAGGGAAGACATCATTGCACATAAAAAACACACCAAGGGGTCTATTTACATACTGCAATTCAAAAAGTCCAGAAATCACCTGACCCCCCCCCCCCCTCCCTAATTAAAAATGTTATTTTGCTTTATTCATCATGAGTTGAAGCTCTTGATGGCTGGTTTTAATTATTATGAGTAATTATTTGGTAAGCCCTGTACCACCAGGCCCAGGTCTGGTGGTACAGGGTTTTGGCCTACACACGAGGCCCCAGACCTGATTTTCTGCCATGGAGCCAATACCTCCATACCTGGCTACACCATAGCGTTTGAGAATACCAGCCAATATAAGATCCATAGTACATTTTGTAAAGTGAAACATACATAAAGCATTTTGTAAATTATATATGACATGCAAAACAGATAGAGGAGTTCACATACAAAGTTTTTTTTTTTTTACCCATTTTAACACACATCCGGCAACTTTAATTCCTTCATTTTGGTCAATATCTACTAAAACGACGACCTCTCCTCTAACCCTAACCCTCAACATGCGAGCACGTTGCAGCGCGGACACAGGGCTTAAAGCAATCCGGCCGAACCGGCCGCGCTGATGGAGGATTACATGCAGTAAGTCGAGAAGATCGGCTTGATAAGCAACCAACTGGGAATTATCGCTTGATAGAGGTCGAAGCGGATGATATAATAGGCCTGGGTGTATGCTAATTCCTGATATGGTTTGTGGTGTTCAAATGAACTCAAATGAATCGAAAAAATAAAAAAATAAATGAAAAATAGCCGCAGATACCCATACTGTATCTTAGCCTGGCCTAACCTGGAATGATTTTGGCCTGGGGAGGGGGGGGGGGGGGGGCATCCATCTTCTACAAATCACCCCATAGACAGCACGAGTGTCTATGTTGAACACAAAATGTATTCTTTGACAAGAAGAATACAGAATACAGAAGAAGTCATATTTTGACGGCAGCAGCTGATGTCGATAATATTTTTTAACGACCGTATTACCGTACATTTGAATACCACTGAGCTAAGGGGAGGTGCAGGGTAGGTCCTTGGCCTTGGCAAACGTTTGCGTCTGTTCGCGATGAAGCCATATTCTGAAGCAGCCCATCTGATGACATGTTCACCCTGAGGGGGCAATAACACCACTGAGAGGCTGATATCAATCTCACCCACTGACACAATGATGGTGATGGTGATAATCTATATTCATAGTGAAACATCATTTATAGCCTACTGAACATCTACTGTCACAGGATGCCACTGTACATCCCAGTCAGTTTTAACAGAGTACTTTTTTGTATTATTCAATATATATGGCTAATATGGCTGACTGTGATTATACTGTATGCTTTCTAAATGTGTAGATTCTTGAAAATTACGTAATTCGGATGTTTAAATATAATTTAACGATCTCAAGAGTTACAAATCTATAAGGGTCCATTTGGTGACCAATGGTCTTTTCTAGGAAGGAAGGAGGACTCTATCATAGGAGGAAAAATGGAGGTTTTATTTCTGGCGCCTGTCAACCAATTTCGCCCCGACTCACCAGCAAAAAAGCACTAGATTTCCAGCCAGGAGTTTTTCACTAATTTTGGCACTAGGGTAAGCTAAATACAGCATGAAAGGCACCAAGTTGGCAACACTGGGTAGTGTTACTTTGAGGCTAACGTTCATTCCACCTGATTCTATGACAAGCAAAACAACGTAGGTGAACTTAGACTGTCTTAGAGAGTGATGCATCAGAATGAAAAATGCCTCTCTACAAGAATGTAAATCTTTATTAAGCTACCGTTTCCGGTTGCACACAGATTTTGACAATGCAGTTGTCCCGAGATTAGCTCAGTGGGATCAATTTCAGCACGTTAATATGTGCGAACGAGACCGAGGGTTCAACTCCGGGGCAGAACGGGTTAGTTACGTCATTGTGACAGATTTAAAGGTAGGGGAAGTGATTTCACTTTTGTCAGATATCACCCCATTTTTTTCTGTTAAAATGCTCTATTATAAGGTGTGCAGACCATATATGGAGTTTCCCCCTCCCCCACGTTAGCAGAGGAGCTAATAAAAGTTCCCCAGGTGGAGGGTGAATTCTCCTCCAATCAGGATTGAGCAGCAGGTTCACATAGTGTAGCTACTCATGGGGGCCCCTAGTGCACCAGGCTGGTACTACACAATGAATTTCAAATCACTTACCCTGCCTTTAAGTGCTTATTACGACAGAAAAGAATCCATATATAATATGAAAAGTGCCCTTGTGGTTAGAGTGTCCGCCCTGGAACTGGGAGGCTGGGGTTCGATTCCCGGTCGGGTCATACCAAAGACTCTAAAAATGGGACCCAATGCCTCCCTGCTTGGCTCTCAGCATCAAAGGGATGGATTGGGGGTCAAAATCAGCTGATGATTCCTGAGCGTGGCAAGCCGCAGCTCACCGCTAAGCGGAGAATCAATTTCGCTGCGGAAACGTAGTGACAAATCATGCGACTTTGACTTTGGCTCTTCGTCCACCTGAGATGAGAATAAAATAAATGAAAAAGTTTAGGTTCTTTTGTTCCATCCAAACTTTTTAGAGTTCATACGCTCACAAAATAAAAGCAATTTTCGGTTAAGACGGGGAAGCGAAGTGTCGCGTTCCCGGTGCCAGCGGGTCCTGGCCGGCGATGGAAACGACGGCAGTCAGCCAAGAGCTGTCGAGACAGCGAGGTCAGAAGCCATGCGCACGCACACACACACACACACACACACACACACACACACACACACACACACACACACACACACACACACACACACACACACACACACGCACACACACGCAAGTGCAAGATAAGTGATACAGTACCGTACCTCTTCATTAAATTGTTCCATCCCCAAAGCTCTGGACCGACCTGGTGGTCTCAGTGTGTGTGTGTGTGTGTGTGTGTGTGTGTGTGTGTGTGTGTGTGTGTGTGTGTGTGTGTGTGTGTGTAAGGGGCGGATGTAACATTTCCCAATTGGGGGGGGGGGGGTGTATGGGTGCGGCCATTTTTCCAATACCATTTTTCGTGAGAGGACTTTTATTAGGCAAGGATATATAATATAAGAATCAATAATAACATCAGTTGTTGTTGAAGTTGCAGCAGACACGCAGCATGCATAAAGCTAAAGGTCTGACTCAGAGAGTTTTCTGTTTGAAATGATGAAATGCTGTTGGTCTAGTGGTGACACAGCTGTAGTTAGTTAGTAGCCGTAGTTTCAAATACTATTAAATATAAGCACTGAAATATCTTGGATTGTTTTACATGCCATCAAGTTTGGTGGGGCAGTCTGGGCATTTAGGGGGCAATGCCCCCTCCATGCCCATGCCTAGATAGATCCGCCCCTGGTGTGTGTGTGTGTGTGTGTGTGTGTGTGTGTGTGTGTGTGTGTGTGTGTGTGTGTGTGTGTGTGTGTGTGTGTGTGTGTGTGTGTGTGTGTGTGTGTGTGTGTGTGCGTATGGCGGTGTTATGGATTACAGCATTATCTTCCAGAGCATTTGGCTGCTGCAGTGCTGCTGCTGTCTGTCTTCATCATTCTGCTCTGAACAGTTAGTTAATGAGCAGGCAGCAGCATTCTAAAAAAGAAGTTAACCCATTGTGTCATGACCCTCGATTCGAATTCCTGACACCAGATTATCCAGTAGTTCCTGACACCAGATTATAGCTGCAGCAAGATTCTAGCTTTTGACGCTAGATTCTACAGTAGTTTCCAACACTAGATTCTAGTTATTGACACTAAATGATAGTTTCTGATGCTAGGATCTCCTTTTTGACACTAGAATCTACTTTCTGACGCTAGAATCGAGTTTTTGACACTAGATTCTATAGTTTCTGACACTGGATTCTAGTTTTTCTGAAAAATCTGTGTTCCTTTGTCTGTGATGCTAACATATTTCAAGCCAAGGACCACCAGAATTATCCATATTTGACTGCAGACCGCCATCTGAAAACATGTTGTTCTCGGGGTTCCCCAGAAGCGAAAAATTGAGATAAAATGTTTGCTTCCAAAATAATGTATTCAGAGATTTGCAGCACATTTTCACAATTTTTCAAAAATAGCAGAACAACAAGCTCATGTCGCGCCACTCGGTGGCGCGACATGAGCTTGTTGATCTGCTATTTTTCAACAGATAAAACACCAAAACGCGTTCAGGACACTAAGGGTTTAATAGTCCCAGCAGCCGTCCTTTATTCACTCCAGGGCCAAGGTTGTATTTTATTGTTGTATCTTATGTGCATAGATAGGTATCAGGGGGGCGTTTTTGCCATTAGGCAGACTAGGCAGCTGCCTGGGGCGCCATGAGGGGGGGGGGGACCACCAGACATGCTTTAAAAGGATCCCAGGCTTATAAGGCTCTGGATAAATACATTATACTTGTCCTCTATAAATAGGAAAATCCAGGGAAAATCTTAATCTTACCTGTCAATTATTGTAATTTTGTCTTAGGTGTCACTCTGCGATGCACATGTTGACACTGGACAGAGTGCAATTCTAGTGCTGAAAGTGTCATTGAAAAAAAGTTGTATAAAATTCATGCCAATTTAGATTTTTAATACCATTCTATAGTTATAGCTATAAAGCTATGTTCCAAAGTAAACAAATCACACAGTATCTAGAAAGTACTTTGTAGCTTGCCTTCATTTCATAGTCTAATACACTCTGCAAAAATAGTGAGTAATAGTGACTATTAAATTTAGTCTTTTTATGTCCAATGAATTTGTTCATGAAGTTAACACGACTGCACTTGAAATTAAATGAAATCAAAACAGAAAATACATTTTTTTAAAAAGGTTACGTTGCAGGATTACAATTCAAAACTCTCCCTATGCAACTGTGTGGCTCTCTGGAGTGAGTGTGGAAATATAAAGTAGTGGACTCTCAAAGTTGGGAATAAAACTGCACGAAACACCAGCAGACCCGCTGGTGGACTCTGTTGCTCTTGAATTTGTTTATGCTGCCTATACCTTCTTTTCTCAAACGAAAGGAAAATAAAGTGTCAAGTCAGAGCAAGCAGAACCAAATGGACCCGTTCCATTGTGCAACCCTCTGCAGGGATTTAACCTTTGTGTGCTGAACGCGTTTTGGTGTTCAAAGCACTATGTTACACTTAAAATATTGAAAAATGTCAGAGCTACAAGCTCACAGCGCGCCACCGAGTGACGCAATGTGAGCTTGTAGCTCTGATATTTTTTTGAAAATTGTGAAAATGTGATGCAAATCTTTGAATATATATTCATTCGGAAGCAAATATTTTGAACTAAAATTGTTGCTTCTGGGGGATCCCTACAACACGTTTTCAGATGGGGGGGTCCGCAGCCAAATATAGATAATTCTGGTGGTCCTTGGCATGAAATATGTTGAGCATCACTGACACAGGAACATAGTTTTTTGTTTCAGAGAAACTAGAATCTGTCAGAATCTAGCATCAGAAACTAGAAACTAGTCAGAAAATAGAATCTGTCAGCATCTACATCAGAAACTAGAAACTAGTCAGAAACTAGAATCTGTCAGAATCTAGCCTAGAAACTAGTCAGAAACTAGAATCTGTCAGAATCTAGCATCAGAAACTAGAATCTAGTGTCAGAAACTACAATAATCAGGTGTCAAATAGAATATATTCTTAGATTTGCGCATCATTTTCACAATTTTCAAAAAAAATATCAGACCTACAAGCTCATATCGCGCCACTCGGTGGCGCGATATGAGCTTGTAGATCTGATATTTTTCAATAGCTAAAGTGTAACATAACGCATTGAACACCAAAACGCGTTCAGTGCACCTCTACAGGGATTTAAAAGCAAGCCAAGGCGGTTTCAGCGGTGCTGAGACATGGCCTCTCTCTTTTACATCTAAATCCAATATATTCAATGCATTGTGTCAGGGACACAGGGCTTTACCCAGAATGCTTTGTCAGCCGCACAAAGACGCACACGGTTGCATTTTTTTCCCCCCACTGCCCCTTATTAAAGGCCATCAATATGCATTGTAACATCCCCAGGCTCTTATCCGTTCCATTGTAGGGGAGAGAGAGCGCTGCCCATGTGTCGATATGGATCCCGCAAACGATATTCTGAGACCCTTCAGACTATGATGGAATGAAGATAGATGGGTTTAAGTGTACTGTATATGTGCACTTCACCTGCACACACACGCGCGACTGGGACTGCCGCATGTTGATACGTTAATCGTATATGCCTGGAGGGATCCGATACCTACCAGGGTACTATACTTATTTAAACAGAGAAAACATCAGGCTTTCCGATACAGCATTAAACACTATTTTTCAACCTTTTTTATACCAGGGCCCACTATTTATTCAGAATTTGAGCCACAGACCACCATTTGATGACATTGTAGCCCCACAGACCAGCCAAAACTAAAGATTTCTTTTGCTTGTGGCCACAATTCCAGGCTGGATTTTGTCAGATCAAAATGACCATTAATCTTTGGCATTCTATAGTTGTGTAGACTTAATCGGATGGTGAATATTAACTCTTGAGAGCGTAAACTTGAAACCAAGTGGACCCGCAAGGGTCCTGGCATAAAGCTATATAACCAACAAGGCGACTGTGGATCAGAAAGTCCAATGATCCAAGGGTTGGCGGTTCAAATCCCAACTCTTCTTGGAAAGACACTGAACTGAAGTTAGGGTTAGTGCAAATAACAATACATTCCGAACATTGTTTTTTTTTTTTAAATACTAAATAAAACTAAATAATACTTAAATATCATATTGTACATGTCCCTCAAGCTTATTTCTAATGGTTTGAGCCTCAATCACCACTGATATAACCAGTCCTTGTCATTGTCTCCACCGTAAGGTGGTGACTATGGATCGTACCCCGTCATTCCGCCCGTGTTTGTCCGCCATCATGTCCGTGCATAGGATGATGTCATGATGACGTCATAAATCCGGATGACGTCATGAGCCGGACGGTGGAGACCTGTGCCCCGTAGGGGCACAACTGTAGTTTCTTTATGGACAGTTTAGCTGCAGTACCACAATGTCCTGCATGGTATTCAGATTATTTTACAGCTGATTACTGATGCTCGATAAAAACTGGAGGCTTGTTTCCATGTAATCTTGGAAAATCAACAATGGCGGACATTGTAAACAAAGGGGAAATGCAAATTTGGACTGAAGGAGAGGAGGAATTATGCAAAGCAGGTTGCACTGATGACATCATTATGAGGCCAAAATCAAACAAGCTGTTCCTGAGAGCAAATTTACATTAAACTCCTACATATATTATATGACAGAGTGATGGTTCAAACTTGGTTATTTGTGTGGATAGAAAACACACATGGGAGCACTAAAAACACACACAAAAGTAAAACGTTGAATTTCATGTTATTCCCCAGGCTACATGATGACAATTGACAATGACAATTGGTTAACCAGATGTAACTCTTTGAGAGTGTAAACATGAAACCAAATGGACCCTTGCAGGTCCATTTGGTTGCATGTTTACACTCTCAAGAGTTAAAATATTAATCATCTGAATTTGCCCCAAGTCTACACAACTAGAGCATGTTAGAAGATTAATGGTCATTTTGATATGTATGTTGGACTGTTTTGTTTCCCCATGCAAGACCAGCCTTGGATTGTGGACAAAAGCAAAAGAAATCTTTAGTTTGGTTACATGCCTGCATTCCGACATGGCTCCATTCCGACATGTCTCCATTCAATGACAAAAAGATAATGGTTGCCATTCCGACACATAATGCTAGTCGAAATGGTGCTAGCTCTTCTGTCGGAGTGGCGACATGTTTTCA
This sequence comes from Benthosema pterotum, assembly GCA_039105355.1. Lineage (NCBI taxonomy): Eukaryota > Metazoa > Chordata > Actinopteri > Myctophiformes > Myctophidae > Benthosema > Benthosema pterotum. The sequence continues at coordinate 51,995,870 of CM076971.1, forward strand.
AATAATATAAGTACTGCCACTCCGACAATTGGACGTCAATGTAGGAGTGGCGGGATGTCAGAGTTTTGGGGTCAGTGGGGCTAAAAATGTCATCAAATGGTGGTCCTCTGTGGCTCAAATGCTGAATAAATAGTGGGCCCTGGTATCAAAAAGGTTGAAAACCACTGCTGTAGGACATTGGACCCAGGGGCGGATGTAACATGTCCCATTTGGGGGAGCAAGAGATCATGTTGTGAGGGGCACGGGCGAAGCCGCACCCATATCATTTTTGGTTACAGGACTTTTATTAGTCAAGTAAAGCATCAATAATAACATCAGTTGTTGATGAAGTTCCAATAGACACGCAGCATGCATAAAGCTAAAGGTCTGACTCAGAGAGTTTTCTGTTTTCAATGCCAGTGCCAAAATTGTAGTTAGTAGCAGTAGTAGTCTTTCAAATCATTTTAAATATAAGCACTTTAATTTGAAATATCTTGGGTTGTTTTGCATGGCATCGTGTTTGGGGGGTGGGGGGGGGGGGGGGGGGGGGGGGGCAGACTGGGTATTTAGGGGCGGGGGCGGGGGGCATTCCCCCCCCCCCCGCCCCCCCCCCATGTTCCATGCCTAGATCCGCCCCTGATTGGCCAAACACATGCACCCCATTGAGCGATGTGGAGATGGAGCTGCCAGGCAAGAGGAGAAGAGAAATGTGTGTGTGTGTGTTGTGTGTGTGTGTGTGTGTGTGTGTTGTGTGTGTGTGTGGTGTTGTGTGTGTGTGTGTGTGTGTGTGTGTGTGTGTGCGCGTGCATGTGCGTGTGTGTGTGCATGCGTGTGCATGTGCTCGTGTGGGCAGGCGTGAGTGTTATTACCGTATGTCTTGCAATATGCAGTTATGAAATTGGCCTGTGGCATTTGTTGTTTGCAACCGTCATAATAGGAATGATGAAAAATCATTCCGGTTGCATAGAGAGGACTCTAAAGGCTCCGAGTAAACAACTCCACTGCACCAAGCAAAGCTGGAAATGTCCCATCTAACCCCCACCCAGAAAGTAACGAAGTACCTATACTCGAGTACTGTAGCATTTTGATTAGTTTATTTTATTTTTCATGGGACAGGAGCAGTGTTGCCAACTTGGCACATTTGTCGTTATATTTAGCTTTTTCCTGCCCCCCTAGTGCCAAAATTAGTGAAAAACTCCTGGCGGAAAATCTAGTGCTTTATTGCAGGTGAGTTGGTTGACATGCGCCAGAGATAGTCCTTTTTCACCATTTTCTTCCTAGAAAGGACCATTGGTAACCAAATGGACCCTTTTAGATCTGTAACTCTGGAGTTAAATTATATTTAATCTAAATTACCAAATTTTCAAGAATCTACTCATTTAGAAAATGTAGAAGAATTACTATTTTGACCAACGTTATACCAGTTATTTCTCCTAAATTAGTTTTGGGAGAAGAAACCTGACATCCCAAATCCAGCCTGGTATTGTAGACAAAAGCAAAAGAAATCTTTAGTTTTGGGGTCTGTGGGGATAAAATGTCATCAAATAGTGGTCCGTGGCTCAAATGCTGAATAATTGGTGGACAAAAAGATTGATGTATGGTATTGTGAGGTAAGTAAATCGTCCCACCCCTATTGGGTTCCTATACGGCTGCCCACCAGCTCTACACAACCATTTTCATTTACATTTTCTTTTTGTTTTGTTTACTGGAGGATTGTACAATATAGGTAGGTTGTTACGTTTTATTTTTTCCCCTGTCTTGTCTTGTATTTTCTGCCTTCTTTTAAATTCTCACCCCGGGAGCTGCATGCATGCAGCTTCAAGATTCCCTATGCATTCTTGTAAATAATAAAATGTATTCGATCCTATTCTGTTTCACTTTCCAATTGTTTCTACTCCACTGCATCTCAGGGACAAATATGGTAGCCTAAACCTTTACTACACTGCTATTGTTTGAAAGCATTTACTGTACATGTGAACATCATCACAAAACATAAATGATCAGCCTTTAATTATTATTAGAATTATCACAACCACTTATTTAACACTTTAGTTGCTTTACAACTTAATAATCAAGCTGTGGATGTGTTGTCGCCTAGATCAGTGGTTTTCAAGGTCCGGGGACCGCCAGCGGTCCCTGAGAGGATTCCAGGTGGTCCCCAGGCTAAATGAGGAAAGTTGGTTAACCAGATGTAACTCTTTGAGAGCGTAAACATGAAACTGGACTTTTTTTTCCCAGGGCAGGCCAAGGTGCCAGGCCCAGGCCAGGCAAACTACTGTTTCTAAAAAAGAAAAGGTGTCCTACACCAACCAGGCTAGGCCAAATTTATTTATTTATTATTTGATTTATTATTAATATTATTGTATTTATTTATTTTGAGAAAAGTCCAGGGCAGGCCCCTGGACCACTGGTATAGATACTTTCTTAAGAAAAAAAAAGAAGAAGAAAAAACATGTTCCCAACATTGAGGGAAGCTAAAGTTTCCGGACAAAAACAAATCCCCTGCTCTGAGCTAGAAATGCCTCAGCTAACCCCCATCCCTTCAGCTGTGTGTCCTAATCATAGGAGACAATATATTATTTCCTCTCCTGTCCAAGGACAGTGTTGCAGTGCAGGCTGGCTGCTCTCTAGGGAATGGGCTTGCCAACTGTAATACACAATTGTCCCTTTTTAGTTGGAACCTAAAAGATGTGTCCCTTCCTGAACTGAACTGGTCAGGCAGCCTCAATATCTGATCTGTGCCACCTACAGATTACAAATATTTTATCTGTTTTGTATGTCACATATAATTCTTAAAAATTACAAAATTGTCTCACTATAGAGACTTTTATTTATGTTCCAAAAAATACTAAAGGGCTCCATTTTATTGAAAAATGTTTTTTAAACAAGGAATCAGAATTGTTTTATTTATTTTTTTCTAATGAGACTTGAGCCACATGTTTCAAATCTTATTGAATGTAGATCGCAAAGGTTCTGTTGTTCAATGCAATGCAATGCAATGCAATGCAATGCAATGCAATGCAATTCAATTCAATTCAATTCAATTCAATTCAATTCAATTCAATTCAATTCAATTCAATTCAATTCAATTCAATTTGAAATATGTTTGCATGGCATCATGTTTCAGGGCAGTCAGGGCATTTTAGGGGGGCATTTCCCCCCCATGCCCATACCTAGATCCGGCCCTGCCGTGCTTACTGGGAAACAAACAACATTCGGCACGGGTGCCAACCTTGGCACAAATGTAATAAATAAAGTCCCTGCACATAGTCACATTTCTATGTAAATTACATCTTGCGCATAATTACACATAACAATGCACGCAATAACTACAGTGAGTGCATTCATTAGGTCTCTGAACCCTGGATGGGGAGGGAGCCTGGAGGCTTGTTGCTCAGAGTCTAATGATCATTATTAGTCATAACAACGTGTCAGAAAATAATTGTTTGAAAAGAAGGAAAAAGGTTATATATTTCGTGTTCAAGGAAAATATGTTGGAATGTTTTTTTTTTTTTTTTTTTTTACTTCTGCTGTGGCATTAAAATTAATGTTGGCCATGACAAGGCACACTGAGCATGTAAAAAAAAACAAAAAAAAAAAAAACATGGGACTTTGTTTCAAAAAGGTTGCAGACCCCCGGCTTAATTAGACAATGGGCACCGAGTGAAAAATATTAATAACTAAAAGAAACATGCAAGCATCTGTGTCATTTCAGATTTTTTTGCATCGCTTTTTCAAAAATGTAGAAAAAACACCGTTCATCTGCTGCAAAAGCACTAGTGCAGTGGTTTTCAACCTTTTTCATATGGCCGGAGGCAGTCTAGAGTCCAGGATTAGAGCATGTTTTTGTGAGAGTATCTACCCTATAGGGGACACAGGGAGAACATGCAAACTCCACACAGAAAGGCCCTTTCACCGACCCCCACCTCGGGTATGGGCACTGATGACACGGAGGAGGAGACACGCCGCCAGCACCCACAGCAGCGCCCTAGCGGGAATCGAACCCAGGGCCTTCTAGCTGTGAGGCGACAGCACTAACCACTGTTCCACCGTGCCCCCGTTTCAGCCACGGACCACCATTTTATCCGAAAACTAAAATTTCTTTTGCTTTTTGTCCACAATACCAGGCTGGATTTCGGAGAAAAGAAAACAGTCAAACATACGGTACAGATCAAAATGACTTGACTTGACAAAATGACTTGGGGCTAATTCACATGATGAATATTTTAACTCTTGAGAGTGCAATCATTAAACCAAATGGACCCCGGAAGGGATCCATTTGGTTTATGCTTACGCTCTCAAAGAGTTATACCTGGTTAACAAACTTTACATCATTTATCCTGGGGAACACCTGGAATCCCACAGGGACCACTAGTGGTCCCCGGACCACCTGTTGAAAACCCCTGGAGTATGCTCATCACTTGCATTGTTTTTTCAGAAATGTAACACATATCACGAGAAATTGTATCTGCTGGCCAGTCCTGTGTTTTGTATTTTGGAGTGTCACTTTTTTACAGTCAGTTAGTTCATGAGTTATGCAGAAATATTCACACTAAGTGGTGCACTGCGAGCTAATTCATCTTTATATTTCATCATTTGCTTTTTTTTCCTTTTTGAAAGTATGAGAAATAATGGGGGCGGTTAATGATTATTGTCCAGCGTGTACTTGCATCTGAATTAAGAGGATGTTTGAATACTTTGCATACACTCCCAGAGTTATAGAACAAAGAGGACTGGACATGTTAAACTTTGCGTACACTCTCATTTATTATTAGTACCCTTTACAGCATACCAGGGCATTATGCGGCCCGGGGGCCAAATGCGGCCCTTTGGCTGACTCTGGTTGTCCCCGGCCCGGGGGACAACCAGTGGTCCTTGAGAGAGTTCCAGTTAAATATGGAAAGTTGGTTAACCAGATGTAACTCTTCGAGAGCGTAAAAATGAAACCAAATGGACCCTTGCGGGTCCATTTGGTTTCATTTTTACACTCTCAAGAGTTAAAATATTTATCTGAATTAGCCAGAGAATGTAAAAGAATGGTCATTTTTGATCTAGGTTTACCTGTTTTGCTTGTGAAATCCAGCCTGGTATTGTGGACAAAAGCAAAATAAATCTTTAGTTTTGGGGTCTGTGGGGCTAAAATGTCATCAAATGGTGGTCCGTGGCTCAAGTACTGAATAAATAGAGAGCCCTGGTGTCAAAATGGTTGGTCTTACTCTTACTTTTATCTTGAAATTAAAAGAATATCACGCAGACTTTAGTTCAGCCTTTTAGACTTGGCCCTCCACAATATTTTATGTATCTCATTTGGCCCCTTGGGGAAAATAATTGCCCACCCCTGCTTTACAGTATGTACTGAACTTTGGTGGTCAACGCATTATGTTTCACTTTAGCTATTGAAAAATATCAGATCTACAAGCTCATATCGCGCCACCGAGTGGCGCGATATGAGCTCGTAGATCTGATTTTTTTTTTTTTATTGTGAAAATGATGCACAAATCTAAGAATATATTCTATTTGACACCCGATTGTAGTTTCTGACACTAGATTCTAGTTTCTGACTAGTTTCTAGTTTCTGATGCTAGATTCTGACAGATTCTAGTTTCTCTGAAAAATCTATGTTCCTGTTTTGGTGATGCCCAACATATTTCATGCCAAGGACCACCAGAATTATCTATATTTGGCTGCGGACCCCCATCTGAAGTGGTGGAGTGAGTGATATGACCAAGGCCCCGGCTACACAACGCAGAAATATTCCTGCGTTTGGGCCTTTCTGCTACACGCAAACAGCGTTTTACGTCACTCAAACGGAGTTTTCTGCAAACGGATAAATAAGTGAAGATTTTCGAAAATATCCGGAGCAGCGGAGCCGTGTAGACACGTGAAACGAAAACGATGACGTCACCGCCATTGCCGTGCGTGCGCAACTTTTCAGTTGCCACCCGAAATAAAGCAGCAGGGTTGGGAAAATGTTATTGAATAGCATAATATTTAAACAACAACACTGTTGTGGAGGGGAATTTTATTGTTTTTTTTTAATTCATAGGGAGGGTGATGCTTTTTTGTGCAGTTCACATTTCCTCCATATATATGTGAATACCTCCAATATTCAATTCACTTCAATAACCTAGTCCCTTACTACTCGCAGGTTACGTGGATAATTTATTCGGGTAACCATGGAAACCAACTCACAAGCTTATTTTTCTGTTGCGCTAAATATTTCTTATCGCCACCTACTGGCCTGGCATACGTGTTGGAGTCTAAAATGTCCGTTTTGGGTTGCATGTGTGGACACGGATATCTTTGTCGTGTGGACAGGATTTTTTTTCCATGGCGGAGGAAAAGAACTGATATTTTCCTCGTGTAGCCGGGGCCTAAATGTGACACGTCGGCAGTGGGTTACTGGAGGGTTTTTCACCAGTCATGTGACCGGCGACCACCAAATCAGAATCAAGTATTGGGACTAGTACTAGGAACGCCTTGATAGTCCTTCATTTACTCTGCATTGTACTTGTGAACTGAAAGGATGAGCAAACGTCAGATTTAAAAAGAGCTCTTCATTCATCCCTTTAAGAAGCTCTGTATTTAAAAAATGAATCCATTGGGCCTCTTTTTGTAGCAGAACTCTGTCTCTATCACCACCTATTTTTAGTGGTTTAAAGATTTCTAAACCCTAAGAGAGCAGATATCATGTTTAGCAGAATTAAAATGTCTGGCCACTGGAGCTGGCTGGAAAGTGTCCAACTCATGGACTTACTGCAAGGTCTATTGTACCTTCACACCTGTATATTACATTTACCACCTATTACTGTGGGTGCACCAAACTAACATGAGGGTTCATGGGCAAATCCAGTGACGATAACTGCATGATAACTCCATCTTTTCACACAAGGCTTTTATAGCATTCATGAAGCGCAGTTCATTCCACACTCTAAATAGTGTGTGTACGCGTGCACGCTTGTGTGAATAAATAGAGTGAACGGCTTGGCACCAGGGACGGATGTAACATTTCCCAATTGGGGGGGGGGGGGGGGGGGCAGGAGACAATGGTATTGGGGCGGCTTCATCGCCCGTGTCGCTTCGCGTCACGGGCGATGAAGCCGCACCCATACCATTTTCAGTGACAGGACTTTTATTAGGCAAGTAAAGCATCAATGATAACATCAGTTGTTGTTGAAGTTGCAACAGACACGCAGCATGCATACTCAGAGAGTTTTCTGTTTTCAATGATGAAATGCTGTTGGTTTAGTGGTGCCACAACTGTAGTTAGTTAGTAGCTGTAGTATTTTTTTTTTTCAATCATTTTAAATGCAACTTTAATTTGAAATATCTTGGGTTATTTTGCATGTCATCATGTTTGGTGGGGCAGATTAGGTATTTAGGGGGGCACTGTCCCCCCATGCCCATGCCTAGATCCGCCCCTGCTTGGCACTTTGTTGCTTGATAAGTTGATCCCATTACTGTCCATCTGCTGAAATGGAAAGGGGAGGGGGGCAAACAACACAACGATTTGAATGGAAGCCAACAGCTGCCACAGATGATGACTGTGTTCTCAGTCCCACCACTAGAGGACAGCCATGTTTACCACCGTAATGAAAATAGTCATTCAATATCTACCGTGCAGCTGTTCTGCTGTGGTTTTTATAGCCTACTACGGGGTGAAATTCTCAGTGTTCGATAGATAGATAGATAGATAGATAGATAGATAGATAGATAGATAGATAGATAGATAGATAGATAGATAGATAGATAGATAGATAGATAGATAGATAGATAGATAGATAGATAAATAAAAAAGAAAGAAAAAAGATGTCACCCGTTAGGGTTCATTTGTTTGCATTTGTACACTCTCAGAAAAAAGTGTCTAAAGAAATCCATTAACATGGTGAAATATAGCCTACTGTACATCTTGATGATGTCATCAAGATGTTTCACCATGTTAGTGGTTTTCTTCAGACCTCCATTTCTTAGGAACACATAATGGGGGACTTTTTTTTTTGTCAATGACATAGTAAAATGTTGAAAATGGTAAAACGCTCTGGATTAAGAGTGTCTGATAAATATGCCTGTATTGTAAATTGCACATGAGATCCCGCACTTGATATAATGTTGATCTCTGGGTGGTGGAATCCTCCTTGGTCTTAAATGAACATTGCGAGTCCAACAACACATATACAAAAGGCTACACGAGGACAAGGATTCAAGGTGCGTGAGTGCTGTAGGGGTTGAGATGGAGTCTGGATAAGAGAGAGGAAAGTGCTGCCTGAAGAGGTGAATGCTATTAGTATGAGGTGGAGTATGAAGAGCAGGGCCGGATGTAACATTTCCCAATTGGGGGAGCAGGTGAAAATGGTATGGGTCATCTCCTGTGGCGCGAAGCGACACGGGCGATGAAGTCGCACCCATACCATCTTCGGTTACAGGACTTTTATTAGGCAAGTAAAAAAACAATAATAAGTAACATCAGTTGTTGTTGTTGAAATTGCAACAGACATGCAGCATGCTTAAAGCTAAAGGTCTGAGTTTTTTGTTTTCAATGATAAAAATGCTGTTGTTTCAGTGGTACGACAACTGTATTTAGTAGTAGCATAGTGCTTCAAATCATTTTTAATTATAAGCACTTTCATTTGAAATAGCTTTGAAATTTGGGTTGTTTTGCATACCATCGTGTTTGGTGGAGCAGTCAGGGCATTTAGGGGGGCATTGCCCCCCCCATGCCCAGGCCTACATCCGCCCCTGATGAAGAGATGAATGTTACGCGGAGTGGAGTTGTCCAGGGTGTTTTAGGTAAAGGAGAGATGTTTAGAGACTACAGGCAACTCTAGTGTGTACAAAAACTGTGCTTGTAAACAGATTTGTTCAAAATAGTATAACTCTACCTCACCTCCACTCTATTGGCTCATTATGAATCTTCTGGAGTCTTTAGGAGGGCCGTTTGTCCACCGCTCATGGAGTCTCTTCCATGTCCGGTGCTGGGTGTGTGGTGCAACGCACAGGTCCTGTGCCTCCTGGTGAGAGCAGGATTGGGCCTGGTGAGACGTAGGAGAGGCACGGACAGGTGTCAAACCACAGAGCCTAGTCCCTCCACGCATCAGAACCTCCCAGTTTTGGCGGAGTATTTCAGGGGCGGTGGATTGGACGGCCTTGGCCTTTCCCTTGTGGGACTGATCAGGGGTAGCTACTGGGACGTGAGTCGGGGCGTCATGAACCCCGGCTGGGTCACCTGAGTGAGGGGTATGATGTTCGAGAGACCCGAAACCCCAATGAGCTTAGGACACATCACTGAAGACACGTCCCAGGTTGCATCCATTCGATGTATTAAAAAACTGGAGACTGCTGTGCTGTGATTGGCAAAAAACTCCCTCACCCCCCCCACCCCCAATTAAATTAGCACCGCCTTTCCTGAGTCCAAGGAATGTTTTGTTTTCATGATTTGTTGCGAACAACATAGTTCTGAACATTCTGCAGGAGAAAGCAAGTGTCTGTCTGCAGTGAAACAGCTGCAGCATCAAAGTAGGCTAGAAGCAATTTAACGTAGAGGGGGAAAAGGCAAAAAATATAGCTAGACCATATTTTTTTTAGTAGTAGTAGTTTTACGATTAAATTCACGATTAAATTAATTTTGAAGCTATGAATAATATGTGTAGGCCTATATAATCAGCTGTAGATTGGGAGCGAGTCTGCAGTTCTGATTGCAATGGGATGTAAATTCCTCCATATTGATATCATTGCCATCAATAAAAATCAATAAATCATAGTGTTTTTGTCTATCATTTTGAAGTTCCACTTGCACTATACGGAATCCTGTTGTGGGCTTGCGGCGGGAATTCGTGATCATGCGGCCGCAGGTGCAAAGAGCCTAAATCATCAGTATTGTAAAGAGGGAACAATCACCACCCTATGACCTGTTCTTGTGTTGCATTCAGCCAATAATATGCGTTGTTTACCATACCTGACATGTTCTGATTGGACCTCAGTCTCGAGGGGGTTCTGGGAAAATTCTGTGTAGCCCGCGAATAGTTGTAGTTGTGTTCCGGTTTCTGAAGTGCATGGACGTCCGAGCGAATCCTCCTCCGTCTCTGCCCAAGAACCACGTACGGACCGACAACGACCACAAGAGACTAATAAGTGTTTTACCTACCTGTGAAGTGCCATAATCCACGGACTGTGTGTTAATCCTGCCGACGTTCTCTGAGCGAAGTAAAGAACTATATGGGAAAAGCTGTTGTTGTGGCGTCGCTTACACCCGCCTCCGCCATAATTGTTAAGTCCACAACAGTATTCAGCAGCAGTAGTGCCAACCAATAGGCTACCTGTTGATCAGTGTGGACACCTCCCATTTTGGATTTCCACCACAGAACCCGCCAAGATGTGCTCTAGTGAACTACTCCACACAGTGCACAGATAAATAATAAGAATATTCGTGTGTGCTATGGTGCATACAAACGTGGGGGGGGGGGGGGTCATCCCCACCTAATGAAACGAAACACGCTGGTGGTGGCTGTTTCTGTTTGTGAGATATTTGAGGAGAAAGCACACACTTGAGTGTGCCAAGCCAACGACGGCGCTCTGCGTCTCGGGAGGAGGAATTAAAGAACAGTCGTCCGGACTAGTTGAGGAGAGGAGATCGACGGTGGGTAATATGCGCGGTGCTGCTGCTGCTGGCTGGGACTGGGTTGGCGGGCGGCGCAGCGCCCCCATGCACCACCAGAACAAGGCGCCACCGGCCGGGTTGGACGTCGAGGAAGAGGAGGAAACCCACCCGAGCGGAGCACGTACGAGCAGCCCTCCAGTTCCATCCTCCTCCTCCTCCCTCTCCCAGTCCCTACTGTAGACAGTTGTAAGGTGCTGTTCTGTTATTATTACTAGCTGCCCGCTCGTATCGCCACGCTCTTCAGTGGTGGTAGCCGACTGGTAAACGCACGCGCCTTCCGACCCGTAGGTCCCGGGTTCGCCTCCCGGTCGGGGCGCGTAGAGGAGGAGAGACGACACCACACCACACACACCCGAACCAGCCATGGAGGAGGACGGACGCCGGGGAAGAGGAGCAGGAGGACGAGGACCCGGTCTGGAATAATTCCCTAAAACCCCCCTACCCGCAATCGGAACCAAATGGACGCGCACCACCACCACCACCACCAGAGCCAGCGCAGCTACTATCACCCGGAGGAGGAGATGGACTCCGTCGTCTCCGTCTCCTCCGGGGTTCCGCCGGTGGTTTCTGCGGCGGCGGCGGAGAGCAACCCCAGCAAGGCGGCGGCGGAGTACCTCCAGGAGCTGAACAACATCATCTCCAGCCAGCAGCGGCTGCTGGAGGGGCAGAAGCACCGCATCCAGGCGCTGGAGCTCCAGGTGGCCGAGCTGTGCCAGGAGAACGGCCGGCTCGCGGAGCTCCACCGGCGGCATGTGCTGGCCGTGGGCTGCTGCTGTTACCCCCCGGACACCACCACCACCACCATCACCACCACCTCCACCGCCGCCGCACTACTGGGAGCTATAGACGAGAATGTCAGCCATGAAAAGTAAGTTGTTGTTGTTAAGAATTATATATATGCATGAGTAAGTTATCGAATGGGATGTCAAGTTATTGTCGGTGGAGCGAGACTGTCATAGATGACAGACGCACTGCACTGTGATCTATGCTTATACTGAGAATACATAAATCTACGATAGTGTTCGTGATCCAAGGCTGGATTTTTTTTTTAAATTGTGCTGTATGTTATTTTTGCTGCTGCAGTATGATGAGTGGCCTTTGGTGATGAATGAATGGATGTAAGAGTGGTTGTAGTAGTAGTAGTAAGCCTACACAACAATAGTACCACATGTTTGTACTCTCTTGACATTTAGTTTATTTTCGGGCGTAAGTGAAGGCTTGGTACTAGAGCTGGTTTTGTGGTTATTGTTGTATTCCATAATGGGTGGATGCTCAGCTCAGCTGTCTTTTCCTGTCTGTCCTTTCTGATTCTCAACAACACACAATCACACCATTCTTTCCAGCTATTTTAATATAACGTGCAGTAGCTGAAGAAACCTCTACATGAAATGTATTTTTTTTTAATCCTAACTCTCCTTCACCACAAGTGAGTGAATGCATCCTTGGCAAAATGGCCCCATTGGGTCCGATATAATAAACGAAATGGCACAAATATGATGCTTTTTCTGATGATATAACGGCATGGGCAAGTTAGGGGGCGGGGGTGGGGCAACACATGGGTTGAGAATGTCTGGTTAGAGTGGCATGGATTAAGTCTCTGTACGCACTCTAGTTATTGCGTAACACAGCCTACATCAGGCTGGTAGACAGACTACTACTGTAAATTGAAATAATCCCGTTGGACCGTTATCTCTCTCTCTCTCTCTCTCTGTCTCTGTCTCTGTCTCTGTCTGTCTGTCTGTCTGTCTGTCTGTCTGTCTGTCTGTCTGTCTGTCTGTCTGTCTGTCTGTCTGTCTGTCTGTCTGTGTCTGTCTGTCTGTCTGTCTGTCTCTCTCTCTCTCTCTCTCTCTCTCTCTCTCTCTCTCTCTCTCTCACTCTCTCTCTCTCTCTTCTCTCTCTCTCTCTCTCTCTCTCTCTCTCTCTCTCTCTCTCTCTCTCTCCTCTCTCTCTCACACACACACACCACTCGATCATATTGGTCTGCAAGCTATAGTGAGAGGAGTAGCCTACACCTTTGGGTTTACATACGCACGCTCATGGATGTGCGTAAAAAGCTGTTTCTTTTCCCCCACCCCTTCGGGTTGACGACTAATGGATTATGTTGGTATTGGTATTGAAGTGTATGTATGGTTGGTTTTCACATTGAAGGAGAGACGCCTGGTTGGTTGTGTGGCGAATGGGCTCTGTCCACACAAAGCGCTGCGCTGACGAAACATGCAAAGTTGCGGTTGGATGGAAAGATTGGTTGGTTGATTGATTGATTGATTTGATTGAACAAACAGTTGGTAGAATTCAGCACAGCAGGGGCGTCATCTTGCCTCCGTCCTCACGTAGGCTGTGTGCAGCTTTGCAGCCTACACAGAGATTACGCCCCTGCAGCACAGTTCAAGGAGAACAGAATTCAATAGGCTACAAGGTCCACAAGATACATACTGTATACTGTTACATGGTGTGTGTGACTCTCCTGCATCTTGTATGATAAAGGACAATCAATTCACGGAATAGGAAAATGGGTTTGGCTGTATGTTGCTGAATGGGAATTCATTCATGTTCAGTGTTGGACTGAACGGTGGACTTGCAGTAGGCCGGGGGTTTTCAACAGGTGGTCCGGGGACCACTAGTGGTCCCTGAGAGGATTCCAGGTGGTCCCTGGCTAAAATGATGGACAGTTGGTAAACAAATGGACCCTTATAGATCTGTAACTCTTTAGAGTGTTAAAACAAAACCAAATGGACCCTTGCAGGTTCATTTGGTTTCATTTTTACACTCTCATGAGTTAAATTATTTTTAAACTTCTGAATTACTTAATTTTCACGAATCTACACATTTGGAAAATGTAGAAGAATTGCTAATTTGACCAAGATTTTGCCAGTTCATTCTGGACCAAAGAATCCTTGCTTTTGGGTCAGAGTGAGACTAAACTCAACATGAAATGGTTGTACATGGCTAAAATGCAGAATAAACAGTAGGCCCTGGTATGAAAAAAGGTTGAAAACCACTGCAGTAGGCTAAATAGCCTTCATTTGCTTGCACACACTGGCTTTGATCCACAGCACTTTCATTCACTATGAATCTAAATGGAACCTGGAATAATGAATACATGGATGAATGGATGAATCTGACACACCACACACACACACACACACACACACACACACACACACACACACACACACACACCACACACACACACACACACACACACACACACACACACACACAAGCTATGTCCAGGAGATAATCTCACAAACCACTGGACCGGTCACAGCACCTATAATTTCTATAGGATATCCCTCCATTCCCCATCCCACCACTGCTAGGCACTTGTAATTGGCTATAGGCGATGTTAAATGAGAAGGCGCTGAAGTACAATGCAGGTATTCTCGCTGACATTAAAGGTAGGGGAAGTGATTTGAAATTCATGGTGTAGTACCAGCCTGGTGCACTAGGGGCCCCCAAAAGTAGCTACACTATGTGAACCTGCTGCTCTCTCCTGATTGGAGGAGAATTGTGGTGACCTGGGGAACTTTTATTAGCTCCTCTGCTAACGTGGGGGAGGGGGAAACTCCATATGTGGTTTCCACACCTTATAATAGAGCATTTTAACAGAAAAAAAATATTTTTTGGGTGATATCTGACAAAAGTGAAATCACTTCCCCTACCTTTAACACTGTCTGCCCCACCAAACATGATATGCCTCCCTCCCAATTGATAAATGTTACATCCGGGCCTGGTTTAAAGCCACGGGACATTTTTTAGCAAAGATATAGTGAAAAGTATAGCCCACCTTCAAGTGGAATTTATATAGCAATTTCTATAGCGCCCGCCTTTATCCATAGTTGCTTTTCAGAGATTGTGCATCACATCGTCCATTCACAACACCGATGGCAGTGGAATCCATGCATTTTTTTTATAGTTTAGAAAGGCAAAGAAGTTAAGGGATAAAGGCTTTAGCAGTGACAAAAATCTAGGCCTAACTCTAAAGAGCCCCGGGTTCGAAACTGGAAACCGTCGAGACGTTGTACCACTGAGCCACTGCTGCCGGCCACAAAATGTCATGTTGTGTTGTGAGCCTTGCAGATAGATGTCTATTTTGGGTACGAGGCACCGCACTCGACTACGTATAATCAAGTCATTACTGGGAGATGCGCGGGAAAGGGCAATTCACTCCACATTCATTCAAGCACATAAGGGTTGCAGGGAAACGTAGTGCGTTCAGGTGGGCTAGTATGCGGCATTGGAAAGTGAGCATTTGCATTTCTTTCATCAAAAAAGCTGTCCGGGAAAGAATGCTTCAGAAGTTCAGATCATTGAATAAATCATGTTCTGAAGCATTATTATTATTATTATTTCCCATACAGTCATGTGGAACCTCTGCCCATTTGTATGCGTCACGACTCACGAGTAAACATAAATTTATTTTCTCAGCGAAAAAAAAAAAAAAACATCTTTAACCCATAGGGGGCGGGATACCCCGCGCGTAATTCTCCCTTAGTGAACGGGTGCGCGGTGCTGTAAATATCCCTTAGTGGGCGGGAACCCCAATACGTGTTTCTGCTGTTTTTCAGCCGTTTCCGGGCCGATAGCCAATCAAATGCACCATAAATCGATGACGTATGGCTTCTTGGGTATCGCAAATGCATTTCCGGATTTTTTCATTGCTTGTCTTAGAGTATATATTAAATAGAGAGACCACCCGAGCTCCCCTCTCATCCACTTGCATTGAGTTGCTCACTCGCCTCAAGGTTCAGGGTGTTCTCTCTAGCATACTCATTACTCTAAGGTTTTGGCCTGTAGCATTAGCATGTCGGAGAAATGGATCGTATATTGCTGTGTTTCAATGGCCCACGTAAGAGAACACAGAATCGAATATATTTCATGCGAGGACCCCCTCGCACGAATATTTTGTGCGAGGGGATTTATGATACGGATGACCAGCAACAGCAGCGGAGATGAAGATTTTGATGATGATTATAGCAACGCGACGATCGGGGGTTGCAACACACGGACATCTCGAGGTAAGAACAAATATTACTATCAGCCGATCAGACAGAAATATTTGCTATTGTTGTTATACAGGAGCATACGGGAGGATGATGAACAGCAATTTACTACAATGTCATTATAATGACGACGATCGGCGAACGCTATGTGTACCGTTATGCATGGAATTTACTACAGCAAGCCAACCACAAAGATTATGAATGTTTACCGTTATATGGAAACAATAAGCAACTTGGGCTACTACAGTGACCATAACGGTATAATAATGACTACAAAGGGCGTCATTATTATATTCACATTATTATCTGGAAATACTATGTGATGATAGTAGCCTACTATTGTACCACCATGTTGTTATAACTTTATACGTGGGTGAAAACGGTACTAAGATGACTATATCAATTCTAATATAAAAAGCATTTGTAAACAACTATACAATGGTGTATACAATGGTGTGTGATACTACTACTACTATAATAATTGTAATAGTAAAGAAAATAGACTACTACTAATATGATGATAAAATAGCTATGACATTTTACTTATGTACATTTTCTACAATTCTGTAAGCAATAATTATAAACAATGTAGAGAGAATAATGTCTGAACACATGATGGCTTATAGGTAAACATTTTTCTTTCCTCCAAGGTGACTAAAATGTATGTGAATTTGCAGGTCCAGGTCTACAGCTCCACCATAACCAGCCAGCTGATGTGAACCACGCTGGAAGCTGAGATGGTTCCTGAACTTCTCTTGCTCCTTTTTGGACCTTCTGCAGCTGCTTTGGGACAGCGTCTGAGTATGACAAGCTCAGAGACAACAGGATGAGCTGCGTTGTGTGGTTGGTAGAGAACTTTGGAACAAAGAAACGTACTTGTGCTACTGTTTTGCCAGGTATCTGTGTGCAAAGAGTGCTTTGGGAAGCACGTTTGCAGTTTTCTTTGAAATGACACTGTGCATCATCCTCCCATCTCCTGTATAACAATTAGAGCAGTACAACGTTTACTAGTTTTATTGATTTTATTATCCTATATTTATTATTGTGTTTTTTACAAAATAAATGTATTTTCTAATGGAACCCTATTGTGTCAGATCTCATATATATTGATTCCATCTGCTACAGAGGCTAAGAAAGTAGATATTTCATTGATTTTATAATATTTTCTGAATTTGTAGACGTTTCAGATTTTGTGACAAAGGTTTGGACCAAGAAAGGTAACTGCCTATGGAAGGCACAGGTGTAAGCTATCAAATGGGATTGTAATTTTGTTTCAATCTTCTACAGAGGCTGGGAAATGACAGAAATGGTATTTTTTAGCAGATGTTTTACTTTGGTGATTTTTCTAAAATTGTGATAATGATTTGGACCATGGCAAGTAATTTTCCATGAAAGCCAAAGGTCTGAGCATTCAAATAGTTTTGGAATTTTGTTTCTAGCTGCTTCAGAGGCTGAGATATCATTTTTTTACTAGACGTTGACAGTCCTGTCAAGTTTTACAGAAAAAGTCAGGTTTTAGGGGTATTTTTCCAATCGGACTTAGGTTTTTAGGGCTTTTTTCTAACCGGACTTAGGACACAATGGGTTAAGTTGTGAAAGAGGAACATCTGTGTGCTTCGATAGGTCTACTATTTTCACCACTTTGGCTCCCAGGAAGTTTACATCGCATTGCATCTCTCTTTTGAGTCTATAGTCAAATACACAAATCTTGTACGGGTTCAGTTTGTAAAGGTGCAATCAGAAATGGCTGGTTAAAAACTTGGACAGTGATACGCGTTCTCCAGTTGCTCGACGCCTCTGCATTCTGGTTCAATTCTGGTTCAACTCTTTGAGAGCGTAAACATGAAATGTTTACGCTCTCAAAGAGTTACAAGAGCCCTCAAGAGTTAAAATATTCATCATGTGAATTAGCCCAAATCTACCCAACTAGAGAATGGAGAAGATTAATGGTCATTTGCTTGCTTTTCAATGAGACTGTCCCGACAGACCGCGAGCAACAAAACGCCCTACAGCGGCGTCGCCCTCCTCCCCAACTACTCTTGCTTGCGTAGTCTCTATTTGACCGTGATTTTATGGCCCCAAACACTTTTTTTATTGGTTGATTGCCTATTGGTTGGTATCTACAGGCTACTATTTATTGTTTATTGATTGGTTTGAGACTACTTTGCAAGGCAGTGCCAGTGACAGTGCCAGGGGACATTTTTGTTGTGCGAGGTTGTTGTCGGAACGCTGCCCCTCGCTCGCCTCTGGATGAGGGATAATAAAACCATAGAAGCGGAGGTGGGCAGCGACAGCCTCGCATGCGCGTGTGCACGCATCTGTGCATGTGTGCTGTCTGCAAGGTAGAATCAAGGACTGGTCTAGAGCAGGGGTGGGCAATTATTTTTCCCAAGGGGCCAAATGAGATGCATAAAATATTGTGGAGGGCCAAGACTAAAGGCTGTACTAAAGTCTGCCTGATATTAATTGACTTTCAAGATAAAGGTAAGAGTAAGACCAACCAGCCCTCTATTTATTCAGTATTTGAGCCACAGAGGACCACCATTCAGGACATTTTAGTCCCCCTGACCCAAAACTAAAGATTTATTTTGCTTTCGTCCACAATACCAGGCTGGATTTCACAAACAAAACAGGCAAACATAGATGAAAAATTACCATTCTTTTACATTCTCTGATTGTGTAGACTTGGGGCTAATCCAGATGAGGAATATTTTAACTCTTGAGAGCGTAACATTTTTACGCTCTCAAAGAGTTAAATCTGGTAAACCAACTTTCCATATTTAACTGAAACTCTCTCAAGGACCTCTGGTGGTCCCTGGACCACTGCTCGAAAACCACAGTATTCTTTCACGGGCCGATCAGAGGAAAGGGCCGCATTTGGCTGTGGATGGACCAGAGCTACTTTTTCACTTTTTTTTGCCCAATATTATTTTTCTTCTTAAATGTTCAAATCCTGTGCCATGAACAAAGCTTTGAAGATGACTTTTTTTGGAGTGTCAGCTTGCACCTCACACAGTAGCCTACCTGCCATGTTGCATGCTAGGGGTTGACACTAAGGTCTCGGAGGCACTTGCCCATCTGGGCAAGTGCAAGTCAGGTTCTACTTGCCCTCAGCTCATGGTCACTTGCCCCCCAAAAATATATTGTATGTTTTACAGATGTAACTCTTGAGAACGTAAAAATGAAACCAAATGGACCCTTGCGGGTCCATTTGGTTTCATTTTTACGCTCTCAAGAGTTAAAATTCATCATCTTAATTAGCCCAGGTCTACACAACTAGAGAATGTAGAAGATTAGGTCATTAGGTCATTTTTTTACTTCCCCCGGCAAGCGGGCAAGTGTTGGTGTCAAGCCTTGTACAGCACATGTTGCACTTGAATAGGAAAAAAAACTGCATTTGATTAGGTTTGATTCAATCGAATGCAGCTTTTTTTCTGAAACGATGTTGATGATTCTTTCTCCTTGGTTTTCCAATGTATCTCAAGGAATTCTTGTGTCCCGCCATTTAAACGACGGAAAGTTGGTTAACCAGGTGTAACTCTTTGAGAGTGTAAATATGAAACCAAATGGACCTTCGCGGGTCCATTTGGTTTCATACACTCTCAAGAGTTCAAATATTCACCATCTGAATTAGCCCCAAGTCTACACAACTAGATAATGTAGAAGATTAATGGTCATTTTGATCTGATGTTTTGTTTCCGCAAATCCAGCCTGGAATTGTGGACAAAAGCAAAAGAAATGTTTAGTTTTTGGGTCTGTGGGGCTAAAATGTCCTCAAACGGTGGTGCGTGGCTGAAATTCTGAATAAATAGTGGGCCCTGGTATGAAAAAGGTTGACAAACTTTTTCATACCAGGGCCCAGTATTTATTCAGAATTGCTGTAGTAGAGGCAACTTTCTTGCAAAAATAAATAAATAAATAAATAAATGTAAATTGTAGATGGGATGAGCACACACACACACACACACACCACACACACACACACACACACACACACACACACACACACACACACACACACACACACACACACACAGAGGAATAAGTCGAGGATCAGAACGCTGCGTATACACCGGGAGGCACAGGAGGCCATGATACTCGTTATCATAATGTATCGTTAAATAAGTCATTTTTTATTTAACAGGGATCAATTCAGTTTGGCTGAGCCCAGCCGCATATCCGGCACCACTTAGTGTAATGTACCCTGGACAGGACAGAGTGCACCTGCTCCGCTCTCTTTGCTTTTTCTTCACACTGTGTTGTGGTGTGTGCTTGTGGATCATGGGCTTCCCTCCAGAATTGGCTTACTGGGGTTCAAGTGGTTAAACGGTATAAGACAAGTTACAGGACTTTTATTAGTCAAGTAAAGCATCAATAATAACATCAGTTGTTGTTGAAGTTGCAACAGACACGCAGCATGCATAAAGCTAAAGGTCTGACTCAGAGAGTTTTCTGTTTTCAATGAATGAAATGCTGTTGGTTTAGTGGTGACACAGCTGTAGTTTAGTTAGTAGCAGTAGTCCTAGTAGTGTTTCAAATCATTTTAAATATAACCACTTTAAATTGAAATATTTTGGGTTGTTTTGCGTGCCATCCTGTTTGGTGGGGCAGTCTGGGCCCCCCCCCCATGCCCATGTCTAGATGTGTTGTAGACCTGTGTTGTACTGTACAACCCAAGTCAATGAGCAAATTTTGAATGATCAATTTCTAAACACTGTTAATTAACAACATTAACAACGTTTTTTTTGTTAATTCCTTCACCACATTTGAAATTGCTTCATGACACAAAAAAAACCCTCAAAAAAGTGGTCATACCCTTTAACAAAAGCGTCATTCTAAGAACGTAGTGCGTATTTGGAATATGACAACATTATACAGTTATTTTCCAGCGTGCATGCATGGGGCCATGCGGGGTCAAACCGCGACCTTCCGAATATTCCCCAGACGTCCTGGGTGTCATATCGGCTGAGATACGGCCACTTTGAAGGGATGTGATTTATGGCGCGGTTTTGACGCGATAGTATTTATAGCCTCAAAATCAAAATAAACCAGCTAGGGTCATGTTGATGTGTGTGCTGGTGTGTGTGGCAAGGTGGATGAGGCACTGTGTTTATGGAGATGCACACTTTCAGTACTAACAGTACGTTTTAACGGCAGGTGATAGATGAAAAACGTCGCCCGATATCAGCGACGGCGGCGGTCATTACCGTAAATTCTCACTTAGAATGGCATGCAAAATGAGTACCGTAAACGACAGTGCTGTGGTGCACTGAAAAAATGAGAGAGAGATAGAGAGAGAGAGAGAGAGGGGGAGGGAGAGAGAGTTTCATATCTGAAAATATGTTGTACCAAGGACCCCATGCGCATAAAGCAAAGAGGAATGCCAACATTTGTCAACATAGCATCTTCACAAGGCCACAGCAAGCTCACAATTCACTAGCCAGGGTTTTTCCTTTTTAAAGGGGTTAAAATGTAGTTACACTGTTCCAAATGTTTTTTCTTTAGGCACCCCCCCCATCCATGGTGTACCCCCACCCCCCACCACCAGCTAACACTCAGGGACCAGTGGGGATACTTTGCGAAGTAGCTGTTATTTTTCTCTTTTGGCCACCATCACTTTTCAATAGAAAACATGTTTACAACTAAACAGGCTTTGAGGAGTGAAATTCAGGCAATGGCTTCTGTGACAAATTTGCCAATCATAATGGATATCAAATTTAGGATTTGTTTTAATGAAAAAGTTACATACTACACCTTTTTAAGCTAAAAAAACAAACATGGATAGTCAAAAACACATCAGCACTATACTCCAAAGGTAGTTAAGGTATTTCTTGGTGTATCAACAACCTGATTATTAAGCTATAAAGCAGGTAAAATGTTAAGAATCTTAAATCTTTGTCTAGATACCTAGATCCCAAGTATACATGCCAATTAATTTTAGGGTGCTTGTGTTCCATTTGATATCCTTCTTTTATGACAGCAGATCATACATGTTGCTGCTGTATTTTCACAATGTTTTATTTTTTATATTTTTTTTGTCGTCATTAGTCATGTTTTCGAAGTTTCCATGGGTGTTTGTAACCCGTGGGAAGTATGTGTCCCTGATGTCTTGGTACAGTGGACAGAGAGTTAGGAAGCGTAGCTCGGTTTCCACATTGTTTTGTGTGCAGTGGGTGCATAGTCTGCACCTAGTTAATAGGGAATTTAAGTTTCCGTCTCTAGGCCTTGGACACGACGAGAGCAGTAGGCGTGGTCCGTCGCAGTTGCAACAGAGGCCCAACATCGTTAAGAACCACCTCTTCCACTGGCGTCTCTAGTTTCCATGGTGACGCTCCTCTACAGCGTACCTCTCGTCCACGTTGTTAACACGACGCCAAAAGCCGCGTTCTGCCGTCGTAGGAGAGGGTAGGACGGCCGCAAGGATTATATATCGAGCACAGAGCGATTCATTACTGGCGTCGTAGGTCGGACGTTCTACCAATCTTAAATAGGCTATTATTTTTCTTTATGTTGGCTCGGTCACGGTGCTCTGGTAATCTGCCATATAGTTATTTTCTAGGGCCAGATAGTATTCTAAGTCACTCTGCTTTTGTGTTGCGTTTTTCCAGTTGGTGTCAGATAGTTTTTCTTGTCCTTTCAACCAAGGACTATAGAGGCTGTATCTCACGAGTCAAGCATCTCCTCACCAGAAGGAGAACCCTGGAATGAATCCAACCCAGAAGAGAATGAATTTGTAGTGTCTCCCATGCATGTAGAGCAGGGGTTTTTCGACCAGTGGTCCAGGGACCACCAGTGGTCCTTGAGATGGTTCCAGGTGGTCCCCAGCCAAGTTGATTAACCAGTGAAAAGTTGGTTAACCAGATGTAACTCTTGAGAACGTAAACATGAAACCAAATGGACCCGCAAGAGTTAAAATATTCATCATGTGAATTAGCCCCAAGTCTACACAACTAGAGAATGTAGAAGATTAATGGTCATTTTGATCTGTATGCATATTCAATCCATATTATGGACAAAAGCAAAATAAAAGTAAATAAAGTCAAATTATTTGTCACTACGTTCCGCAGCGAAATTGGTTCTCCGCTTTTGACCCATCACTTGGAGCGGTGAGCTGCGGCTAATCGCGCTCGGGAATCATTAGCTGATTTTGACCCCCAATCCATCCCTTTTGATGCTGAGTGCCAAGCAAGGAGGCATTGGGTCCCATTGTTAGTCTTTGGTATGACCCCACCGGGAATCGACCCCCGGCCCCCCAGTTCCAGGGCAGACACTCTAACCACAAGGCCACTGGTCTAACCACAAGGCCACTGGTCTGGTTTTGGGGGTCTGTGGGGCTAAAATGTCCTCAAACGGTAGTCTGTGGCTCAAATTCTGAATAAATAGTGGGCCCTGGTATCAAAAAGGTTGAAAACCCCTGATGTAGAGGGGAATGGTTTGTGTGTGTGTGTGTGTGTGTGTGTGTGTGTGTGTGTGTGTGTGTGTGTGTGTGTGTGTGTGTGTGTGTGTGTGTGTGTGTGTGTGTGTGTGTGTGTGTGGTTGGGGGGGGGGTCAGAGGGGACGTATATTATGACATATCTAATGGAGTGAGGCGTTAATCTCAGCACTCCCGCAGGCCGTTGAGTCGGAGGCTCTCTCTCTGCAGCCGTTACCCATCCGTCATCCTGCTCGCTCGGTCCCTCTCTGCTGATTAACAATTTCACTGCTAAGCATCCTGGAAAAAAGGGGTTTGAGCTGTGCTAAGCTCTTTGAGTGATGTCACTAGGGTGTCACTAATTTAAAACAAGGCCAATAAAAAACAAAGTCCTATAGCGACATATACATGCCATATACCGTCTGAAAGAGCACACTCGCTGCTTTCACAAGAAAAAAAAAAAACATTTATACCACCTATCGTTCAGGACTTATTGCCATTTGAATGCTATAGAAACATGAGCAGTCTTGTAAAAATACATTGTATAGAGACATTGACAGACAAATATATATATGAACCAAATGAAGATATTGTACATGCTATACACCGATTGACAGCCCTATTTGTCCACTTTTAGGGGGAAAAAAAATTACATTCATCCCATCTTCCGTTTGTCTGTAATTGCCATTTGAATTCAACTTGCGTTGTGGGCCAACACCATATCATTTATGGAATAATATTTTTCAGGTCTATATAATATAATTATGTTGACAGTAATATATAAAAACCATATACCATATGAAAGGGCACACCCTCTGCTCTAATAAGAAAAAAAAAAAAAATATGCCATCTACATGCCATCTTTATTGAGGTTTTATGTCAGAATCCCTGCAATAGAATAGAATAGCAGAGAAAAGGGATCCGTTGCGCGTGTGCGTGCACGCGCGTGCGTGTGTGTGTGCGCGTGCGTGCGTGCGTGTGTGTGTGTGTGGGGGGGGGGGTTTGGGGGGGGGGGCTGTTGTGCTTTCTTTGCAAAGACGTTTAGCTGCTAAACAT
This sequence comes from Benthosema pterotum, assembly GCA_039105355.1. Lineage (NCBI taxonomy): Eukaryota > Metazoa > Chordata > Actinopteri > Myctophiformes > Myctophidae > Benthosema > Benthosema pterotum. Next base: position 52,019,973 of record CM076971.1, read on the forward strand.
AGCTAGCATTGAAGACCACAGACGTGCGCGCGCGCGCACACACACACACACACACACACACACACACACACACACACACACACACACAACACACACACACACACACACACACACCACCCCAACGAGCCAGATTTTGCTAGATCGTTAGGGATCGTAGGCAGAACAGCTGGAGCTGCGCTCCCTCCATGCTCCCTCCGACAGATAGAGAGAGAGAGTAGAGAGAGAAATAGAGAAAGAAAGATGAAATTCCCATGCCAGTATCAACCACACAATATCCAGATGGCCAAAGTAAAACAATCTAATCCAATTGATGGAAAAAAACAAGCAATCGAAGTCCCGGTGCTGTTTTGCTGGGCAACAACAGAGCGCAGTAGTTAGCCTGTGCTACGTCCCCTGACCGGAGCCTCTGTTGCCTGTCTGTTTTTCTTCCTCAAAGCAGGGAAAAAAATGGGTAGGTGGGCGGAGTTTTGGTTGTGACATCGTCAGGGCCTTAAAGCAACAGTATACTACAGAACCAACTTGGATTTATGCGTTCACTTTTGTATATTTATAAACAAATGTTGGTTTATTGATTATTATGCCGCAAACGGTTATTTACGTTCGTAGCACCCCGCCAAAACGTTCCTCCAAAACGTAAATACATGGATTCAGCAGAGAAATTGTTAACAAACAGCACGTGCGGTACGGTGGGTTGATGAGCGATCATCCCCCTCCTGCTTGGCCTTGACGTCAGGGACAGGAGGGAGGGACAGTCTTTCATCTGACCGTGGTGTGGTCAGCACGGCACGACGACGCAGAACGGCTGACGTGGCAACGCGGGAACGCCCCTGATCGTTTTGACACGCGTAACACACCCGTTGGGTAGAATAAGGACCTTTTTTGGGACAGTCACGCCAACTCCATTCACTTCATGGGGCCAGTCCAGGGGCGAATCTAGGCATGGGCATGGGGGGGCGGGGGCAATGCCCCCCTAAATGCCCTAACTGCCCCACCAAACACGATGACATGCAAAACAACCCAAGATATTTCAAATTAAAGTGTTTATTTTTTAAAAAATGATTTGAAACACTACTACTGCAGCTGTTGCACCAGTGTTGGTCTATATTACTTAGGAAAGTAACTTCTTTACTTTACTCGTTACCCCTTAGACAAAGTAATATCATTACTTTACTTATTACTGGAATCAAAGAGTAATATATTACATATTACGTTATTACTTTCCCAAGTTCTCAACACCGCTTTTGAAAAAATAGAGAAGTACAACATAATCTGTTTATTACAAAATAAAGCAGCAAGCGATTTGTAGTGTACATAACTGCACAGGATGCAGCGTGTGGACTGGATCTACAATCTACTGCACATCTCTGTTGTTGCAGTACCTGTCAATAGCTTGTAAATCTGTTCTATTTTTGCATGCAACAACAAGCTCATTTTAAAAAAGTAACTTGGCGTTACTTGCAAAGTAATGCGTTACTTATTACCCATTTTTGCAGAGTAATCTCGTTACTTTACTTTTTGGAGCAAAAGTAATAATATTACAGTAATATGTAATCTAAAATTAGTTACTGCCCGACACTGACTGCAACTAACTACAGCTCACTAAACCAACAGCATTTCATCATTGAAAACAGAAAACTCTCTGAGTGAGACCTTTAGCTTTATGCATGCTGCGTGTCTGTTGCAACTTCAACAAGTGATGTTATTATTGATGCTTCACTTGTCTAATAAAAGTCCTGTAACCGAAAATGGTATTGGTGCGGCTTCAACGCGATGAAGCCGCACCCATGCCATTTTCTCCTGCCCCCCCAATTTGGAAATGTTATATCCGCCCCTGGGCCAGTCCTATGGCGGCGCAAATGCACTGGAACCAGGCAACAGCCCAGCTTTAATGATCCCAAATCCCTTTATTTTAGATTGTTTTGTAGTAACACAGAGTAATATCCACAAATACACACTGCGTTCTCTGGATTGTATTCTGTTATACAGTACAGGGAAACAGAATTGAGTTTAGAAAATGCCTATACTAAAGATTATATTTAGAATATTCTGGATTAAACTGGATACTTCCTGAGGACCTGGGCCATGGTCAGTGTGAACTATAGGATACGAGTCTCCTACTACGACACATTGTGAACATGATTTATCCACTTTTCTGGCGAACAGAAATCTCATCCACAAACTGATAGTAACAACAACAGCAAGGCTACAGTCACAGACAGCTACAGAGATCAACAGACAATGGAATGCCAACCAAGAATTTTCCCTGACAAACAATGAATAATAATGGAGTGCATTTGTATAGCTCTTTTCCAAGTGCTCCAACTGTTTTACATGCATACATTGGGAGGCGAAGTGGTGCCAGTGTTGTTGTTTTTTTTTTTTTTTTTTTTTTTTTTTAGAATATTTTGATTTAGTCTTAGTTTTAATCTTTTCAATAAGACATATTTAGTCTTTTAGTCCCATGTAGTCTTCTGAAAATCATGTTTTTAGTCTAGTCTTAGTTGACGAAATGTCAAAAATGATTTAGTCTTAGTCTTGGTAGTTTAGTCTTACGTACAAATACATTGTAGGTTTATATATCTTATACAGATTTATAGTGTTTAGTATGAAACATGCAATGTATACTGCAGATTATGTTCACACATACTTAAAACGAAAGAAAAAAATAATAAAAAAAATGTTTCTGATTTCCATTAGTCTTAGGTTATGATTTAGTCTTCGTCTTAGTCTTTTGAAAATCATTTTTGTTAGTCTAGTCTTAGTCGACTAAATATCAAAAACCTTAGTCAACTTAGTCCTTGGTGTTAGTCTTAGTCGACAAAAGCAACACTGGGCGCCAGCGTCCTCACATCTCTCAAAAATATTGGCGAGTTCAACATGCTCATTGGAGGCAAGTTGGGGTTCAGTGTCTTCCCCAAGCACACTTGGACATGTAGACATGAACGAGCCGGGATTCGAACCGTCGACGCATCGGCTTGCAAATGATGGCATAACATGTAAAAATCATTCACAACAAACTCAAATTTCCCAAAATATCTGTCGATCGATGCACGTGTTCTTCTTTTGTGCTTGTTCTCATAGTCCAGGCCACCTGTTTCTCTCGCACAATCTGGCAACACTGCTGGCTGGGCCGGCTGGTCACAGTGTTTTCCATAAATAAATGTCCTTAACAATTGGATGCAGTGAGCATTCTGACAAGTACCTATTCAAGGCCTGTTCACGAATCAGGCTATTCATGGTTAGTTTGCATGATCTTTTTTTTAATAGAAAATGGGTCACTCATGAACAACATGCTGGATGAAAATCATACAAATTTCCATATACTTGTTATGAATTGATTCATTCATTCATTAAAAACGTTAGTCATCAGCATAAACAGCAAACCTGTTGAGTTTGGTTCCCCTGTATACTAGGAATGTATGAATGACACATTTTGGCAAATATCGATATCTTATGGCCAATAACTGATATCAACCCCAGAATTGTCTATATTTGGCTGCGGACCCCCCCATCTGAAAACATGATGTTCTAGGGATCCCCAAGAAGCAACGGTCATAGTTCAAAAATATTTTCTTCCGCAAAGAATATATTCAAAGATCACATTTTCACAATTTTTCAAAAATATCAGAGCGACAAGCTCGCAGCGCGCCACTCGGTGGCGCGCTGTGAGCTTGTAGATCTGACATTTTTCAATAGCTTAACTGTAACATAATGCTTTGAACACCAAAACGTGTTCAGTAGAAAAAGGGTTAAGTGAACTAACTTACTTACAAAAAACAAACAAACAAACAAAAAAAACAGTTTGGGACATTTTGATACTATTAAATGTACCAAAACCAACTCCTACAATTCCAGGTGCTTGTTACGGTGGTGGTGGTGGGTTCAACAGCTATGATTACTTTTCGCAGTTCCAGAAGCAAGCTAATGGAGCTGTTTAGTGTTGTCTCTGTAGTGTGAGAGCCTATAGAGAGTTAGAGCTGTAACAGTAACAGGGCCGCTTGCCTTTAGCCATCTAGAGGCTCATCATCACTGTCTTCCATCACCTGATGGTGGGTCCCAGGGGTGCTGTTTTTACCCCCACAATAACCACTGCAGCCAGCGGCTCTACTTCACGCACGCACGCACACACACACGCACACACATGCACGCACACACGCACGCACGCATGCGCGCGCGCTGCACTGCAATGCTGACAGCTCGAACTTGATCCATGCCATTTTCTGTACTGCTAGTAGGCTACTGTATTCTTAAGCTGTATTATGTAACCCGTTTAGCGAATACATTTTTACTTTGTCCAATCTGTGTAGTAGTACAGTACGTTAATGCAATAGAGCTCTGCAGTCCTGCCCGATTCATGATGTCGCCCCTCGGCCCAGAAATGAATTTCCTCGTTCATTCTCCAAATTATTTTACTGGCCTAATGGTTCAGGCGCATGCCACATGATTGAGGCTCTCGCATGACGGTGCGTCGCGTGTTAGAGTCCCGTTCGTGACGACCTTTGTTGGCTCTCTCTCCCCTTTCTCTCTGTACCTCTTTCCCATGCTACATTCACTGTATCACTAAAGTAAAGAAGCCAAAAACGAATATTCAAAAGAAAGATGATTGAGTCACGGACAAAGCCAACTCGGGTCGTGACAATTCATGACAGCACAGGCAATATTTTGGGACAATCAAATGAGCAAAAAGTGTCGTATCCCGCCGTTTGTTTTTCTTCTTACTAATTAGATATCGTATGATACTATTTTGTTTGTTGTCACAATTTGTTACGACCCGAGTTGGCTTTGTCCGTGGCGTATTCGTCTTCATATAAATCGTTTGGGAAATGTCTGCAAGGAAAATGAATGGGGACAATTACTTCTGGGCTGTAGGCGACGTCAGGAAAGGGGTGGGACCGCACTGCTCCATATAGCGTCTACGTTAAAGTTTTATCATGCAATTGTTATTGTAAAGTATTTCACATGTAAAGTATATACATTACACCATCCATCACACATTACCCATCCATCTTCAACAGCTTATGCGTTGGTGGGTCGCGGGGGCAGGCTGAAGTAGCAGCGACTCTACTCCGAGTCTCTCCTGTGTGACTGAACTTCTCACCCATCTCATCTCCTAAGCGAGATCAGGGCTAGCCACCCGTCAGAGGAAAAACCTCATTTCGGCCGCTTGTATCCGCAACCGTATTCATGTTTCGGTCATGACCCCACACTTCATGACCACAGGTGAGAGTGGGAACGAAGATTGGGCCGGCAGACAGAGAGCTCTTCGTCACAACGACTTCAATATCCCGCCCCCGCGGGCTCCCGATTCCCCCGTTTCCCCGCGCTGATTAAATGGCCGTGTTTCAAGGCTCCCTGCTAGGATTAAAGTTAACTTTGATCAGCTACTGCACCGTTGGCGCCGACCGCCAGGTTGCTTGTCACGAAAATCCACTTTAAAACGGTGGCAAAAAAAAAAAAAGATTGGCACTCTTCCATCGATCGTTCTTGGAGAGTGTGCTGACATTTTTTTTTGTTTCCTGGTACGGCTCGTTCTCATTGGTTAATGAGGACAAACTCCATAAAATCATCAACGTGTCCAGCAAAATAGCTGATGATGGTACGCGGTATCTTATCTGCAGGCTAGGGCTTCAAGATTAATTGTTCCCATAAGTCTAGGACTTATGAACAAGCAGGGCCACTCATAAAATGCAAATGATTCCTTTTGGAACTATGACCGGTAGCATTTTTGTTATTTCCTTTTTGACAGTGTACTGTTGTGTGATTTGTCTGTATATACAGTATGTTCTTTGTATAGACCTGCACAGTGAACAAACCAGTGATTTGTTTCCTGAACTGATGTTCAAAGGGTGTTATCCAGCTTATTACATGGCTTAATACATTAATTAATAACCAATGCCGGTAATTGACAGAAATTGCACATAACAAGGCTGCTTTTACTGTATTTATTTATCTGCAGTTTTGCAGGCTACATCTGTCTGCGCAAGAAGGTCTGTTGTTGAGCAGGGCGGTCCGTTGGTGTGACATATCTAACCGCTCATGTGACCACAATGCTGGCTTCTGATTGGAGCATTCATTCCAGTCACATAAAACTACTGTTTTACTTGTTGTACACACTCAAACATGTGCATGTGGTCTCACAACCCAGTCTCATGAGGTTTAGGCGAATATGCACGTTATGCACGGGGGCCCATAGGCAAAATCCGTGCATATTCGCTTACAATAAATCCGTGCATATTTGTCTTTCCACTGAAAATGACGGAGCGGCGCCGTCTCTGCCGACCATGAGCATTGTGAAGCGCCGCTGAGCGAGGCGCTAGCCGAGCGAATTGCTGTGCTGAGCATTGCGATGGTCGGCAGAGCCGACTCAGCCGCGTCCGAGTTGCGATGTGTTAGGGACAGAATAGTAAATATTATAAAACCCAAACTGCCCCACCCCCAACAAGCCACTTCCGGTTTGTGGAAAAAGCACGCCCAAGTGCATATTCACAGATTTTTCCTTTAACTCGCAGTGTATGCACGCAATTCGTAGGTGGCATTCCGTGGATAGAGTAATACTGTCTGTGAGACTGCACTGGGTCTCATGTGGCAAAATGCTTCAGGTGTATAGGTCTTTCCACAACATAGTGTGTGTGTGTGTGTGTGTGTGCGTGTGCGTGTGCGTGTGGTTGCTCGGGGGACGTTTCCAGCAGTGCCATCAAAGACATTATTCAGTGAAATGCTCAAACGGACCGTTCAGGGGTGTCGTTCCTTTCATGGATCAGACAGACAGCAACGCCTTTTTGCCGAACCGCGCCGCAACCACGAGCTTCACAGCAAGAAACACATCTGCACAGCTTCAATTAGACAAGCTGAGAACACTGCAGATCTACAAGCTCATAGCGCGCCACTCGGTGGCGCGCTATGAGCTTGTAGATCTGCAGTGTTCTCAGGTCAAAATGAGGATGCATGTTGAGCTGTAAACTAAAATAATAATAGTAGATATCATGGCACTACACAAAATATGATTCCTAACGTTCTTATGTGAGACTCATTCAATATCGGGACTCATTACATTGAAAAGTATGGGATGCACATGATGACAATAATAACAACTTGCGACTTCCTAAGGTTAATATCATCACACATATAATTTATATATGCTTATGGAATGCGTTACATACGTATATTCCATAGAGCTGATCCACACATGTTAGTTCATCATCAACATGCAACAGGAGAAGTCCCTATTGAGTGAAAGATTCTTTATTTGTGAAAGAAATACCATATTTAAGGTGTGTTCTTTTTTTCGTTTTACAGATGTCAAATATAACCTTTTCAGACATTTGTCTTATTAGCCTACAGGGTGAAAGGCCCTTCAAATAGTGCAGCTTAACCCATTTATAACACTAGATTCTACAAACTAATGCAAAAAATACCAGACCTACTGTACAAGCTCGTACAAGCATTATGTTAATTCTTTAAATAGTTAAAGCTAAAGCTAATGCTAATGCTTTCAATAGCTAAAGGCAAGCTAACACTAATGGTTAAAAACTCCAAAAGTGGCTACTGTAGGCCTACAGAATGAAGAACAAACTATAAAAACCCCAGAGTATACCCAGTATAATAGCATTATTCACATTCACATGCAAGTGTGATTGAATGTGCAGAGCTTCCTGCTGGGCTCTATGGAAGCTCTTTCAGACTCTTCTCACATTAGAGTGACTCATCTCATCCTCACCTTCTGTTCACACAAACCTGATACCAATTAAACGCACCTGTGATGAAAAGAGGAGCGCCGTTGCGTTGCGCGCTCAGGCCTATCTTGTCTCTCTAAACGGTGAGCGTTTACCATCGTAATAACGATGATCCTCTCACACGCACCGCGGAGCTGTAGAAAACGCGTGCGTTTAGCGGCGCTCGTGTCTAATAAGCACAAGCTCTGCGTGGAAGAAGCTTGATTAGTTGGCATTCAGTTTCTCTGTACTGCGATCAATGCTACAGCACTGATCACTGTTGGCCTAGATTATTTTTTTTTTGGAGATAGAAACAAGCCATGAAAAAAAGACCAAAAGAAGCCACCATATCCCCGCCAAGGCAGTGTTGCCATTTCTGCTTATTATAAGCAACACATTTTAAAGGACAACTTTGTTTGTTTGTTTTTTCAAGTTTCATATTTTAGGTTGTTTTTAGACAAGTAAAAGATGGGTGTTTATTGTTTTTTTTGTTTTTTTTTTTTTGTTTTTTTTTACATTTTCATAAATGTGTATTTGTTTACATAAGTTTAAAGCAATTTGTTTATTTTTTATTATCTACTACAGTCCTAATAAACCCCAGAAAATTACATCTGGCCGCAAAAGATCACAGGGTCTACTGAATGTGCAGAAGACGGCACACAAACTGCCATTGACTATTGCTATAGTCAATGGCACTATTGGTATTAACACCTATTATGCCCCCCTTTCAAAAACAACTAAAATCCCTAAAACTAAAGAAAGCAGTAATACTCATCTTCAAATTTCTGTAATACAGCCTAAAACATGAACTTAGGTCAAAAACAACAACAACAACAAAGTTTTAATGTAGGAAGACTATTGTTTTGCTATGCAAATAATCGGTATTGAATTCTTTTGGTTGGCAAAATAATCAATTGCATTATTACTACATTTGTGTGCATCATATGTACCATTTTTAAAGGAAAATAAGTTTTCAACGCATTTTAAATGGTTACTATATCATTGTATCGCCAGAATGCCAGAATTTTAATAGAATACAGTATAATGTCGGTATTTGACGATATTCGGTATTCAATATTTTTTTTATAGACCCAACGATATTACTCGGTATTGATTTCCAATATCACGATAAACGGTAATACTGGTATATTGCCCAAGACTACTCCTTATGATTACTGATTTAATAGTATGATTGGATAGTTTATTGGCAGAAAAGCAACCGTTACAGGGTACAGTCAGACATAAATGAATTCGGTACAGGGTACAGTCAGACATAAATGAATTCGGTACAGCGTACAGTCCGACATAAATTAAATCCGTACAGGGTACAGTCAAGCACAAACAATGGGATCACCGAAAAAAAAATAAAAAAAAAATCCTTGCACGATGAGGATGATGTCACATGCATGTTCACATGCCATGTGCATGCACGCAGAGCGATACACTCACCCACCCTGGGGGCCTCTTTGTATTTTTTGCATGGGCAGCAGAAGGTGACATGTGTTCCATGCCAGAGGTGAACAGGGGCGGATGTAACATTTCCCAATTGGGGGAGGGCAGGAGAAAATGGAATGGGGCGGCGATGAAGCCGCACCCATACCCATTTTCAGTTACAGGACTTTTATTAGTCAAGTAAAGCATCAATAATAACATCAGTTGTTGTTGAAGTTGCAACAGACACGCAGCATGCATAAAGCTAAAGGTCTGACTCAGAGTTTTCTGTTTTCAATGATGAAATGCTGTTGGTTTAGTGGTGACACAGCTGTAGTTAGTTAGTAGCAGTAGTAGTGTTTCAAATCATTTTAAATATAAGCACTTTAATTTGAAATATCTTTTTTTTTGTTGCTTTCCATCATGTTGGGTGGGGCAGTCTGGGCATTTAGGGGGTCATTGCCCCCCCCCCCCATGCCCATGCCTAGATCCGCCCCTGGAGGTGAACCTCCTCCACGGTCCCTGGAGCCTGGTGGCGGTGTTCCCAGTCCCACAGCCACCAGTAGAGAGTAGAGACATCCGCCAGTTCGATGCCAGATGTTTGCCTCCCACGCACGTTTGGACAAATCATATCGTTGCCGTCGGCCCTGAAACTTCCCATCTCCGTATTTTAACCCATTGTGTCCTGAGCCTCGATTTGACTTTCTGACACCAGATTATACAGTAGTTCCTGACACCAGATTCTAGCTGCAGCAATATTCTAGCTTTTGACGCTAGATTCTACAGTAGTTTCCGACACTAGAATCTAGTTATTGACACTAAATTAGAGTTTCTGATGCTAGGTTCGACTTTTTGACACTAGAATCTAGTTTCTGACACTAGAATCGAGTTTTTTTTTTTACACTAGATTCTATAGTTTCTGGCACTAGATTCTAGTTTTTCTAGTGTTCCTGTGTCAGTGATGCTAACATATTTCAAGCCAAGGGCGACCAGAATTATCCATATTTGGCTGCAGAGCGCCATCTGAAAACATGTTGTTCTAGGGATCCCCCAGAAGCAAAAATTTGAGTTAAAAATGTTTGCTTCCGAAATAACGTATTCAGAGATTTGCATTACATTTTCACAATTTTTCAAAAATAGCAGAACAACAAGCTCATGTCGCGCCACTCGGTGGCGCGACATGAGCTTGTTGATCTGCTATTTTTCAACAGATAAAACACCAAAACGCGTTCAGGACACTTTTATTCAGTGTCAGTGTTGCTCAGCTATATCACTGTATTGTTCAAGGAGCTCCACAAGGATCTGAATGTGACCCCCATCTGAAAATATGTAGATCCAGGGACCTTCTCGAAGGTCTCTCTGTAGACCTCTGCAGTAGGCCTCCCTGAAGTAATGGAATGCATCAAACAACTACATATTTTGTACATATTATATAGTTCATCCTGTTTGTTTTATAGTCCGTGGTTTCACCAGTGCGGGGTCGCCATTGTCATAGCAAACAGAGCAGTGTCTATAAATCGATGTTTTTTGTTGCAATGCTGGGTGATCATAGCTATAACTATTTTTAAACTAAAGAGATTATTCTATTTGTTTTAAACGTTCAATTCTAGTTATAGGGGGCAAGCATAAGGTATTTATCCATATTTGTCTAATTAGCTAGTAATACAGGGTTCCTTTTTAATGAAAACTTTTGCTTTAAATTTCTATGGATCAGCCCAACACATTGGTAACATCGACAAAAAAAAAAAAAAAAAAAAACAAAAAAAAAAAAAATCTGTATCGGCATCAGTGTGGAGTTCTACGTTTCAGACATGTTGTTTTCAGAAATAGTGTAAAAAACCGTTCCCGCTGTGGATGCCACCTGCAGGTTTTCAAGTGGCTGGGTGGGGTAATTAACCTTTTGATTAACGAGTATCATTCAGGGACTCTCTAACCCAAACGCTCCTGAGCTCTGCGCGTTGCCATGGCAAAGAGAAAACGACACGCAAAATCTATATCCAGAACGAAGCTGCCCTTTTTGCTGTTCCTCCCACACACCCATTACATACCCCTCCAAATAATAGGGAAGTTTTACACGTCATTATTCAGGCGTCAGTGTGTTCCTGTCACATCCAGGATGTTTTCCTAACTTTTTCTGACAAAAAAGGAAAAAAAAAACAACAAGGTACAAATATTATGTTCTACTCCCTCAAACTCTCTCGTCTGGTTGGAAAAGGACAGCCAGATAATTAGCATTTTGGTTTAATTAGCATTTTGTTTTTGTTTGGGCTGATTGATGGTGCTGTGTGCTTTCTGTTAGCTTCATCACCGTTGGCTTCCCCTGAAGGCCTATATACTGTCTAGTTTAGTGGTTCCTAAAGTGGTGTCCGGGGGTCCTTGAGGGGGTTTCCAGGGGGTCCCCTGCAGTTAAATGATAGTATGAGAAACAAATGGACCCTTATGCATCAGTACCTCCCTATAACGGGTCCATTCGTTTTGCATTGCATGCACTCAGTGTTAACTTAAAGTGCCGTGATTTTCGTATTCTTTCCAATTGTACATGTGTTTAAGACAGGGTTTTCAACCTTTTTTTATGCAGGGACCACCATCTTTTCAGAATTTAAGCCACGGACCACCACTTGAGGACATTTTAGCCCCACAGACCCCAAAACTAAAGATTTCTTTTGCTTTTGTCCATCTTCTAGTTGTGTAGACTTTGGCTAATTCAGATGATGAATATTTTAACTCTTGAGAGTGTAAAAATGAAACCAAATGGACCCGCAAGGGTCCATTTGGTTTCATTTTTACGCTCTCAAGAGTTACATCTGGTTAACCAGCTTAGCTGGGGACCACCTGGAACTCTCTCCACCTGTTGAAAAGCCCTGTGTTTAAGAGGTGACAGCACTTTGTTAGTATTTAGGGTTTCTTCCTGGAGGTTGAAACCTTGACAGTCAAACTTGGTAATTCCTAATGTGATCCTGGGCTCTACACACCCTCCGCCAACCTGGGGAGGCAGCGGACTACCCTGCTTCCGTCAATGCATGAGGGGTCCAAGCTGCCTCTCCCGACAGGGGGGAGATTCCCTGGTTGGACGTAGTGCGTGGAAGGAACACGTTATTCCAACCAGTTCCAGTCCCCTCCATCTGGCCAGGAGGAGGCAGTTTAGTTACTAGACTAGACTATTACTGCATGTTTGTGTGAGGGTATCTACCCTAAAAGACATGTGGAGATCATGTAAACTCCACTAGTGATAGACCGATTATCGGCCGCGGCCAATTATCGAATTCGATATTCATGATTTTATTAATAATCGGTATCGGTGCTCAAAATAAATAATCGAAAAAAGAGCAGCCGATTATTTGTATTATTATAAATGTTCGAAAATGATACATCGACCACTTTCATTGAAGATCCGGTAGATTGTGGTGGTAGGGAGATGTATAGCTGTGTGTCTCTGACTCTATCACCTCATGTATTTATAGATTTATCCAAATTATCCAAAATGTATTTTCTCTTTTTCTTTTATGTCCGAAGCTCTGTGCCTGTACTTGAAGAAAAAAAAGGTGCATGTGATGGAGGGGAAACTGAAACACATTTGCTGCTTCCGCACTTTTATTCTATTAAAGTAAATAATAATCGTATCGGCTGATATCGGCTATCGGCCTTTTTGATGTTTCACTAATCGGTGATCGGAAACATCGGCCAAAAGTCTGATCAGTCGATCTGTAAACTCGACACAGAAAGGCCCTTTCACCAACCCCACCTCGCGTATGGACACAGAATCTGCTGTTGTTGACACCATCAGTTGTTGTTGAAGTTGCAACAGACACGCAGCATGCATAAAGCTGGTCTGGCTCAGAGAGTTTTCTGTTTTCAATGATTGAAATTGTGTTGGTTTCGTGGTGCGACAGTTGTAGTTAGTAGTGTAGCGTTTGAAATCATTATAAATATAAGCACTTTCATTGAAATAACTTTGAAATTCAGGTGGTGGTGGCAGTCAGGGCATTTAGAGGGGCATTGGCATCCCCCATGCCCAGGCCTACTGTAGATCCGGCCCTGATTGGGTCCCATTTTTACAGTCTTTGTTATGACCGGTCCAGGAATCGAACCACCGACCGCAATCTCAGGGCAGGACACTCGACGAAACTGAGTTGGTCAAGGTATAACTACACAAAGGAAAACTATGTGGTGTTACCCTAAGACAGACAGTTACATCCAGGAGGAATAATGGGAATGTGTGTGGGTTTTTTTTTTGTCTTCCGCGTCTACAAAGGAAATGAAAAAACAACACAGACAAGACATTTCCTGTGATCCTCCTCGCTGTGTATTGGAAAGCACATCCTCTGTGCCGTGCCTTTAATCTTCAGTTTCTCTCTCACACATACACAGACGCGCACGCACGCACACGCAGCGTTCACAGTGAGTGAACTGTGATGAACTTGTAAATCCTGTCCCACACTCTGGATTTAGTTACTTGTTCTCAGCGGCCAGCGCAAGGATTATGGAAGCCGTACGTTTTATACTGTGTGGCCTACTGAACAAAGCTGCACCGCATGCATGCACGCACGCACGCACGCACGCACGCACGCACGCACGCACACACACACACACACATGCACGCACGCGCACACGCGCACGCACACACACACACACACTAGAAACAATACAGTAGCCTACCGGTGACAGTTAGGTAACAGTCGCGCATTGTGATGCTTTGATGTTGTCACAGAAATATTGCTAAAAGTGCTGGTTTAATCTGCCTCTTCCTGTGATTGACCGAGGTGTGTGTGTTGTGTGCGTGTGCGTGTGTGTGTGCGCGCGCGTGTGTGTGTGTGTGCGCGTGTGCGATTGATTGAACGAGTCAACCTTTTGCCTTTGAGTGCTCCCACTTCCATCATGCAGCGAAGCTGTTGTTTTTTCCAGGGTGGTGCACAGACGGGGGGTCCGTCCCTCCCCACAGCCTAAAATACACATTATTTACACATAACTATTTACCACCCAATTGATTAATGAATGGATTGACAAGCAGTCCAACGCCCTGAATGATGTACATATGACGTGTAAATTGTTTTGTCTAAAATAAAGCATTAGTTTGAGGCGATTACCAATTTTTTTTGCATGATCGGCTAACGGCGGGTTGTCCAGGTGCACGCTGCTACGTGCACACGCACTGTCTGTATGTCCATCGCTGATCATAATCCAGAAATCGCCGCGAGATTACGACCTGATTTGACTTACCGTATTTTCCGCACTATAAGGCGCACCGGATTATAAGGCGCACCTGATTATAAGGCGCACCTTTTAGAACTGTTTTCATATATAAGGCGCACCGGATTATAAGGCGCAGAGAATAGAAACTACTACAGTTAACATAGAATAGAAGCTACTGCAGTTACCGATCCATATATAAGGCGCACTGGATTATAAGGCACAGTGTTTATTTTTGAGAAAATTAAAGGCTTTTAGGTGCGCCTTATAGTCCGGAAAATACGGTATTTATGATAATGATCATCATCGTAGCGATCAAACCCAACCCACTTTGTAATGGTCCAATATTTCCAGGAAGAGATATGACCGGGAAGTACAGGAAGTAGGATTTCTTCTACTCTTTCCGCTGGCCAGTTCTGGTGATCGGCCACTTACTGACACCAAGTGGTAATAGTCACATAGTCCATAGGTAGTCAGCATCTTGGGGGACCAATATGAGAATACTAACGCTATTTGAATGGGAATAATTTGATTTTAGTGACATCAATAAACAGAGGAATCTGAGAGTGCATGTTCATGCACCCTTATTCAGACACACACAGGAAATCACAGATATCTCAATAATAGGTCTGACCGATTGAAAAGCAACGTTTTGGGAGTGTAAACATACACTGGGGAAGTGGGGATGGCAAAAAAAAAGAATCCAAAAATCTTGAAAAATGATTGGAACCATTTTAATGTATGTTTTCTACCTGGGGGGGGGAGTGTGTGTGTGTGTGTGTGTGTGTGTGTGTGTGTGTGTGTGTGTGTGTGTGTGTGTGTGTGTGTGTGTGTGTGTGTGTGTGTGTGTGTGTGTGTGTGTGTGTGTGTGTGTGTGTGTGTGTGTGTGTGTGTGTGTGTGTGTGTGTGTGTACTAACCCCACGGCCACCTGTTGATGTCTAATTGTGAGCTACGAGGAAGGAAGTCGGACTTTCCTGTTGTTTAGGTTATTTTTAATGTCTGTGCTGCCGGAGCGCTAACACGTATAGAAAGGTAGGCAGCTGTCGTGGGCAGATTTCAACAACTAAGGAGGGGGTCCTCAAGGCAGGATAACTGCATAGTGTTTGCCAAAACTTAAAGTGATACGGAACATTTACAGACAATGGCAGATCTACAAGGAAGCTCTAGTGCATGGGTGTCAAACTCTGACCCGCGGGCCAAATTTGGGTACAAATGTGAACCAAATGGAAAATGGGTGGAATTCCCCTTTAAAAGGTTAGTTTGTTCAAACCTGGCCCGTGGCGTTGTTCAGTTTTAAATTTTGGCCCACTCTGTATCTGATTTTGACACCCCTGCTCTAGTGGGGTAAAGCATCTCCAAAGAAGCCAGGTAGCATCCATGTAGCACAGCCAAGAGCCAAAGTTTACTTGTTTACTTAAAGCTTGAGAATGCTGCAATGAACAGCTTCCCGGAAAAAAAAAGGCTTGCCATAGCACAAAATTCAACCTGGGCTGAGCTTGATGTCGCTTTGATGACCAGTCAAAAAAAGAAAAGATCACGTGACACAGAGTGTGAAGGATTTTTTTTATTAAGTTCACGCTCTGCAAGTGTGCACATAGCCTAAGAGAGTGGCGACACTCCCCTTGACTCCCACTGTAACAGTGAAACGTGCTACATGCTTCTATCTCAATGCGATAGTTCTATTCATGGTCCCAATGTTTGGAACACATCGACCCTAGGAGATGAACATCACACTACTAATCGCAAGGCTGTTTGTTTACATCAGGGGTTTTCAACAGGTGGTCCGGGGACCACCAGTGGTCCCTGAGAGGGTGCCAGGTTAGGGCGGGTCATACTTTTTTTATTTTTGAAATTCAAAATGCTTGGGTGCCTATTTTATGTTTTTGGGTATGGGGAATTCAAATATGATATTCTTTTTTTGATTGGACAAACCCTTGCTACATTTATTTGCATTTCTATATCAGCAATTGTATCGATTTTACCTCAATTATGAGATTTAAAATCCAAAGGAAATTCTAACATGTGGGGTGTCTAAATTATGTGTTTTTTGATGGAGAATTCAAATATAATATTGTTTTTTGGATAGAATAAGTCTAACCTACATTTCTCTGTACTTCAAAATTGCACATTTCGCCCGTTTTGACATATTTTTAGGATTTTTAAATACATAAAGGAAATCATCAACAAAGTCAAATCAAATTAACCTATTTATTAACAATTCAAGTGCAGGTATATCTGAATAAAATTGATGATCAATCACAGTATCACTTTCTGAGCGTCCAAAGTCCTGCTTTGACTCAACCATACACATCAGCCGATCTTCGGAGCCCTGATTCCTTCATCCCTCTTTTCCTGAGAGAAGTAGGTAGAGTAGAAGCTAAGTCACCATTTTGACCATGCACCCTTTCAATGCTTTGAGTGTGGCAAGGCCAGTTAGCCAACTCCATGGGCCTGGATTCTCTCCACTCCCTAAATCATTTTGTCCTTATCCGTTCAGCAGGATTAGGATTTTTATATACTTAAAGGAAATATTTTATGTTGACAAAGTCAAATCAAAGTTATTTATTAAAAAATCAAGTGCATGTCTATCACTGAATAAAATTCTGATGATCAATTTTCAGTATCACTGAAAATCACTGAACAAGTTCTCCTGAGCCCTGATTCCTCCATCCCTCTTTTCTTGAGAGAAGCAGGTACAGCGGAAGCCACTATGACCACCCTCTCTCAATGCTTTGAATGTGCTGAATGTGCTCCAGTTAGGCACCTCCATGGGGGTTGATAAAGGTCTTCAGTTCAGGTCAAAGACACCTTTTTATCAGATAATCAATCCACCAATGTTGGATATGTTTTTCTGGTTCTTTTCATTGCCGTCTCTCACCTGAATGTCTCAGTCTTCTTATCCCCTGATGGCCAGGCTTCTCTCCCTCCCCACAATCATCTCATTCTGATTCTTGAGATGTTTTTGGAGGATGGCTTCATGATGGCTCCACTGTGTGGGCACAGCAAGCAGCTTGGCATCACAATTCCCCATACCTCCTTTCTCTGGGACTTGTCACAGGCCAAGTGAAACTTTTGCTGCCTAGGACCTTCAATCCATCATCTTTGTTGGCCCCTAACTGATCGATCTGTCTGACAAGGTCATTAAAGATGAAAGATCTTGACTGATCAACACTATGGCTATAGAATGGTTTATGCAGTCAGGGATAGTGATTCCTAGCTGCAAGGCTGGCTTTGAATGGGTCAGTAAACCACAGCTGCTGGCTCATTGCAACAAAAAGATATCTCAGACTCTGAATGTCAAAGCATGGTGAAAGTAAAGAATCATCTGCATCTGACAAATCTGAAGTGCATTGCTGAATACACCATTATTTTTACAGTCATGGAAAAATTATTAAACCACCCTATTATTAGACCACCATACAACGGTGGTCTAATATTTTCCATGACTGTAGATATACATGGACTGGACTGTCCCAGAGGAAGGATGTATTGGGCATTGTGATGCCAACTGCTAGATCTGCTTGTTGTGATCACAATGAAGCCATCCTTCAAACACTGCTGTGCCCAAAGGATCAGGATGAAATGGTTGAGGGAGTGGAGAGAATCCAGGCCATCAGGGGCAAAGGACCAGAAGCACGCAAATATGATTCTCCCAGCATGGTGTGTCAGAGTATCTCACCTGTGCAAGACCATCAATCAAAACCCCCATGGAGGTGGCTAACTGGCCTTGCCACACTCAAAGCATTGAGAGGGTGGTCAAAATGGTGACTTAGCTTCTACTCTACCTAGAAGCTAAGGGATGAAGGAATCAGGGCTCCGAAGATCGGCTGATGTGTATGGCTGAGTCAAAGCAGGACTTGTTCAGAAAGTGATACTGTGATTGATCATCAATTTTATTTAGATATATCTGCACTTGGATTGTTAATAAATAGCTTAATTTGATTTGGCTTTGTTGATATAAATGATTTCCTTTATGTATTTAAAAATCCTAAAAAATAGGTAAAAACGGGCAAAATGTGCAATTTCAAAGTACAGAAAAATGTAGGTTAGACTTATTCTATCCAAAAAACAATATTATATTTGAATTCTCCATCAAAAAACACATAATTTAGACACCCCACATGTTAGAATTTCCTTTGGATTTTAAATCTCATAATTGAGGTAAAATCGATACAATTACTGATATAGAAATGCAAATAGATGTAGCAAGGGTTTGTCCAATCAAAAAAAGAATATCATATTTGAATTCCCCATACCCAAAAACATAAAATAGGCACCCAAGCATTTTGAATTTCAAAAATAAAAAAAGTATGACCCGCCCTAGTGCCAGGTGGTCCCCAGGCTTAATGATGGAGAGGTGGTTAACCAGATGTAACTCTCAAGAGTTATAATATTCACCATGTGAATTATCCCAATTCTACACCACGAGAGGATGCAGAAGATTAATGGTAATTTTGATCTGTATCTTTGACTGTTTTCTTTTCTCCGAAATCCACCCTGGAACTGTGGACAAAAAGCAAAAGAAATCTTTAGTTGTGGGGTCTGTGGGGCTAAAATGTCCTCAAACCCTTTTTTCTAAACGGGCTATCCACGTCTGTACGTGTGTTTAATAGTGTGCCTGTGTGCGTTGTGCGCACAGATGTGTGTGTGTGTGTTTGTGCACATGTGTTATGGATCCCCCCCCCCACTTCTAAAAGTCCCACTCTGTTCACCAATGCAGCGGCGCGCCAGGCACTACATTTGTATTTTACAGGATGAGCAAAGCGGGGTAGCGCACATTCTAAGGGAACTCCAAACATCGCCTGCGGCTCTGCACCGATGTGATCAGTGTTGCACATCAACTTGGCACATTTGTTGCTATATTTAGCTTTTTTACAGACCCCCCATAGCGCCAAAATTAGTGAAAAACTCCTGTCGGAAAATCTAGTGCTTTTTTGCTGGTGAGTTGGAGCGAAATTGATTGACAGGCGCCAGAGATAAAACTCTCGTTTTTCACCATTTTTCCTCCTATGATAGAGTCCTCCTTCCTTCCTAGAAAGGATCATTCGTAACCAAATGGACCCTTAGAGATCTGTAGATCTGTGACTCTTACGGGTCCATTCGGTTTCATTTTACGTATTTGGTTTCATTTTACAAGTTAAATTATATTTAAAACATCTGCAGTACCTAATTTTACATATTTAGAAAATGTAGAAGAATTGTTATTTTGACGAACATACTGCCAGTTATCTTCCACTGCTCTAGCACATTCTGGTGCATTTTGGAAGTGCCACTAATGGATTTTTTGATTTTGGCAGTTGGCAACACTGGATGTGATAAACACAATGCATCATGGACCGGCGTGAACCATGATGTCAACACGTTTCGCCAATTCATTGTTTTCAACCAGTGGTCTGGGGACCACCAGTGGTCCCTGAGAGGATTCCAGGTGGTCCCCAGGCTAAATGATGGAAAGTTGGTTAATCAGATGTGAGAATGTAAACATGATTCCTACGTACAATCTTAACACAAAGCGTGCATGAATGGTCACGGAGACAAAAAAAAGCACATCAACCATCTCTCAGCCACGATCTTGCATGCTAAAATGTTGAAGTGTGTGTGTGTGTGTGTGTGTGTGTGTGTGTGTGTGTGTGTGTGTGTGTGTGTGTGTGTGTGTGTGTGTGTGTGTGTGTGTGTGTTGTGTGTGTCCAGGGCAGATTGACCCCCTGCCTGTGACGGATAATGCGTGTCGTCATTTCGCGGGACGCCTGCGAGGGGAAAAACAGTTTTCAAGCTGTGGCCCGTCTGTCTCCTCGGACTCAAAATACCTGCTAATGACCCGCGGTGCGCGTGGTCGCCGCCCCGTGGGCCAGAGGCGGACCTGCGGCTTTGAAGAGTGGCAGGGGTTTTTTGAGAATGTGTTCGTTCCTTCCTTCCTCTGTGTCTGTGGGGAAGGAGATCAGTGTATCCTCTGGTTTTTAGCTGTGTCCGCCGCGGCGCATAATAAACTCAACTGTGGTGTCTTTTGACGGATGCGATGGGCTCTGACCCAACGCATCCGACCCAACAATCTAATTACTGAATGGAGTAACTTATGGTGTGTTCACATGAGACTGAGTAGACCAGGGGTGGCCAACCGGTCACAGACTAAGAGCCACGTTTTTCACTGTGTTACTGCAAAGAGCCACATCAAACGGTCACAACGGTTATAAAACCGCTGCGACAGCCGTCACGGTACCAAATAGATTTCCCCTCTCCTGCCATAAGACACGTGCATTTGTGTGCAGGTGTGCAATGCAAAGACACACTATTAAAACAGACATATTTAGAAACAGGGTTTACAATCCAAAAAAGTATATGACAAGTCAAAAAACATACACCTACACCTCCACGGTCGACTAGGAATCAGTCCTTGGTTAGTGTTAGGCACCACTGTATAGGGCAGGAGTCCGGAGACCACCAGTGGTCCCTGAGAGGATTCCAGGTGGTCCCCATACAGGCTAAATGATGGAAAGTTGGTTTGCCGGATGTAACTCTTTGCATCACTCAAAATATGCATCACGTGAATTAGCCCAAGTCTACACAACTAGAGAAGAGTAATGGTCATTTTGATCTGTATGGTTGACTGAATAAATGGTGGGCCCGGGTATTAAAAAAAGGTTGAAAACCACTGGTATAGGGAATGCATGACTGTGCCACTCCGAGCGTTTTTGACGGTTTCATGTGGAAGCCCCTTAAGAGCCGCATGTAACCAGCTGAAGAGCCGCATGCGGCTCGCGAGCCGCAGGTTGGCCACCCCTGGAGTAGACCATTAAAATGATAACCCTTTTTAGGCCCTGATACACCTAGCAATGTCTTGATTGATATCAACAAGCAACATCAGTTATCACCGTTGACTTCATATATAAAATGATAAAAAGATGATGAACTCCTGCTTGTTCAGAAAAGTTGTATCATTAGCGCATTCTACTGGTTAGCATTTTCGGAATCCTCCAATCACAGCCCTCCTTGGCGTCACCTGATCCTTTCTTCCAGACAAAACAACATGGCTGCTGCTGTCTCACTGGACAGACAATGTTATAACTTTTTAGTCTGCTAAGTGAACATTTGGTTGAAAATGACTAGTGTATAACTTTTTTTTTTTTTTTTTAACCAAATGGACCCGCTTGGGTCCATTTGGTTCCATTTGTACACTGAGGAAAAAAAGTGAAAATGGGTGCATTGGATAGGATACACATAGTCAATGTTGCTGTTGTCATTTCACTATACTACTATGTGTTTGGCAAACACAGGTGTGTTGAAAATGATGGTGTGGAATGGTTAGATTATAGAATGACCATACACATGACTAGGCCTGACTCCATAGCGACGTATGTTGAATGACTCTTGTGTGTCCGCATGCTGTGTCGTTATAAGAGGCTTGTCCTGTTCAGGGGCGGATGTAACATGTCCCATTTGGGGGGGCAAGAGAACATGTTGGAGGGGCAAGAGAAAATGGTATGGGTGCGGCTTCATCGCCCGTGGCGCCAGGCGATGAAGTCGCACCCATACCATTTTCAGTTACAGGACTTTTATTAGTCAAGTAAAGCATCAAAAATAACATCAGTTGTTTGTTGAAGTTGCAACAGACACGCATCATGCATAAAGCTAAAGGTCTGACTCAGAGAGTTTTCTGTTTTCAATGATGAAATGCTGTTGGTTTAGTGGTGACACAGCTGTAGTTAGTTAGTAGCAGTAGTAGTGTTTCAAATCATTTTAAATATAAGCACTTTAATTTTAAATATCTTGGGTTGTTTTGCATGGCATCGTGTTTGGGGGGGCAGACTGGGCATTTAGGGGTGCATTGCCCCCCCATGCCCATGCCTAGATCCGCCCCTGGTCCTGTTAATCCCCCCCAGGATGCTCTGGAGGAACATCTGGAACACCTCCTCCAACATATGGAATGTCT
This sequence comes from Benthosema pterotum, assembly GCA_039105355.1. Classification (NCBI taxonomy): domain Eukaryota; kingdom Metazoa; phylum Chordata; class Actinopteri; order Myctophiformes; family Myctophidae; genus Benthosema; species Benthosema pterotum. The sequence continues at coordinate 52,042,231 of CM076971.1, forward strand.
CTAGTGGTTCCTGAGCTGTCCAGCTGTCCTGCGCACGCTCACAATGGGCATCCCCCTTGGCGTGATATTGTGCAAATCTATCAATAGAATCTAGCACTGAGGTCGTGGGTGCCTCTGTGACCATGTTATGTTCGACAAGACTTGACCTTTCAGGAGAGGAGAGAACCATTCCTTTATTATCCAAACGAGTTAACACTCCTTTTCTAACAGTATTGTTTTTTAGACGGTCCCTGCTTAATGTCTTTCATTCAGCTTAGGTGTCCTATTTGATTTGGTCCTCTGTGCCCGAGTCGAAGCAGGAAGTGAGGTTACGGTCAGGTGGGAGCCAGAGCCTTCTAGTGGGAGAGTTAGGATATTCCCGTTCACTCCTGTGCGCCAGGTCGCTTGCGCTGCTGGAGGAGCATAGAGCCAACAGCACCCCATTCACACACACTGTTAGCAACTGACAATCTGCTGGAGGAGCATAGAGCCAACAGCACCCCATTCACACACACACTGTTAGCAACGGACAATCTGCTGGAGGAGCATAGAGCCAACAGCACCCCATTCACACACACTGTTAACAACTGACAATCTGCTGGAGGAGCATAGAGCCAACAGCACCCCATTCACACACACTGTTAACAACTGACAATCTGCTGGAGGAGCATAGAGCCAACAGCACCCCATTCACACACTGTTAGCAACTGACAATCTGCTGGAGGAGCATAGAGCCAACAGCACCCCATTCACACACTGTTAGCAACTGACAATCTCGCGGTATGGGGCGTCTGTGAGCCTATGAGGCTGCTCTAAGTCCAATGTAGCAGTAGGAGTATGCAGAAATGCGTTGGACTCAGATATTTAATCCAGCTTTAATGACTTTAAAACCCTTGTTCTTTAATAATAGTACAGCATAAACATTACAGCGACTGTAGTCGTGACTGAACATTACTTTAAAACAGTTGTCGTTTTGCATACGTACCTAAAATAGCTCTTATTTGTGCCGTTCTCGTTGAAAACAATGTATTCCCAATTGCAATTAGGACTCAGAGAGGCTCTGTATAGTCACGTGCTCCGCTCTGGTTTCTGACCCCTCAATATCCTAACTCTCCCACCAGAAGGCTCTGGTGGGAGTGATGTAACTGATGTGAATGACAGGAAGTAGACACAGGAAATGGAGATACGGACCAAGGATATTTCTATATAAAGAGACGACCTTCCCATTCAGTATCCATTGTAACAACAACAATCAGTGGTCGTCGTCAGACGACTCCTCCATTGTTGTTTTCATCTCGGTTCTCTGTGCACTGTTTTAGGCTACCTTTAAAAATAACCCTTACGGGTCCATTTGATTTAATTTTACACTTACAAGAGCTAAATTATATTCAAGCATCTGAATCAGGTCATTTTCAAGAATCTACATGATTCTAAAAATGTAGAAGAATTGTTATTTTCGACCAATGTTTGGCCAGTTATCTTTTCTAATTGTGGACAAAAATCCTTGTTTTGCGTCCCACAGACTAAACTCAACATCAAACGGTCGTCCTCCGTGGCTAAAATGCAGAATAAATAGCGGGCGATGATGAAAACCACTGCTGTACAATATAAGCAACTATGCAAGATAAGTACTTGTTTTTCTAGACACTATGTGATTTAAGCCTATTTTCACTTCTTGGAACACACAAGTAGTCACTCCAAAGCAAAAATGGAATGAAAAATATAAACCTAAAAAAAAGTCGCCAATGCCTGGGGGTCTATTAGAGAAAAGATATTACCATAGTCACATGCAAAACAAACAAAAGTACAGATACTGGTACATACAAGGGAGTAGTTTATAAGTGGGAATTCCACCTATTTTTATTTTTTAAAAGGAAAATCATTAACATGGTGAAACACAACTTGACGATGTCATCAAGTTGTGTTTCACCATGTTAATCATTTTTTTCAGACGTCCATTACTAGGAAACACAGGACGGGCGATCGTTTATATCATGTCCATGCAACATCTCTATCTAAGGCAGGGGAGCCCAACCAGTAGATCGGGATCTACCGGTAGATCTCGGCCTGATCACGAGTAGATCTCGGGAGATGTGGGGGGGAAAGAAAAAAATGGGGTGGAAAAGAAAAAAAAAGAGCGATTTTCGTGTGTGTGTGTGTGTGTGTGTGTGTGTGTGTGTGTGTGTGTGCGTGTGTGTGTGTGTGTGCGTGTGCGTGTGCGTGTGCGTGTGCGTGTGCGTGTGCGTGTGCGTGCGTGTGTGTGTGTATCTGGACTGTTCTTATTATGATGTCCAAGTCTGTACTTATGTTGTACTGTTGTAGGCCTACTTATGACAAGTCTGTTGTACTTTATGCTTATTTGGACATAAAGTAAAGTGGTAAAACAAAGTAGTGTTGTGTTGTTGTGAAGTTACTGCAGGCTGGCAACGATGCGTGTGGTTTGAAATTAGGGATGCCTCGATGACACTTTTTCCAATGCGATTCGATTTCGATAAATCAGTGCCAAAAGCGATTCGATTTTCGATAAATTTCGATTTCGATTTAATTTCTATTTCGATTCGATATCGATCCAGCACATTTAATTCTGTATGATGTTGCATATCTGGCATATCTTTTTCTTTCAGGCCCAAGATGGTACAAATGGAACCAAATGGACCCGCTAGAGTCCATTTGGTTCACATTTGTATCTTCTCAGGAAAATTTAGAAAATGGGTGGAATTCCCCTTTAACCTTTTTCTTTTTTCTGGTAGTGTCTGTTCACTGCACTAAGAACTGAGTGGACCACCACACACACACACACACACACACACACACACACACACACACACACACACACACACACACACACACACACACACACACCACACACACACACACACACACACAGCAAAACTGCAAGTTGCAATACTGTGCAAAGCTAAGAGTCCAGAGTTAAATTTCACTCATTCTGCGTGGAGAATACAATGCTACCGTTGGTAGCATAGCCTAATAACAGACAGGCAGGCAGACAGAGAGAAACAGACACTCACACACACGCAGGCAGGCAGAGAGAGGCAGACACACACATACAGGCAGGTAGACAGGCGAGCATACAAAGCGAGACACACGGACAAGCGTGCGCGCACACACACACACACACAGACACACACAATGCCGGCGCGTTATTCCACAACCACCACCACAAAACGGTCCATGGAACGGTAGAACTATCACCACCACTATTCCAAACTTCTCTTTCCCCCACCCCCTCCCTAGTCCCGACACGACACCTCCGTGGAGTCGCTGTCGCTGTCTGGCCGTATTTCTAAAGTGAAATACGTCCGACATGACTGCTTGATGGGTGCTTTGCGAACTTGCTAAGTTGCTAACTAGCAACAACAACAGCTCTGCCCTCTGGCTCTGCCCAGAGGTAGAGCTGTTGCGCAAACTCTGTACACTTCATGGGGTCAGCCCAATGGCGGCTAATCTACATAGACTTCTATTGAATTGGGACAACTGGAACCACGTGACCAGGCTGTTTTTCCGCCCCCTCAATGTCGCAATTCTTCTAATTGATGGCCCTGCCTTGCGCCGCAATGCATGCTGGTTAGAAACAACGAAAAGCGGGAGTGGATTACTGGAATGGAGTGAATTAATGGAGCGAATTAATCGCAGAATTTATCATTTTACCATTTTTCGCCATAGTGCGATGCGATTTCGATAACGTTTTTTGGCTGATATCGCGTCGATATGCGATAAGCATATCGAATCGCGGCATCCCTATTTGAAATGTTGATATAGGACTGGTAGATCCCGGAGGGGTTGGCTGCTGAAAAGTAGATTTTGGGTTGAAAAAGGTTGGGCACCCCTGATCTAAGGTATATTAATGACATAGTAATATGTTAAAAAATGGTGGGATTCCCCTTTAACAGTAGTAGACTATACAACTACAGATAATCCTAATAATGACACGCTGAGAGGATTGGAGTGTGTAAATGTTATTCTACGCCGACGACACAAGACGAGTTAAATGCTTTCTTCTCCAGAGCAGTGTGTGTGTGTGTGGGGGGGGGGGGTGCATTAGACAAACCCACGGGGAGTCATTTGCATATTTTTCCGATTCCACTATGGCACGCGGTTAACGCCGTAAATCTTTTATGCCGTCTGTCTTTCTGTTGCGTCTGTTTTTTTTTTTTTCTTCTGCCGCCGCCCGCCGCGAGACACAAGCGAGTAAATATAGCCTTGTTATTAGATGCCACTAGGACTGTTTCATAATGTATGAAGAAAGATTTCTTTTCTGGAGGAATATCATTTTCCAAAGGCCGTAAATCCAGTTTGGGCGACGAGGCAACTAAGTACACATAAAGTTGAGTAATGTGCTTTAAAGTACTATTTTGAGATTCTATTTATTTTATTTATTGACTTTACTGACTCACTTTACTATTTTTATTACTATGTTTCTTTCATGGCTGAGGAGAAGTTCATGTTCAGGGCCTCAAATCAAGACTACAGTATTCTGTTGATGACCAAAATTTGGTGTCCAAATGCAGAAATGTTTCCTCCATGAACACGCCCGAAGCAAAAGATCATGGGAAGGGAAGGGATTCATGAACGGGCGTCATCGAGAACGAGCAAAGGAAAAAAAAACAAAAACAAAACTAAACCACATCAAAAAACAAGCTTGTGGGTTTGCTGTAGGCTTATTATCTGTCATATAATACATCCGTTATGTTTTGAGAGGTAGCATATGACGTAGTATATGACTAATTTATATTATTTTTCGACTTCCGTGAAATCATTTTGCGACTGCGGCATACGTTGCGACGTTTGGCACCAATGGTGGCGACTGGCGACCGTTGGCATAACGGTCAGGGGTTAAAGTTAGGTTTAGGCATAGGTTTAACTGAGCTTCTGTTTAAGGTTGAGGTTACGGTTAGGTTTAGTAGAGAACGGCTGCGACCAATGGCCAACGGTTAACAATTTTCACAAGTCATAACTAACTCATAAGCGCAGAGGTATCCATCTCAACGGTTGCCCACCGGCCGCCACTGTTTGGCCACCCATCTATTATGCCGCGGTCACAAATTTATTTCGCTGTCTCTCGCATGTGTTATTAAATTGGAATGTTTTTTATTTGACGGCAGACTATGATGACTTCCACTATGACGGCTGGACTAATGGACTTGACTGTCACAATTTTTTAATATGGAATATTTGATTTGTGTCGAGTCGGGGAGGCAAAGAAGACTTTAATAACATTTTCAATTCAATTCAATAAACTTCAATAACAGTGTATCACCACAGACACGCACACATGCGCACACACACACACACATTGGCACCCACACACACACACACACACACACACACACACACACACACACACACACACACACACACACACACACACACACACACACACACACACACACAGACACACGCACACACACACGCACTAACACTCAAAGAGGCAACATGCTCACCTCCAGACACATTGGCACCCAGTTGATGCAGACAGGAGCCATAAATTAACCGAGACATATTGCTAAATAATTAAACGACATTATACAGTGACCCTTAAAACGATGGATAGTTCCAGACGGTTCCTTTGACGGGTCAATAATGTATGCCGCGGGTCTTCCAACCCTGGTGCTCAGATGAAATATCGACTCCCTCATCCACTGCTGCGAAGTAACTAAGCATTGTGCACACTGTCGGGATCGAACCCATGACCAGGGGGTGACTGTGGCTCAGGAGGTAGCATAGGTCGTCGTCCAGTGATCCGTGGGGTCGGCAGTTCGAATCCCATGGCTTCTCCTTCTGTCTGCACATCAAAGTGTCCCTCGGCAAGGTACAGAACCCCAAAAGGAGCTATATCAGTGGTTTTCAACCTTTTTGATACCAGGGCCCACTATTTATTCAGCATTTGAGTCACGGACCACCAGTTGAGGACATTCTAGCCCCACAGACACCAAAACTAAAGATTTCTTGTGATTTTGTCCATAATTCCTGGATGTATTTTTGACCATTATTCTTCTAGTTGTGTACCCTTCATGGCTAATTCAGATGAGGAATATTTTAACTCTTGAGAGTGTAAACATGCTCCTAACCAACAGCATTTCATCATTGACAACAGAAAACTCTGAGTCAGTCCGTTAGCTTTATGCATGCTGCGTGTCTGTTGCAACTTCAACAACAACTGATGTTGTTATTGATACTTACTTGCCCAATATAAGTCCTGTAACTGAAAATGGAAACCAAATAGACCCTCGTTAACGCTGGTTAACCAGCTGTCCATCATTTAGCCTGGGGGATCACCTGGAACCCTCTCAGGGACCACTGGTGGTCCCCGGACCAAACCCTGTGCACTATCAATGCACTACTTAACCATGCCCCGGGAGCTTTTACAGATTGAGCTAGGCACATTTAATGAAGGAGAAGAATTCGCTCCAAACACTTATTCTGATGAAAGGAAAATCTATTTTAAAAAACACATTTAACCTTCAGCGTTTACAGCCGGGGCTTATGATGACACAGTGGTGAACTGGCTGTATATAGACTACCGCTGTACACAGATCGCACAAGCACACACACACACACACACTACCGTAGACTAAAAGACTGAAAGGCTTGCTTTCAGCTTTGGAGAGGACATAAACAATGTACACCAAATGAATAAATGATGATAATGCTTTTCATTATCGCTACAGGGAGATGCTCTCTCTCTCTCTCTCTCTCCCCCCCAGGGGCGGATGTAACATTTCCCAATTGGGGAGGGCAGGAGAAAATGGTATGGGGGCGATGAAGCCACACCCATACCATTTCCGGTTACAGGACTTTTATTAGTCAAGTAAAACATCAATAATAACATCAGTAGTTGCAGTTGCACGCAGCATGCATAAAGCTAAAGGTCTGACTCAGAGAGTTTTTTGTTTTCATTGATGAAATGCTGTTGATTAAGTAGTAGTGTTTCAAATCATTTTAGCACTTTAACTCTCCAAGGCCTGGACTTATTTCTACTTGAAAAAAACTGTTTTCAACCTTACTACTGGGTTGTACTACCATGATCTATTAAAAAAAAATCAAAACATTTTTTTGGGAAAAATATTTTATTTATGCTAATTAATTAATTAATTAATTATACTAAATTAAACACATTTGGGGGGATATATAATATATATAATAATAATGAATATTTGTGTTCTAGACATTCTAATAATCACAAAAATATATTTATTTATTCAGTCATTTTTACATACTTTCATTAGGGTTAAAGGCTAAATGTCAAAGGTTAAAAATCATCAAAAATTGCACAAAGTCCAGAGATTAATTGAAGAGGCTAATTGCAGCCTCTGTGGGGGTATTGTTATGCAAATGATATTTATGTGAAAACTTATTTAAAAAAAACATTTTTTTATATAATTTAAGGGCTAATGTTGCTAAAAAAGCAACACTGGGCCTTCTATGGTTCATTTGAAATATCCTGGGTCGTTTTGCATGCCATCATGTTTCGTGGGGCAGTCTGGGCATTGCCCCCCCCCCCCCCCCCCCCCCCCCCCCCCAACAAGCCCATGCCTAGATCCGCCCCTGCTTTCCCCCAACCCTCTATTTATCTCTCCGAGTGATGCAAACACACGCGCGCGCGCACATACACGCATACACAAAGCCCGGCTGTTTCTGCAATCCACTCACAGGCAGAGTGATGGTATCTGGCAATAAGGTTGAGGGTTCATTCTTATTCCATCACACAGATAACAAACAAGAGGTATATATTATAATGTGGGAAACTCATAAATGTGCATTAGAAAGCTTTCACTCTTATCATTCCATATCCTTTGCAGGCGGTGCATGGCGGAAAACCTCGTAAGTCCAAAAAAAAAAAAAACTGCCTTGGTATTAATAATCTTAAAGGTGGAGAAAATATCGATCTGTTGTTGTTCTCGCTGCTTTTGGTTGACAATCTTTTGTAATGAAGTAAGGTGTTCATTTAGAAATAATGAATCGAAATAAAATCGGAGAAACGAGGTATGAGGTTTCCGCGCAACAGACGGCATCCATATCAGCATGCATCATCATTCACATCCACTCCACTTTAGCTACCGTTTCTGAGGCTATTTGGGAAATGTGTGAGCCGGTGTATCTCTCCTGCAATAAAAGCTCATCTCATGAATGAAGAAAATTATGATAATCGCAGAGATACAGTAAATGCGCTAGTTAATGGGTATATACAATTATACACGGTATGACTGCAATAGTAATCAATCCTTAACTCTATCCATCCATCCAACTCCGACTGCTTATCCATAGTCGGGTCGAGGGCAACAGCTCCACCAGGGTGCTCCAGAACGAAATGAATGAATGATGACAAAACTCCATTTAATTTAAATTTGGGGATAATGCAGGCTAATTTTAATGATGAATGTCATGGAATTTTGTTTTCCTTGAACTGGAAAATGATTAGCATGGACCACACTAATATCACTGCATAGATATTAGTTTGGAACTTCTGTGTTGAGGTTATATTTCCTATCTTTATACTTTTTAATCACCACAATATTGTAACCCATTTTTATCACCCAGTGCCAATGCAGTGCGGACTGACCTCATGTTTCTTTCAATGCATGAGGAATCCAAGTTTATTCACTGATTGAACATGGCGCGTGGAAGATTGCACATGACAACATCAACTGTGGCTCAGGAGGTACAGCGGTACCGCGGGGCAAATCAGGCCTGTAAATGAGGTAGAAGTGGTCCTCTGACTAAACCATCAAAAACTGGGGGCACGGTGGAACAGTGGTTAGTGCTGTCACCTCACAGCTAGAAGGTAGGTCCTGGGTTCGATTCCCGCTAGAGGCGCTGCTTTAGGTGCTGACAGCCTGTCTCCTCCTCCGTGTCTTGGCCTTTCTGTGTGGAGTTGGGACACAGAGTACCTACATGCAAACTCCACGGAGAAAGGCCCTGTCTGATGGAGGGGACAGGAACTGGTTGGAATAATGTGTTCCTTCCACACACTATACGTCCAACCAGCAAAACTACCCCCTGTCACGTGAAAAGAAGGAAGCTTGAACTCCTCATGCATTGAAGGAAGCATGAGGGTAGTATGCTGCCTCCACAGGTTGGTGGAGGGTGTGTAGAGACCCAGGATCACATTAGGAATTGGCACTGGGTGAAAAATGGGTTGCGAAATCGTGGCATGAAAAAAAATACTTCATTTTTGATATTTCGTCGACTGAGACTAGATCCAACAATGAATTTCAGAAGACTAAATGGGCAGAAAAGATTGAAAGTGTGTTATTGAAAAGACTTAAGATTGAATCAAAACAACAACACTGCAACAAAGCTCCCCACGAATTGAATTAAATTGAATTGAGTGTGACAGTCCTGCTTAATATGCAGGGGCATGCCCTCTGTTGCATGGTTGTCCCTGGACTGCGTGTCGTAGTAATAATAACACCAGGATGCCATCCAACCCAATTTGAGTAGTCCCAGCCCTAATGGCCTCGGCTTCCTTCAAAGCACCGTCGCTTCGAGGTCTCACATTCACGCCTGTTCTTGTTCAGATAATTACTGTTTGGTTTGCCTTTTGGTCATGATGAAATGAAGAAGAACCGCTTATTATCCGGCCTGGTTAATTATTCGGAGGGCTCGTAATAATTACCAGCAGCAGCGCCGGGGCGCTCCACTGTCATAACTCCTCTCGCGTGCGGTTTTGGCGAAAAGCAATTAAGTAAATCGACTCGAGACATGTTCCGGTTAGGGAAGTGATATTCCTTTTGTTGAAATGAGTGTTTAAGCTGTTATTGTGATACTAATAATTGATAATGTTTGTTTAGAAGATGGAGGCGTCCATGTCATGTCCTGATAAACAGAACATGTATCCAGTCAGCCAGAGGAGATAACAGGCATGGAATACAGGATAAAATTAAAAGTTAAATTGTGAAATTGCCAGTTGGCCTTTTTTTAATCCATTACTGTTTTGCAAACTTTTTTTTTCTTTTTCACCCAGTGCTTTGTTGTTTTTCTTCGTAAAGTCTATAAAAAATGAATAGGGAATTCACTTCTGGAACAGGCAAGGGGGCAGGACTGCGGCACTCTATATCAATTGATTAATACCACGGTATAGAGCTATTTAATCATTTAGCTGCTCTCTAGTATCATTAATTCCTCTTCCTCGTCCAACTTATGGGATTTTAAACATGACATATCGGTAACAAACTCGCGCGCCAAGTCATTTGACACTGGAAAATTGCCGGCACCGACTGAATTAAATAATAACGCTCTGGCAGCGAAAGAGTTATCTCATTCGGCACCAATTGCACCTTTTGACGCCTATTTCATGTTACTTCACACCGGCGACGCCTTTTCAGACTTTTTTTTATTAATATAAATTAATTCACAACTTTGTCCTGTATACTCCAGGCACAGCTGTTCTGATTTCAAATGTCAGGAAAGAAAAAAATGAAATGAAAATTGTGCTGGCTTATACAGTATGCCGTCTCTGGGGACTCGGGTCGTAATTCTAGGATTCTTCTTTTTTGTGTTAAAACAAGCTTAATTTGCAGCTCATTTCTCTAAGCAATGTAAGGATTACATTTCAAACTCAAGTTGTATTTGAAATATATTAGGACCCCCTTTGTTCATTTTTGACACCTATATCACATATTATTTCATATAGTTTCACTTCAGAAAATCTGAACCATCCCTTTCAAGTACGTTTTGGGTGGATGAAAATGCCAACTGTGTTACATATTGCCATGAATATACTCTTTCAGAGCGAACATTTGGGTGTAACTTAGAGATACAAGGTTTCTACAGTATGCACAGTCACGGACAAGGTGCCTTGTTCTGTTTTGTTTCTGTTCTGCTCTTTAGAAGCATCCAAGGGAAGAGTTTTCCTGTCTCTTTTTTTGGGTGTCTTCGAGGCGAGTTCTGCATTCTTGGCCCGGCACTGACACTGCTGGCATTTGAAATGGCATTCTTTCACAGCTGTGGCAACCAACCACAACCACAGCAACCATCTGTTATTATTGCACAACTCAGAATGTCTCTGGACCACCTATCTATCGCTGCCCAAGGTTACATAACCACATAACCACCGGCTTATTTCGGCCTTGCCATAGAGTCTCATTGATACGAAAAGTCGTCATATGAAACTTCCATTGAGTACAGTAGACACATTTGTAAGTGATATAGGGCATCCATTTCCGTCACGGCTAAAGCACTACTACTGCTACTAACTAACTACGTGTACTACTGCGTGTCTGTTGTAACATCAACAACAACTGATGTTATTATTGATGCTTATACTTGCCTAATAGTCCTCTAACTGAAAATACTATACCATTTTCTCAATTGTGAAATGTTACATCCGCCCCTGTACCGGAAACGGTACAATGAAACCAAAATGAAAACAAATCCATTTGGGACCCACTAACTATAGTGTGTCTGTGTGAAATTAAACCCACAAGGGTCCATTCGGTTTAATTTTACCCCTTAGGGGTCCCAGACCCTCTGTTGAAGACCCAGGCATGGTACTTAACAGTCTTCACTGGTTTCCCTGTGCAGGAAAAAAAAAAAAGCAAAGATGACGGTCTGTATTTTTAATTGGCAGCGCGGCGTATGCCTGAATCTCTGGGTGTGTGTGTATGTGTGTGTGTGGATGTGCATGTGTGCGTGATATCGACTAAAATGCTGACCATTTCAAGTGTCTAATGTGCATCTTTGACCCTCTCGGAAACTCAGAAACGCTCGATCATGAGTTTGGCTTCCCGATGACCAGCATTATAACGAGTGTGTCCACGCACACTAAACACACCGGTTGGTATGCAGAGTGCAGCGTCAATACTCACTGAAGTGAAAATGCAGCCAGAATCCTGTTTTCAACCAAGTACTCAAGTCAAAACACAGCATGAAAATATGCGGTCCGCCCTCGGTAGTGGGTGGAATTGCAACGATACATTTTAACACTATGTCTGCTTTATGGCTTAATAAGTTTTTCTCCTTCAGATGCATCTTTTTTTGATTAAAATAGTTCCTCTCCCCTTTCCCAAAGAGAAAATATTGCATGTATGTTGCATAATTAAAATGATTTGAAAAACTACTACTGCTACTAACTAACTACAGCTGTGACACCACTAAACCAACAGCGTTTCATCATTGAAAACACAAAACTCTCTGAGTCAGACTTTTAGCTTTATGCATGCTGCGTGTCTGTTGCAACTTCAAACTTTATGCATGCTGCCTGTCTGTTCTAACTTCAACAACAACTGATGTTATTATTGATGCTTATACTTGCGTAACTGAAAATGGTATGGGTGCGGCTTTATTGCCGGCGTAATGACAGCGTCCCCACTTCCCACATTCACACACCAATGGTGGCCAGCTCACACCGACCAACTCATTGGAGGCAACTTGGGGTTCAGTGTCTTGCCCAAGGACACTTCGACACATAGACAGGAGGAGCCGGGATTCGAACCGCCGACCCACAGGTCATTGGACGACCTGCTCTACCTCCTGAGCCACAGCCGCCCCAGGGGCGGTTATAACATTTCCCATTGGGGGGTAGGAGAAGATGGTATGGGTGCGGCTTCATCACCCGGAGTTTTTCGGAATTTTATCAGGCAATTAAGCATCAATAATAACATCAGTTGTTGTTGAAGTTGCAACAGACACGCAGCATGCATAAAGGTAAAGGTCTGACTCAGAGAGTTTTCTGTTTTCAATGATGAAATGCTGTTGGTTTAGTGGTGACACAGCTGTACTTAGTTAGCAGCAGTAGTAGTGTTTCAAATAATTTTAAATATACGCTTTTTAATTTGAAATATCTTGGGTTGTTGCCCCTGCCTATATCCGCCCCTGTTGGAGAATGGGGTCTAAGTGTAACGTGAACAGTGAGGGCAGCTGACAGGCAGGTTAGCAGTAGGCAGTGGAAACTTATTCTGAAGGAGAGGAGGAAGGTGGAAGTCAAAGGCTGAAACCTGGAGAACACCTTAGATAAACAGGAAGGAAAATACTAGGAATATACTGTATACTAGACACTGTAAATAATGACTACAATCTTGCGGTACTACTAGCGAGAAAAGTTTAAAAGTTGCAGTGAAATGGGAAAAAAAAAAACATTTTTTTCACACTTTTAGACGAAATCCATGGTTGTAATATAGGAATATTTACAATGGATGCCACCAAAACATGGGACATTTTTAATTTCTGTGTATCTTTATATCAAGTCATTAAAAAATGATTTTGAATTGCTTCCTGAAAATGATGCTGCACGATGACGTCTATACTATCACAGTAATAAAAGCCCCCCCCCCCCCCCCCCCAAAAAAAAAAATCACGCTCAACAGTTTGATTCCAATTGCTGCTGTTTGACCTCCAAACACAGGTGCTTTGGATTATAAACAGTCCCATTGTTTTAATCTCATTCACAAGACACCCAGACGGCGTATGATTCGGTGTGTGTATATATATATATATATAGTATATATATGTGTGTGTGTGTGTGTGTGTGTGTGTGTGTGTGTGTGTGTGTGTGTGTGTGTGTGTGTGTGTGTGTGTGTGTGTGTGTGTGTGTGTGTGTGTGTGTGTGTGTGTGTGTGTGTGTGTGTGTGTATATATGTATATATGTATGTGTGTATATATATGTATATATGTATGTGTGTATATATATGTATATATGTATGTGTGTATGTATATGTATATATGTATGTGTGTATGTATATGTATATATGTATGTGTGTATGTATGTGTGTATATATATATATATGTATATGTGTGTATATATATATATATGTATATGTGTATATATATGTATATACTGTATGTGTGTATATATATGTATATACTGTATGTGTGTATATATATGTATATACTGTATGTATGTGTGTATATATATGTATATATGTGTGTGTGTATATATATATGTATATATGTATGTGTGTATATAAACTCGCCACAAAAAGTTCGGAAATCCAACTTTGGTCCATTATAGCTCCCCTTTGATAAAACCGATTGGTATCGTATTATATACCATTTTTATCATTGATTTGTCCCCTTTACAATGAGGTACAGCATGTAATGATCCGGCATTCGTGGAATGAGCAACACTACTAAACATGTGGCTTGCGCTCCATTTTTTTTTTTGCCAAAATGGCAAATGTATGGTATTGATTGCTTTACGTTGCCTAGCAAATTGGATGATTACTCTCTTCCACAGTACAAAGTAAAAACACAACACATATTGGACATTTTTAGACTTTATTAATTTCACACTCAGTGACAGGGAACTCGGTAGCGTGTGGTATTACCAAACACAGACACAACAGCTTGGCACCTCCTCCTCATGCTGCTCACCAATGCAGCCACATTTTGCTGTGGGATTGCATTCCATTCCTCAACCAGCATCTGTTTCAAGTCAGCCAACGTGGTTCTGTGGGTCACTCTACCATACACAGCCCGACCAAGCTGATCCCACAAGTGTTCAATTGGGTTGAGGTCTGGACTCATGGCAGGCCATTCCATCCTCTCCACTCCCAAATTCTGGAGGTACTCTGTGATGATCCTGGCTCTGTGGGGGCGAGCATTGTCATCTTGGAGGATAGCATTAGGTCCCAGGTTCCTAAGATATGGGATCGCCACTGGATCCGGAATCTCATCCCTGTACCTTAATGCATTGAGATTACCTTCGATAATGACAAGATTAGTCTTGCCTCTCAGAGAGATGCCCCCCCAAACCATCACACTGCCCCCATTAAATGATGTCACCCGATCAGTACAACAATCAGCAAATCTTTCTCCTGCACGTCTCCACACTCTAATCCTGCCATCCAGCGTCCTTAGACAAAACCTGGATTCGTCACTGAACATGACATTTCCCACATTCCGATGTTCCAGGGTCGGTGCTGCCGACACCAGTGCAAGCGGGCCTGGCGGTGAATGGCAGTCATCGCTGTCTTTCTGGAAGCCTTGTGAGAATGAAGCCTGGCGAGGTGCAGTCTGTTTCTCACAGTTTGCTCAGAGATGCGCCTGTGGTACCTTTGAGAAAATTTTGCCTGTAAAGCTCTGGCAGGAAGCCTACGGTTCCTCAGTGAAGCCAGGGTGAGGAACCGGTCTTCTTGGAGTGTTGTCTTTCTGGGACGGCCACTCCGTGGTCTGTCCTTGACATCACCAGTCTCACGGAACTTTGTTTTAAGTTTGGAAATGGTAGAAGGGCTGACACCAAATGCTGCTGCTACTCTGTATCTGGAACACCAGCTTCCAATTGCCCTATCGCACGGGCCTTGTCTTGAAGGGACAGACGTGGCATCTTTTCACCAGTGTTACTGCTGCTTGGGTCACACACAAAAGCAATTTGCAGGACTTATGTACAGGTGCCAGCAGGCACACACCTGTGATTGGCACGCACCTGCCATCATTTGAAGTCAAACGAGAGTGAATTCCAACAGAAAAAAATTGCAGTGGATTTTGGCAAAAAAAAAAGGAGCGCAAGACACATGTTTAGCATTGTTTCTCATTCCACGAATGCCGGATCATTACATAATGTACCTCATTGTAAAGGGGACAAATCAATGATAAAAATGGTATATAATATGATACCAATCGGTTTTATCAAAGGGGAGCTATAATGGACCAAAGTTGGATTTCCGAACTTTTTGTGGCGAGTTTATATGTATATATGTGTGTATATATATATGTATATATGTGTGTGTGTGTGTGTGTGTGTGTGTGTGTGTGTGTGTGTGTGTGTGTGTGTGTGTGTGTGTGTATATATATATATATATATATATATATATATATATATATATATATATATATATATATGGCAGGGCTTGACACTAACACTTGCCCGCTTGCCCGGGGCAAGTAAAAAAAATGGTGGGGCAAGTGAAGACTGCTATCTGGTTGCCCGATCGGGCAAGTGTGCAACTTAGTGCACTATAACACAACACAAGATAAATTTGTCTTGAAGGCAGTCATTGCACTCTGCCTCTGTGTCTTTCCCTGCTTTCTAGCTATCTCTACCTATCTCTCTCCCAGGTCCATTTGGTTCCAAACTATCATTTTGCTGGGGTCAGGGACCACTGTGTCTGTGACCACTATGGGCTAATTAAGATGATGAATTTTTAACTGTTGTCAAGAGTTACATCTGGTTAACCAACTTAGCTGGGGACCACCTGGAACCCTCTCAGGGAAAGCACCCAAGTAGGAAGTAAACTTAAATGCAAAATTTCCAATATATTTTTGGGGGGCAAGTGACCATGACCTGAGGGCAAGTAGAACCTGGCTTGCACTTGCCCGAT
Source organism: Benthosema pterotum (assembly GCA_039105355.1). NCBI lineage: Eukaryota > Metazoa > Chordata > Actinopteri > Myctophiformes > Myctophidae > Benthosema > Benthosema pterotum. Next base: position 52,058,487 of record CM076971.1, read on the forward strand.
GGGCAAGTGCCTCGGAGACCTTAGTGTCAACCCCTGTATATGGGTAGTTTAGAAATAACCCCCTGGCTTTGTCCACTGACTCATTTTTGTTTACAAAACAATACATCCTTGGTCTCATAGGCTTAGTCATCTGCTAAGCCATCCACCGATACCCACACACAGCCACAGTATGGCAACACAGAGCCACATAGGCTATAGGCACGCTATGGGCACACTTGCACGAGCGTGAACTTGGAAAAAAAAAACACTCTGTGTCATGTGAGTTTTTTTGACTGGTAGTCAATGGGACTTCAAACTCGACAAGCTTGATATGTTGAATTTTGTGCTAGAGCAGGGACTCACTGAAGGGACAAGGAGGAACTCCTTATATGGGCCTTGATATAGTAGAGAGGATTATCCAACAACATTTGAAATAAGTGAAATCGCTGAATAAACCTTTAACGAATGAAGTCTGTATCACCTCCTGGTGTTGCTGATCGTATGAGGCACTGACTGCACAGAGCCATGATACAAACTCCATTCAGAAACCTCCAGTGTTTTTCCACTCAGAGTGAAACGGGGAGTAAACTAAGCTGCCCCGGGAGTTACGTTGATCTGAGTGCTCTCGTGTCAATCGATCGATGGAATTTCCCCCTCTAACATCACTATAAGGATGTAAATGGAGGGTGTTTCTCACAAAAGTATGGATTATTTCGAGAAAACGCTGTGGAAGGTTTTTGTTCCGCGCCCGAGCGTTTTAGCGATAAGCGTGTTAAAGGGGAATCCCACCCATTTTCAATATTTTTTCTGAGAGTGTACAATTGCAACCAAATGAACCCTAACGGGTTCATTTGGTTCCATTCGTACGCTCTCAGAAAAAAAAGAAGCGTCTAAAGAAATCCATTAACATGGTGAAATACATCTTGATGATGTCACCAAGATCTTTCACCATGTTGGTGGCTTTCTTCAGACCTCCATTTCTTGGAAACACAGAATGGGGGAACTTTTTTTTATCATGTCCACACAGCACATCTAAGGTATACTAATGGCATATTAGAATGTTGAAAATGGGTGGAGTTCCCCTTTAATCCACTAACCATTATTTTTTTTAGACTTGAACTGGGCCATGCTACAAGCTTGTACTATTTTTTGGGGGGAATGAAAAAAAAATGTACACATCTTTGAATATAATCTATGCTTTTCCAGCGAATGTTTTTTTGCCTCTGGGGAGATCACTGCTGCCCTGGAACATCATTATTTTTCAGATGGATGGCAGACAATCATTTTTGTGTGGTCCTTGAAATAGTTTGAGCACCGCTGACACGAGGTGTCAAGATTCAACCGTAGAAGACATTTTGTAGAGTCTGGTCTCGGAGGTGATGATTGACAGGTCAAATCCCTCAACAGAGTGATGACACAGGCAGTATTTTTTTTTTCATGGCATCTGAAGAAAAAAAAAAGCCCCAGAACACACAGAGAGTGAGAGAGGTCGAGGGAAAAACCCGCCATGGCTGGCTGGAGCGGATTCTTCTGTCAAAATCTTTTTAGATACGCGATTGAGGGCCATGATATTGGGATGACGATACAGGTTCTATATCATAGCAGCGTACAGTACAGTACATCGTGTTATATTGCGATACTTTTTGTCCAACCCAGGGGTGCCCACACTTTTTGGACTCGAGAGCCACTTTAAAAAAAAATGATTACCTCAACAAGACCTTGTTGAGGTAATGCACCTGAGGGGGCTTTGGAACAGCAGCACTATAGGGTTACATAGCCCTATGGTAAAAGATAAGACAAGGAATTGGTATTTTCTTTGTATAATATCTTGCTGCCTGCCTTTTCTGTACAAAAACCTTGAAAACAAAACATTGCATTGTGGGTTACTTTGAGGTGAGACTTTAAGGCGTTTAAATACTTCGGTCAAAAGGTCTGTAGCCTACACGTTCATGTATTTGAAATCCAGGGCTTGACACTAACACTTGCCCGCTTGCCCGGGGCAAGTAAAAAAATGGTGGGGCAAGTGAAGACTGCTACCTGGTTGCCCGATCGGGCAAGTGTGCAACTTAGTGCACTATAACACAACACAAGATAAATTTGTCTTGAAGGCGGTCATTGCACTCTGCCTCTGTGTCTTTCCCTGCTTTCTAGCTATCCACAATTCCAGGCTGGATTTGGGAAACAAAACAGGCAAATTAACATACAGATAAAAATGACCATTAATCTTCTAGTTGTGTAGACCTGGGCTAATTAAGATGATGAATTTTAACTCTTGAGAGTGTAAAAATGAAACCAAATGGACCCGCAAGGGTCCATTTGGTTTCATTTTTACGTTCTCAAGAGTTACATCTGGTTAACCAACTTAACTGGGGACCACCTGGAACCTGGGGGGCAAGTGACCATGAGCTGAGGGCAAGTAGAACCTGACTTGCACTTGCCGGAGTGAAACTTAACAGATGACACGTTACTTTCTCTGCTCTCAGGGAGGCGTCATGGTTCCAGACTGCAATATTCCGAGCTTTTGGATTTTGTTGTTGTTGTTAGTTAGTAGGCTGATCAACCTAACCTCTCTTTCCTTCTCACCCACAGGTGTGACAGTGACGGCTCCAGAGGAGTCAGGTATGTGTTCTCTTTCCCCAGACACCCTAGTGCAGGGGAGCCCAACCAGTAGATCGGGATCTACCGGTAGATCTCGGCCTGATAACGAGTAGATCTCGGGGGATGTGGGGGGAGAGAAAAAAAAAACGGGGTGGAAAAGCAAAAAGAGCGATTTTCGTGTGTGTGTGTGCGTGCGTGTCTGTCTGTCTACGAAGCGGCTCATTTGGAGGATTGTTGTCTGTGAATTATGCCAACAGTATTGTTCTGCAACGTGTAATGGACTGTTCTGCAACTTATAATGGACTATTCTGGACTGTTCTTATTATGATTGCATTTGCAATGGCAGTGTTTGTCCATGTCTGTTGTACTTATGTTGTACTGTCTGTTGTAGGCCTATGGATGACAAGTCTGATAGTCTGTTACTTTATGCTTATATGGGCATAAAGTAAAGTGGTAAAACAAAGAAGTGGTAAAACAAAGTAGTGTTGTGTTGTTGTGAAGTTACTGCAGGCTGGCAACGATGCGTGTGGTTTGAAATGTTGATATTGGACTGGTAGATCCCGGAGGGGTTGGCTGCTGAAAAGTAGTATCTTGGGTCAAAAAAGGTTGGACACCCCTGCCCTAGCGGGTCCATTTAGTTGCATTTGCAGGACAAAAAGGTCTGAATGGTCTGAAAAGTCTGAAAAGAAAAATCATTACCATGCCGAAACATAACTTGATGATGTGGACTTGTGTCCACACAACCTCTCTATTAAAATAAAATGTTGAAAACGGGTGTAATTCCCCTTTAACCCACCTCTACTTTGCCTATTTGAAACTAGCTCTTCAATTATTGATGAAGTGGATCGTTTATTCTAGAAAACCATCTAGCAAATATTTAGCCACTACAAAAGATTTGTAGTGGCAAAGAACTTTTGACACATTTACAACAGCAGCGTTCTCGGGACATGATAAAAATGTTGGAGAAGTTAAAAAAGACTCTCGTATTCCTCCCATGCCAGTCACGGTCACGTCTCACAACATCCAGCAGCCCTGCCAGCAGACACATTGCTGCCATGTTTTCTTTCGTCTGCATTGGGAGCTAACAAAGGGAAACTACCGGATATCTGTCAAGGATATTTAGCTGCAGCATCGGTCGGCCTCTTGGAAGGCAGTGTTGCCAACTTGGTGCAGTTGACGCTATATTTAGCTTTTTTTCCCCCAGTCCCCACTAGCGCCAAAATTAGTGAAAAACTCCTGGCGGAAAATGTAGTGCTTTTTTTCACCATTGTTGGTCGGTTGGGGAGAAATTGGTTGACAGACGCCAGATATAAAACCCTCGTTTTTCACCATTTTTGCTCCTATGATACAGTCTGTAACTCTTGAGATCGTAAAATGAAACCAAACGGACCCTTACGGGTCCGTTTGGTTTCATTTTACGCTCTCAAGAGTTAAATTATACTCCAAACATCTGAGTTACCTCATTTTCAAGAATCTACACATTTAGAAAATGGTAGAAGAATTCCTATTTTGACCAACATTTTGCCAGTTATTTCTCCCAAATTAGTCCGGGAGACTGAACTCAATTACATCAAATGGTAAAATGCTAAAATGCAGAATAAGTAGTGGTAGCCCTGGTATGAAAATGGTTGAAATCCCACTGCTCTAGCAGCATTCTAGTGCATTTTGGAACTGCCACTAGTGCATTTTGGATTTGGGCAGTTTGGCAACACTGCTTGGAAGGCAGCCGGGCAATGCAGCCGAGCCCCTGAGGCTTCTCTGCAGTGTCTTCTCTCTCGCTGTCTGAATCTGTAAAATAAGACGCGTTCATTGGGAAACACGAAAGGTTCTTGGCTCCATTCCCCTACGTATAGTGTCAGGAGGGGGCGTAAAATCAGCCATTTTTTACGCAATCAAAGGCCCCTGGGGCAAAATAGCCTAACCGGTATTAATTGTAGATTTAAGGCTCAATTTCCGTCACACGCCAAACAACTTATCCTATCCTAACTTCTTTGCCTTTTTTTTTAACTACAACGTTGTATTTCGAAAAGCTTTTCTTAATGGTTCAACTAGCCGATCTACTGTACATAGACACGTTGTGAGGTACATTTGGTTTCATTATTACGCTCAAAGAGTTACATCTGGTTAACCAACTGCCCATCATTTAACCTGGGCACTACTGGTTGAAAACCACTGTAATAGGAGGAAACTTTTTGCCAGGAGCTTTTTCACTAATCATGGTGCTAGGGGGGGGTCTGCGCCAAGTTGGCAACACTGTTAATGATGGTTTTATATATTGTGCCAAGCAGGGAGAAAAATGTAGTAGAACAGAGTGCCATATTATTATGTTATACTGTATGTATTCTGATTCTTTATAAATATCGGTTAAATGAATATTGGCTAAAACTTTCTGTGAGTTTTCTCACCGAACTAAAACGGAAATGGTATTCAAAAGACTCTGACTAGACAACACTAACACTTTAGTATTATCAACACAGATTCTGTGCATATTTATTTAGACAGCCACCGTGGTTGGTATAAATAGTATGACTGTATTGCTGCAGAATAGAGCATTGCAAAAGGCCACACAGGGCTCGCAACAAAGGCTTTAGAAATGGTAAAAAAAAAAATAATGACGCCGATATCTGCATAATTAACTGTGGAACTGAGCTGATTTAAACCACACTGTGTGCCGTTTTACAGAAACAACAGCGTGTCTGTCGTCCCGTGGAAAGCTCATTATGTCCCGAAAGCTTTCAGGAGTGGAGTTCAGAAGTAGCGAGAAAAAAGAAAAACCAGCAGATCCATGTGCTCAGCATGTGGACATCTCGCGATGCAACTTGTTTTGACAAGGGTAGCAGCCCTGGCAAACCATTAATTTGTAACAATCCGAAGGCTTTTATCCTTGCCCTCAGACAGAGCTGAAAGGTTTTGATATGATTGTGTGTCAAAGCATTTGACACCCGCAAAAGAATGGCATTTCATCAAGCAATATTACACAAGAGCGTAATACGCGATACCTTCGGAACTCCCATAGCACCGCAGTCGTGAATGGAATCATGTTAAAGCACACACTCATAATGTTGTTGCAATTCCAATAGGGAATTGCAATGTTGTTGCAATTCCCTATTGGAATTCTACAACAATTAGAAATAATTCAATGCAAATGGCATTAGTTTTGTGAATTGATGTACTTTGATGACTTTGGAGTTTGGACATCAATTAAAGGGGCATTCAGTGACTCGGGTGATTTAGGAAAACTTTCCAATCAATCCCCCCAGTATCAATATGTACACATGCACACACTCTACAGTGGGAGGAAGTGCAACAGGCCAGCAGCACATACCCCAAGCCCCACCCCCACTCGATCCTGATTGGAGGAAGAATGTTTCATTTTAGTTTAATTGTTAGTTTTGACATTTTATTTTCTAATTCAGTTATTTTTGTTAGTTTTTAGAGCGGGTTTGCTAGTTTTTATTTTGTTTTTATTTTGGTGAAAATATTTAGTTTTAGTTTAGTTATAGTTTTAGTTGTTGGTTGACAGGTATACATAGGATTAAAAATGTGCCAAAGTAGGAAACGGTTGGTATTCAACCCTTGCTTTGAGTTTCTTAGTAGATTGTATGATTGCACTCTCCCACAACAACACAATTTTTACCCACCAGTGTTTATGGAACTCAGTAGTGGATAGAAGATCTAGAAGCATCTCCTCCTCATGCTGTTCACCAAAACATTTTGGATTTAAAAGCTTTATAAAAACTAAAACTAAGGGTATTTGGGGTATAACTTCAGTTAGTTTTCTGAACCCACATTACAGTTTTAGTATAGATAGTGTTTTTTGCATTTATTTTTAGTTTTTATTAGTTTCAGTTAACTCAAATGTTTTTTGAATTTTAGTTTTCGTTTTTTAGGTAGTTTTAGTTAACTATTCTAACCCTGGCGCGCGCGCGCGTGCGGCACCCAAGCCACTGCTATGTCATACGGCGGGCAGTGTTGGGAAAGTTCTCTTTTTTTCTGAAATAGTTCAGTTTATAGTTCCTACCTTTCAAAACGAACTAGTTCCGTTCATAGTTCATTGTTGAATTTTTAGAACTAAAGTTCATGGTTCCAAAAAAAGAACTATTATAGTTCTTTTTCGTTCTTTTTTTCCCTCCCTCTTTTTTTGTTCAAAATGATTGCAGCCCATAGCCATATACAACTGAAGATGTCCTTAGTTGATTTGTGAAGATTTTTATTATGAAGGCGCTCAGTTCTGTCCAGCCCTGTGCATCTCTGTGTGCTGAAAATTGAGCAGAAAATATCAGCAGAAATAGAGATCAACAAGCTCAAAGTGCGTCACTGAGTTTGTAGATCTGCTCTATTTTCAGCTCATTGTAGTTTAACTCTTGAACAGGGCTCAATGCTTAGGATTTTTACTACTATTTTACAATATCAATTTATTAACATAGCCAGGTCGACTGAAAGACAGACCACCAATTAAGCAAATGAGCACGGGCTGTCGCGGGTATTGTTTCAGTCAAGTATCCCAACTCTATACAATAGCGCATATTGTGAAAGGGTCCCCCAAACCTTAAGGCCGCTGTAGTAGGCTAATTGCAGCCTACCGGTAAATAAAAATGAAAACGATCCGACGGCAAATCAGTCAATGATGGTAAGAATATAAAAGTGTTGTGCGTCCGAGCGCGCACGTGCATGGTGCGTTATTTATGATTAATCTCGGGATAGCGCCGGCACACGTGCGTGAGGCAAAAGGTCGCTGCGCAGACAGTATATGATTTAAATACACGCATAGCGCAGGGAGATTATACATTTTACCAACATGAACAGCTTTAGTAGCTCATTCAACGTGTTGGAGAGAAGCGTCCTTCCTTGATGCTGTGTTAAGCTGTCTGATGCTGTGCGCTACTGACAGAGCAGAGGGAGGGGCGGGGCGGTGGGCAAGGAGAACAGATCTTCAAGCTAAGGATGCCTCGAGCCTCAACATGTTGATAGCTTGTATATCTGCTCTATTTTAGCGAACAGCACCGCCGTACTACAGTAATATAAATTTAGGTATAACTCAGAATGTGCACTTGTCATGTCTCTATCACAGCTGAATGGCCAAATGCTCTACTCGCACCGGTGCTATGAACTCTTTACTCACAAATGCGAGCCTGTCGAGCCCTGCTCTTGAGCGAAATCGAACGCAAGAAAAGTGACGTTCACTCACGCCAGAAATGAACGCGTTCACATCGCCGTTCTTCAAGCAGATATAGGGTCCGTTCGGTTCAAGTTCCTTAAAAATATGAACGGTTCAAAGAACGAAAGTTCTTTGAACGCGTTCGGGAACTCTGACGACGGCACTATACAGGGTGGGTGTATTATCAGAACAGTGGAGCTCTATGTGTTTCTCGCCTCATTTTAAGTGAAATTGAGTGAAATTGAACACAGCGGAGCCACTGGAGAGAGAGAGAGAGAGAGAGAGAGAGAGAGAGAGAGAGAGCCACTGGAGAGAGAGAGAGAGAGAGAGAGAGCAGATCTTATTGCATCAGTCTGTGAAGGAGGAAATAATTACACCTCGGTGTTGACAGAGAAAGACACATTTTCTCCTGTCAGATCCAGCTTTCGGCTGCAGCGGAGTGAGGCCATGTGGACAAAATACTCCACCACAGTACTTGAGTCCATAAGTAGACTATACCAGTGGTTTTCAACCTTTTTCTCATACCAAGGCCCACTGTTTATTTTAGCCACGGACCACCATTTGATGTTGGGTTTAATCTCTCGGACCCAAATCAAGGGTTTTCAAGTTTTTGTCTACATTTTATAGGAGAGAACTTGGCAAAACGTTAGTCAAAATAGCAATTCTTCTACATGTTCTAATTGTGTAGACTCTTGAAAATTATGTCATTCGGATGTTTAAATATAATTTAACTCTTGAGAGCGTTAAAATGAAACCAAATGGACCCAAAAGGGTCCATTTGGTTTCATTTTACCGCTTTCAAGAGTTACAGATCTATAAGGGTCCATTTGGTTACCAACTGTCCATCATTTCGCTGCATAAGGGCCACCTGGAGTCCTCTCGGGGAGCACTGCTGGTCCCCGGACCACCTGTTGAAAAACCCTGGGCTATACGGATACTCTTGGTCAAATGTGCCAGTAGATTGATTATATTGTGTTGAGGTAGAAAGTCTTTGGCATGAAGTAAACCAGTATATGTACAAATAAAAGGATAGGCATTCATTTAAAGGAAATTGAGGCAACTTTGGTGTGTACAAACACTGTGTTTGTAAACAGATTTGTAAAAAAAGAAAAAAAAAAAAAAAAAAAAAACAGAATCTAACTCCACCTCATCTCCACTCTATTGGCTCATTATGAATCTGCTGCAGACTGCGATGCTATGATTGTGCTGGCTAAAACGCTGCCTCACCCCACACAGCCTCACAAACCACCTTTCCCCACTTCTCCCAAATTTTTTGTTGCTATCCATAGCCAAAAATGGCATGCCATAGGCAGCTTGGACTCCTCATGCATTGAAGGAAGCATGGGGCCAGTCCGCTGCCTCCCCTGGTTGGCGGTCTAGCCCTCAATAAGTCCTTCCTCAATCCATCCTGTCCAGTAGGCACGGTAGAAGAGGAAAGCTTGACCGACTATTACGGACAAAGCCAACTTGGGTCGTGGCGAATCATGATGGCACACACAAACTTTTGGGACAATCAAATAATTTCTAAGATGAAAAAAAAAAACGAAACAAAAAGTCTTGTATCATGACGTTTTCTACTTCTTGCTAATTAGATATTATATGACGATATTGTGTTTGTTGTCATGATTTGTCACGACCCGAGTTGGCTTTGTTCGCGGTGCGATCGTGTTTGTATTAACCCTTTTTGAAAAGTCTGAGGAAAATGAATGAGGAATCCACTAGTGGAACAGGGTTGGTGATGCCACTGCGCAGGTCTATAGGACAGTGACTAAACTCCGCCCAAAAGGGTGAGGTTTTGACAAGAGCTCATTGACACGGGGGGGGGGGGGGGGATGTGAATGAAACACGTGGACGTGTGGAGATATGGAGAGATATTATCAACCATTGAAGGTCAATCTTCAAAAAAAATAGTGGGGGAATAAACAAACAAAATACTGCTCGACTACAAGTCAGAGTTCCTCTGTCAAGTTTGCACTTGAGAGCTAAAGTGCAAGAGTTGTTTTTTAAAAGTAATACATACACAAGCCTCGTAGCCTTACACGCTTTACAAACAAGGCATGAAGGTGTCTTGAATGAGCAGCGATGAAGGGGATCATACATCACGGGGCTCATCGGGAAGTTCAACCGAGCTAAAGTCCTTGTTTACGTTTGAGACGTTTGGAGGCCCGACGCTCGCTCTTTTCACACCATCTGAAGATAAGAGCCTTGACAGGACACATCACTCTGCTAAGGGCAAAAAAAAAAACATTTAGAAAAAGTCCCTTCAGAGAGATGCAGTTCACTGACTTTGATCCTTGTTCTTTTTCTTTTTTCAGAATCTGCTTTAAGAAGGTGTGTGGTTGTGCCTGGGTTCAGTGAGGATACACAAAAAAAGCAAACGATACACAGCTCGGGGAGTCGGTGGCTCCATGCTGTGCTCAAGGGCATGTACCAGGCATAGTTTTGTAGCCTGAAGGGAGAAGAGTTTGGGATATGTGGAGCGTTTGTCCCGGCGTTTATTTTCCTTTTTAAGCAGGAAGGTACTTCTAGCTTCCGCCTTCGCCGGCTGGCGCAGGGCAAGCTGGGAGAGGCCTTTAAGCTGGGATATAATATCGATTAAAATCTATTTGGGAGTTATTGAACTGAGCTGTAAATGAAACACGTGGACTTGTGGAGATATGGAGAGATATTATCAACCATTGAAGGTCAATGCTTTTCTTTATACTTGAAGAGTAAGCTTACTCCATTTAGTTAAAGGTAATAGAGGAAACTGCAGTGTGTGCAAACGCTGTGTTTGTAAACAGATTTGTTTAACAACAGAATCTGAACTCCACCTCACCTCCACTCTATTGGCTCATTGTGAGATTGCTGTGCTGTGATTGGCTAAAATGCTGCCTCACCCCACACAACCCTCCTCCCCCTCACACATTAGCAACGGCTGTCCTGAGCCCGTCGAATGTTTTGACGTGATTTGTTGACAGGATGAAGTGTTTGTCTGCTGGGAAACGACTGCAGCATCAAAGTAGAAGCAACGTAGAGCTACAGAAGCAACGTAGAGCTTGGCTGTCACTCCAACACTAACTGCTGGACAGTGGCATCTGCCTCTTAGACCCCATCCAGACTATTGGATTGCACATTCCCGTCTCGGACCGGGGTGTGATGTCACGTCCTCCTTTTTTGAATGGGTTTCAATGGGCACTTCCTGCTACTTCCTGTCTGAATTTCGGCCGTGGGCGGGTCTTTCCTGTTGCCTCGCCACCGTCCGAAATTCAGACAGGAAGTAGCAGGAAGTGCCCATTGAAACCCATTCAAAAAAGGAGGACGTGACGTCACACCCCGGTCCGAGACACGTGAATGTGCAATTGGTAATGTAGTTGCAGCCTTAGTGTAGCTAGTCTGAAGCCCCTCCCACAGGACCATACCAACCCCGGTTGAATAATTCAACCCCCAGTTTCTAACCACATGTCCAGAGACATTAGCCCACTTCAAATTAAAACCACTTTTTGACAATAAGTCACAAGTGTTTCAACAATGGGTCTATACATTGTATTTATCTGTACAGTGCATTCTATTTACAAAACACACAGATGGACTGGCCTAACTCGGGGACCAACCATGTGCTCCCATTTTTGGTCAGGCACTATAAGCCTGCCCCAAACAGATTTCTGGTTTCCTACTATTACCCAGGAGGGAACAATCTGTGGTGAGCATGGGCAAACAGAAGTCAAACACATGGTAAACTAAACACAATACAAAAGAAAAAAAAACAAAGAATTAACCTAAACCTTCGTGTGTGTGTGGGTGTGCACGTGTGTGTGGGTGGTGAAAGTTCATGTTAATTCCCCTTTAATAGAAAAGGCACACAATGATTTCTGGTGGTTGTCTGTGGACAGTTCCATAACAATATGGGGATCCTTGATGTGAAGAAATGTGGGAAAACATGGTTTGTGTAGTAGTACAGTTGCTCATAATAATAATAAGCAGAGTTGTATGGTAGACACGGATGGAGGCACCAGTGTGTGTTCTTCGTATCTGTTCCCCACCATTGCCCTTGGCTGGGGGAAAAAAACAGGGGCGGATGTAACATTTCCCAATTGGGGGGCACCCATACCATACCATACCAATTTCAGTTACAGGACTTTTATTAGTCAAGTAAAGCATCAATAACATCAGTTATTGACAACAGACACGCAGCATGCATAAAGCTAAAGGTCTGACTCAGAGAGTTTTCTGTTTTCAATGATGAAATGCTGTTGGTTTAGTGGTGCCACAGCTGTAGTTAGTTAGTAGCAGTAGTAGTGTTTCAAATCATTTTAAATATAGGCACTTTAATTTGAAATATCTTGGGTTGTTTTGCATGCCATCATGTTTGGTGGGGCAGTCGGGGCATTTAGGGGGGAATTGCCCCCCCCCCCCCCCCCCCCCCCCCCATGCCTAGATCCGCCCCTAGAAAAAAATGCTGATAGAAATGACACAGAATACACACCTGAGAACAGACACAGCCAATTAGATGCCATGGATGTAGACACACTCTGTAGTACGGCAAAGTAGTAACCTTTGGAGTATAAACTTCACATTCAAAGGCTTCACAGAACTAAACTATTCTTGCATAGGGCATCGTTCACCGCAAAATTATTCCTATGTGGTTCCTTCAAAGACGAAAAACGGCTGTCGCATTGCTATTTGTTATAATCACAGAAGAAGCGCGCATGTTTTAGTAAACTAAGAGGCGCAGTTCTACGATGACTAAGACTGTGTTCAAATTACGAAGTATTGGGATTAAAATAGAGTTTTTTCCCCATACGTTGGTCAGTATTTCGGCGGGAAGACAGAGAGCGGATACAGTTTTCGTCACGCATTTGGGTCAGCATGCAGTGGTCAGCAGTGCACATAGAGTGGCCGGTTTAGTGGTGCCACAACTGTAGTTAGTTAGTAACAGTAATAGTGTTTCAAATCTTAATTTGAATTTTAAATATAGGCACTTTAATTTGAAATATGTTTTTTTTTTTTTTTTGCATGCCATCATTTTTGGTGGGGCAGTCTGGGCATTTAAAGGGGCATTGCCCCCCCCCATGCCCATGCCTAGATCCGCCACTGCTCGTGTCACCATGAAGCACTTTTGAGTAGGTAAAAAGAAAAAAAAAAAAAAAAAAAAAACATAGCCTTGTAGTATTTAAAGGTAGGGTAAGTGATTTGAAATTCATCGTGTAGTACCAGCCTGGTGCACTAGGGGGCCCCAAGAATAGCTACACTATGTGAACCTGCTGCTCGATCCTGATTGGAGGAGAATTCACCCACCACCTGGGGAACTTTTATTAGCTCCTCTGCTAACGTGGGGGAGGGGGAAACTCCATATATGGTCTGCACACCTTATAATAGAGCATTTTAACAGAAAAAAATATTTTTGGGTGATATCTGACAAAAGTGAAATCACTTCCCCTACCTTTGAGTACAAGGTATTATTACTTTTTTCCCGCCACTTATTAAAGCCCTCGCAGTCAGTAAACTATCCCATCTGCAGGTCATCTCTCGCCGCGGTTACACTTCCGCAGGTTTCGATTTTACCTTCACCAAACAAAGTGGGATAACCGAATGAATTAGAATCTGTCACTCGGGGGCTCTCATTAAATTGCTATGAAATAAACAGCAGGAGATTCACTGTAGTCTGTGAAGCCAGGCAGAACAATCCACCAGGGTGTCGGCACGAGAAATAAAAGGAATACATTTGCAAACATTAGCGGAAATGATGTGAAACGAACGAACAGAGTGCCGTCCTGTTCCATGACGAACGACACGGCCCAAACAGAACATAGACTCGGTGGAGGGACATGGTGAAATAGCTCCGAAATTGCGATTCTCTACATACAGAATCTGACCAAGTCACGGTGATAAAGAGCTTCTGTTAAAACTGTCAAAACTAGCTCTGGTCTATTGCTTCTAGGATCTCGCACATAAAACCAAACCAGCCTCGCCTCTGTTAGGGCCCCTGATACACCTAGCAATGTTTTGATCAACATCAACAAGCAATGTCAATTATCAACATTGACTTTTCACCTTTCTATAGAAAATGATCATCTCCTGGTTGTTCAGAAAAGTCAGATCATTAGCGCCCTCTACTGGTCAACATTTCGGTCTCCTCCAATCACAGCCCTGCTTGGCGTCACCTGATCCTTTCTCCTAGACTCCCACAGATAAACTTTTCTGAGACCATGGCTGCTGCTGCTGCTGCTTCACTGCTGTGGACAAAAACAAGGATTTTGTAACTTTTATTCCGCTAAATGAACATTTTGAGTTGGGTGGCAGTTGGGTGAAAATGATTCAATGCAAATTAAGGCTTCCTTTTTTCTGAGAGTGTACAAATGGAACCAAATGGACCCGCTAGGGTCCATTTGGTTCTCATTTGTACACTCTCAGGAAACAATGAAAATGGGTGGAATTCCCCTTTTAATGTTGCCTGTTGCCATGTGTCTCATCAGGTTGCCCGTTGATGTTGACATTGCTAGTTGATATTGATCAAAATATTGCTAGTGTATCAGGGCCTTTAGGGAAACCTCAGGAACCGTTTACCTACCCACCAATACAAACACAGCTTGTGTATTTGGAAGGCCTACTTTCCTTGGTGGAAGTTACAACTCTGAGGTCACAACATCAATCAGGTCCCTCGTATAAATACCTGGGAGTACAGATCGATAAGGATCTGAGCTGGCACACGCACGTGGAAACACTGTGTTCTACGATTCATCAGCGTTTGCACTTCCTTAGAAGGCTTCGGCTCTTCAGAGTAAGCCTAAATATAATGTTCACCTTTTACAGGGCAAGTATAGAGTCCATCTTGAGATATGGTATGTCCTGTTGGTTTGGCAACTTGACTGTGAAGTACAAGTCACAGGTAAATAGATTGGTAGTTATGGCTGGGAAGATAATGGGCATGTCGACTCCTCCCATTACCACCCAGACCATATTCGAACAAGCTGTGTTGAGGCAAGCTCAAAATATTGTGTCCGATCCATCACATGTATTGCATGGAGAGTATGAACTAATGCCATCCGGTAGGAGATACAGAACTCCGAGGCATGTGTACAACAGGTTCAAATTATCATTTGTACCTTTGTCAATCAAAATGCTAAATCAGTGGTTGGCAAATGACTAGAGGCACTTTACCAACTTAAGCACTTTAAGGGGCTTGTGCAATATTGCTCTGTCTTTCTTTCTCTGTGTAATGTGGTTGTTTTTTGTACTTTGTTATGTTATGTGTATGCAGAACTGGTCTCTGTCTCCAAGATGAATTTCTCCTGAGGGAGACAAATAAACTTGAACTTGAACTTGATCCCTACCACATGAATAAAATGCACTTTTTTGGCCAGAAAGGGATTGTTCTTCACCAGAAAATAGGATTTGCACCTTCTACGAGCTTGCCAAGAGAAAACCTTCATAGAGAATATCGGTAGAGGGTTCAAATCCTAGTGTTTTTTTTTTCCACTACAGAAGAGAGGCTGGACGGTGTTTCATACTGTATGAGATATAACATATGGGTCATAGAAGCAGTAGAGCTATGGAGCTAACACATGTGAATTTTTAAAATGAAACCAAAATGTACCCTCAACAGGTCCATTTGGTTTCATTTTACGCTCTCAAGAATTACAGATACATACAGCTATAAGGGTCCGTTTGGATACCGACTGTCCATCATTTAGCTGGGGACCACCTGGAATCTTCTCAAGGACCACTGTTTGAAAGACCCTGGTGTAGTAACAACGTACAATGTTTGCCTCTGAGGTGTAATGAAGTAGAAGTATAAAGTGTTGAACACTAGGAGTACTTTAGCTAAGTAAAAAATTGAGTTAAATAACTCCAAAAAGTCAGTACTAAATGTACTTACTTCACACGACTGGAGGTCACAGCAGCAAGTCACAGAGAGAATAATAAAGTCACTGGAGTGAACTGCTTTAGCACTGAAAAGTTACTCTGGCACAGAATAAGAAGATTTGCTGAGAATAGGATTTAGTGTTTCAAACAGCAGACTACCATGTTATCTTTCAGAGTGCTAGCTGTCAGCTGCCTAAAGCCGGGATGATATCAACACCATTATTGAGGCCCAAATGACATCGACGATGACGTTATTATTATCCCAATAATCAGAATGTTCCCGTCCTATCCTGGAAGGGAACCGCTTTTGCTGTTTAAAACCATTGTGTCCTGATCAGATTCTAGTTTCTGATGCTAGATTCTAGTTCACAGCGCTAGATTCTAGTTTCTGACACTAGATTCTAGTTCTTCATGCTAGATTCTAGTCCCCCACGCTAGATTCTAGTTCCCGACACTAGATTCTAGTCCATGACACAAAATTCTAGTTTGTGGCACTAAATTCTAGTCCCTGGCGCTAGATTCTAGTTTTTCTGGAAAAATTCTCTTTCTGTGTCAGTGATGCTTATATGCTTAACATATTTCATAGGAAGGGCCCCCAGAAATATCTATTATTTAGCTGCAGAACCTCATCTAAAACATGTTGTTCTAGGTGACCCCCAGAAGTTAGAATGTTTGCTTCCAAAATAATGTATTCAAAGATTTGCACCACATTTTTTCACAGTGTTTCAAAAATAGCAGAACTACAAGCTCATATCGTGCCACTCGGTGGCACGATATGAGCTTGTAGATCTGCTATTTTCCAACAGCTAAAACACTCAATGCTCAGAATCCTGAGAAGCAGCATAACAGTTTTGTTACGGCAAAAAAGTGCTATAGCATTGCAGATTTCCAAACGTCTCCTTTTTAAAATTAAAAACAAATTTCAGTTGGATGTCCCTCTATAGCCACGTCAGTTTTATTTGGAAAATGTTTTTAATGAAGCACTGATCTAAGAGATCATCGCTCACAGACCCACAGCCAAGCTCTCTTCTCTGACTGACAAATAGCACTGATCACTCCCTCAACGGGCACTTCAGAAACACAGCGTACCATCTGGACCCAGATGGCATTGTTAGCAAGAGGCTTTGTCCACTCCATTCGTCCTTAATGAAACAGGCAGCACTCAGGCCTCATTCACATTATATCAGTAAAGTTTGAGTGCCTGACTGACCGCTAATTAATCAATTAATTAGCGTTTGATGCATCCAGTGCTCTGTGGGACGTGGGCGGGGTGCACTAAACGGGTCGATGCGTAAGCGACACGCTGCTTTGTAGTTTTTTAATTTTACAGAGGATAGTGAATGGTGGCGATCTCGCAGCCCTGTGCGGTTTGGAAGAATCTAGAAATATACAGTATAAATACAGGATGTAATTTGGGTACAAACGCTAAAAAAAACTCCCTTCCAATGCTCCGCTCGCCCCAAACTCTTTTCCCTCCTGGTCCCAAAACTAGGGAATGCACTTCCAATCAGCAATCAGAACCACAGACTCACTCCCAGGTCTCTGAAAACACACCTTTTCAGACTCCATCTCAACCCACAGCACTTGCAGTACCAACCTAAGTATTTTACATACGTATATACCAGGGCTGCCCACACTTTTTTGACCTGAGAGCTACTTTCAAAATGAGCGGCTCAACAAGATCTACACGTAAAAATTGTGATTGTTCCACTACTGAAAATCCATTTCAAGTACCCTAGAAAGTTTGAGCTTTGAAATAGTGGTGATGGTGTTGAATAATGCACTTATAATAAAAAATGGATGGGGAGAATTGGAAGGTTTTCTTGTATATGCTACTACCAGTGTTTGAAAACAGTATTTGGGGTTTGAGTTGATAGTTTGTGATGTTGAATTTAGTCTCTTGCACCCAAAGCTAATAACTTTCATGGTTTTTTTCCCCCGCAATTGGGAAAGAGAACTGGCAAAACGTTGGTCAAAATAACAATTATTCTCCATTTCTAATAGTGTGGACTCTTGAAATTACGTAATTCAGATGTTTAAATATAATTTAAGTCTTTGAGTCTAAATCTAAGTCTTTGAGTGTAAAATTTAAGTCTTTGAGTGTAAAATGAAACCAAATGGACCTGTAAGGGTCCACTTGGTTTCATTTTAACGCTCTCAAGACAGATCTATACATTTTAGGGGACTGTCATGAGGTCTACCTGCATGGCCTGTGTGATCTACTGGCAGATCACAATCTATCTTTTTGAGCACCCCTGCTATATAGGATGTCAAATGTATCACCATGTTTTAGAGCTTAAATTGTAAATTTGGCTAATCTGTATATGTATATGATGTATTGCATGTTTTTTTCTCCCTTTACTTAATGTAAGTCGCTCTGGATTAAGAGCGTCTGCTAAATGCCTAAATTGTAAATTGTGTATGGATGTGAGGACGGGGAGGACACCGTTTAACTCTTTGGAATAATAAGTGAATTAACGGCTGCTCTCTCTAAGTGGAGAGAGTGTTCAGGATCCTAATCCTGTCATTATTCGCGCTGGTTGCCTGCTATGACACCCTGTCCGTGTGAAAAATGACTTTTCGATAATATAGTTTCAATTACAACATAAGATAACATCGGGGGGTGCACAAAACGTAGATCGTGATCTACCAGTAGATCACACAGACCGTGCAGGTAGATCACATGACAGTCCCCTAAAATGTATAGATCTGTAACTCGAGAGTGTTAAAATGAAACCAAATGGACCCTTATGGGTCCATTTGGTTTCATTTTACACTCTCAAGAGTTAAATTATATTTAAACATCTGAATTACGTCCACACAAATAAAAAATGAAGAATAATTGTTATTTTGACCAACGTTTTTTCCAGTTCTCTTTCACAATTGTGCACAAAAATGTGGAAGTTCTTAGTTTTGGCTGCAGGACACTAAACTCAACATCACAAACTGTCAACTCAAACCTCAAATACTGTTTTCAAACATCAGTAATAGCATATACAGGAAAACCTTCCAATTCTCCCCCTCTATTTTCCATTATACCCTATTGGCCTGAATATAAGACTGTTGGAAATATCCCAAAAATGGAGTCGTCTTATTTTCAGGGGCTATACTATTTGACATTCAATGTTCTTTTTTCTGTAAATGAGGCTTGAAAACGAGGGTCGTCTTATAAAGGAGTCGTCTTATATTCGGGACAATACGGTAAATGCATTATTCTTAAACACTATAGATCTGCGCAGTGACGTCAACGCCCCGGTTCCGGAAGTGTTTTCCCCATTCATTTTTCTCATCGACTTTTCGAAAATAATTTATATAAAGACGAACAAAGCCAACTCGGGTCGTGACAAATCATGATGACACACACAATATCATCATGTAATATCTAATTAGCAAGCAGTAGAATTCGACGGCAGGGTACAGCATTTTTTGTTTCGTTTGTCATCTTAGAAATTATTTGATTGTCTCAAAAGATTGTGTGTGTCATCATGATTTGTCACGACCCGAGTTGGCCTTGTCCGCGTTGTAATCATCTTTATATAAATTATGTTCGAAAATTCGATGAGAAAATGAATGGGGAAAACACTTCTGGAACGGGGCGGTGATGTCGCTGCTCAGGTCTATAAAAGCAAGTAACACCATCACCACTATTTCAAAGCTCAGACTCTCTAGGGGGCCTTGAAATGGATTTTCAGTAATGGAATAATCACATTTTTGATGTGTAGATCTTATTAAGCCAGTCATTTTGAAAGTACCTCTCTACACTCTTGTGTAGACTCAGGGTACGTCCACACGGAGACGATCCGCAGTGAAAACGCAAAACTTTTTTAACGATTCGCCCTTTCATTCCCACTGAAACGCCCAAAACGGTAAACGAAACCGACAAACTTTGAATCGGCCTTCCAGAGTGGATCGAAACTTATCCGGTCATTTTGCGTCTCCGTGTGGACAGTCGAAACGGGCGAAACCGTATATTTTTTTAACTGAGATCCCACAGCGCATGCTCACCCCTGAACAACAATAAACAAACATGGCGGCACCCATCGTTTGCATTCATTGCATTAATGCTGTAGAAAATAGTTCACAGTTAGTGCGTTTCCAACAACATGTACTGCTTCTATGCAACAACACCACTGCTGTTTGTAACAAGTGTCTGTTCGGTCTGTTCCATAGGTCTGTTCATGTTTACGTTGTCAAAGGCAGTGTTGCCAGAATGTGAGCGAGAAATAAGCGCCCGGGCCTATACTAGCCCAAACGCGACCAGGTTATTTGAGAACAGCAGATCAACAAGTTTGCGGCTCGAGTCGTGACATGATGTTGCATTTTGTGAGCTTGTTGATCTTCTCTCTAAAACAAACATATATACCCTATTGGCCTGAATATAAGAACATTTTCCCCAAAGGAAATATCGTAAAAACAGGCTAAGTGAGGACTAGACATTTGACATCCAATGTTATTTTTCCACAAATTTGTCTAGAGAAATGAATGTTGTCTTATATTTGGTTTAAAACGGTGCATTTATGCATATAGGCTACCATGGAAAAAAGTGACAATTTTTTTTATTAATGATCTTAACAACACAAATTTGGTATGGTGGTCACTTCCTTTATCTTAAGTCAAGTTATACTTTCAACAAATCCTCAATAGGCTACACAAAATCACAAGACTAGACAGTCTGTTACAGCTCATATTTATAATATAGTCATATATATATATATTTAGTCTTTAATTGTTTAGTTTTTATAATGAGCTAAAACAAATCCAATGAAACAGGCTCAACTAATACTATATACACTCTGAAGAAACAGGCCCAAAGTCACTTATAATACGCAAACATGCCAACTGCTTATCTTTCCTCTTCTTGATATTTGTGCCAACGAGTTGCTACAGCGACACCTACAGGCCCGGCATATATACTGCACCCTTCTCAATGCGTTTTCAGTGGTCAGTGGAGACGGTAAACTTTTTGAGACCGTTTTCATTTTTGCACGGCGGATCGTCTTAGTGGAAACGGGGCCTAAGACTCTTGGAGAGAGACAGGAGCAGGGGCGGATTGGCACATATTTTCCCACCGGGACAAATTTGCCTTTGCCAGGCCACCCTGGAGGGGGGGCAGCTGGTTAACCAGATGTAACTCTTTGAGAGCGTAAAAATGAAACCAAATGGACCTTGCGGGTCCATTTGGTTTCATTCTTACACCCTCAAGAGTTAAAATATTCATCATGTGAATTAGCATTTTGATCTGTATGTTCCAGGCGAGAGTCTAGCGCATTCTAGGGCATTTTTGAAGTGCCACTAGTGCATTTTGGATCTTGGCAGTTGGCAACACTGCCTCCAGCAGCGCGAGGCAGCGCCCTGGCGCACAGGAGTGAACGGGAATATGGCAACTCTCCTACTTGAAGGCTCTGGTGTAGGACACCTTTTCTTTTTTGAAGGATAGAAACACTAGTTTGCCTGGCCTGGGCCTGGTGCCCTGGCCTGCCCTGGACTTTTCAAAAAAAAAAAAAAAAAAAAACCTGTCCAGGCCACTAGGTGGCCCAGGCCACCGGGAAAACTCCCTGTACTCCAGATGGCCAATCCGCCCCTGGACAGGAGACTAGATGATTGCATGCATGGCGACAGGAGATTGACCAAAAAGAGGGCCTCTTTTTACATGAAGTGAACCTCCGCTGTTCTACATAGACTGCATGACCAGCGCTCAAGTTTCTGACCCCTCAAGTGCTGACCCCATTGTGCAGCACTGGATATAAAAGAAGAGGAGTCCCACAGGTAGAAATGCCATTAATAATAGGTACTCGCCTGATACTTGCAGTGTTGGTCTAAAGTAAAGGAAAGTAACTTCTTTACTTTACTCATTACCCCTTAGACAAAGTAATATCATTACTTTAGTTATTACTCGAATCGAAGAGTAATATATTACATATTATGTTATTACTTTCCCAAGTTCTCAACTCCCACCTTTGAAAAAATAGAGATGTACAACATAATCTGTTTAGCGAGCTCTTTTTAGAACTGAATCCAATTTTTTGGAATAATAATAGTCTCCAATCCCACAAACTGCACCTGAAAACAAGGCCAACAAAATCCGACATTGTAAATGTCTTTCTTAAATAAAAACAAAAAAAACTACATTCTACATTCTAGTGCACATCTCTGTTGTTACAGTACCTGTCGATAGCTTGTAAATCTTTTCTATTTTTGCATGCAACAAGCTAATTTTAAACAAGTAACTTGGCGTTACTTGCAAAGTAATGCTTTACTTATTACCCATTTTTGCAGAGTAATCTCGTTACTTTACTTTTTGGAGCAAAACTAACAATATTACAGTAATATGTAATCTAAAATTAGTTACTGCCCAACACTGGATACTTGTCAAACTGAAGTGAGAACTTTATTGAATAAATCACATGACTCTCATTCAAAAACAAAATGGTGCAGGAATCAAAGAGCAATCAGTGTGTGTGTGTGTGTGGGGTGGGGGGGTAGGGGGTAGCCAATCACAGCACAGCAGCCTCCAGCAGTTTCACAATGAGCCAACAGAGTGTAGGTGAGGTGGAGTTTAGATTCGAATCGGTTTGCAGCAAACGCAGATTTTGTAAACACTGAAGTTGCCCATATACCTTTTTAAAACCCTATCATCCCAGAGCAGCGGTGGCTCAGGGGTACATGGCAGGGCATAGCTTTGGATAAAGGTGCTATATAAATGTAAATCCACCATTTATCATGAAAACCCTCTGGGACAATGAACGTCTAATCTAATCTTAAGGCATGTAAAATCCACATTTTTCATGTACAAGCTCATAACAATGAGATCGTCAATAATGAACGTCTAATCTAATCTTAAGGCAGAAGAACAAAAACAAATGAAATCATCCGGTACACGCTCGACTGTCAGGTTGAGGTTGGCGGTATCGAGCATTGGAAAGTCACCTCTGGAATTATGAATGGACTTGTTCATACCCAGGGATGTGTGAGCTGCTCAAAGTATTTGCAGATATCGGGGTGATGCCAGGCCCGGATGTTACATTTCCCAATTGGGGGGGGAGGCGATGAAGGCGGGTCTTGTGGTTCTATGACCCACAAGATTTATACGGCAACTAAACATCCATAATTACATCAGTTGTTGAAGTTGCAACAGACATGCATAAAGCTAAAGGTCTGACTCAGAGAGTTTTTTTGTTTTCAATGCTGTTGGTTAGAGGTGCGACGATTGCAGTTAGCAGCAGTAGTAGTGTTTCAGATCATTTTAAATGTAAGCACTTTAATTTGAAATAGCTTTGAAATTTGGGTTGTTTGCATGCCATCATGTTTGGCGGGGCAGTCAGGGCATTTACGGGGGGCATTGCCCCCCCTATACCTATGCCTAGATCCGTCCCTGGGTTATGCATGCACTCATTCTCTCTGGTTTGTGGATTCTACACAAGTAGAAGATTAATGGTCATGGACAGAAGCAAAGGAAATCTTTAGTTTTGGGGGGGGTCTGTGGGGCTAAAATGTCCTCAAATGGTGGTCCGTGGCTCAAATGCTGAATAAATGGTGGGCCCTGGGATGAAAAAGGTTGAAAACCCCTGATTTAGGGCATTAATGCCCCCTTATACCCATGTCTAGATCCGTCCCTGGGTTATGCATGCACTCGTTCTCTCTTGTTTGGATTCTATAGGTGTTTTCCTATAGAATCCAGAGGTGTTTTCCTCTTCACAGCCACCACCAGGTACGGGAGGGGGGCAGTTTGAGGGGCTGTCCTTCTACCCGTGGGGATTTTCGGTGTTTTCCTGAGCTGCCCCCAACCCCCCCCCCCCCCCCCCCCCCTTCCCCCAGGTATACAGGGGCTATATATCTGGGCACACCTCCAGCAGCCTCATCATCATCATCATCCCATATCGTCAACCACAGACAGCAAGCCATTAAGGATGCATGGGTCTGCAGTTTGTCCCGGTGTGCCGCGCTCCTGCACTCTGGAACCGGAGGCGATTAGAAGCTCTCTCTCTCTCCCCTCTGCCTTCCTAGGCAGCAGGGGCGGATCTAGGCATGGGCATGGGGGGGGGGGGGGGGGGATGTCCCCCTAAATACCCAGTCTGCCCCCCCCCCCCCCCCCCCCCCCCAAACACGATGCCATGCAAAACAACCCAAGATATTTCAAATTAAAGTGCTTACATTTAAAATGATTTGAAAAACACTACTACTGCTACTAACTAACTACAATTTTGGCAGCACTAAACCAATAGCATTTCATCATTGAAAACAGAAAACTCTCTGAGTCAGACCTTTATCTTTATGCATGCTGTCCTGTAACCGAAAATGGGTTACAGGACAGCATGAATGCCACGATGAAGCCGCCCCCATACCATTTTCTCTTGCCCCTCCACCATGTTCTCTTGCCCCCCCCCCCCCCCCCCCCCCCCGATGGGACATGTTACATCCGCCCCTGCTAGGCAGGTCCATAGTATCCCTGTGCAGGGTGAAACAGGGGGGTGGGGGTGACTATAATCTGCTCATGTTGGCGACACGCCAATATTGAATTCACTCGAGTTCCCACCAGGCACCCACACAGACGCGGCTCAGCTATTAATTTTCAGGCCCGTTGAGATCTTTAGTCAGGACACAATGGGTTAAACGTTTTAGGAGAATACTGTGCTCTTGTGGCCAGACCTGGCTGGCGTATTACAACCCCTGTCCTTTTATAGCTGATGTCCAGTTGTAAAGTCTTGTACCGGCGACCAAGACAAGCCCACGCGCTTTATATAGTATACATTTGCTTCAGCCGGGCAGCAGGCCATTATACTATTTGTCGCGATAAATGTCACAGCATTTTATGCAAACACCGCACTTGTGAATAAACATGACATGATATCCAAAGCACTCCCACGTATACGCTCGTAAATAAAACGCATTGTGTGAACACAGCCACTAAATCAAAGTCATTTTTTATAGCGGTATAGTGCTGCGGTGGGGGGGGGGGGGGGGGGGGGGGGGGGGGGTGGGGTGTGTGTGTGTGTGTGTGTGTGTGTGTGTGTGGTGTGTGTGTGTGTGTGTGTGTGTGTGTGTGTGTGTGTGTGTGTGTGTGTGTGTGTGTGTGTGTGTGCGTGTGTGTGCGTGTGCGTGTGCGTGTGCGTGTGCGCGTGCTGTTGCCCTGTAGCCAAGTCAAGTGCGACCGTGAGAACAAAACAGATCCCATAGCCTATAGGGGACCCGCAAACCGTGACAACAGAACATACAGTAATCCTATAGCTTAGGGGACCGTAACCGTGATATGCTCAATAAATTCCAAACTTCCCCTATACTTCCTTGGCGATAATGCTCAATCCCCGGCGCAGGTTTTCAGATCAATCGGCTCCGCCAACTGTGGAGAAAGACAGACAGAGAGACAGACAGGGCGGATGTAACATTTCCCAATTTGGGAGGGGGAGGGGGGGAGAAAATGGTATGGGTGCGGCTTCATCGCCCGTGGCGCGAAGCGACACGGGCGATGAAGCCGCACCCATGCCATTTACAGTTACAGGACTTTCATTAGCCAATTAAGCATCAATAATAACATCAGTTGAAGTTGTTGAAGTTGCAACAGACACGCAGCATGCATAAAGCTAAAGGTCTGACTCAAGAGAGTTTTCTGTTTTCAATGATGAAATGCTGTTGGTTTAGTGGTGACACAGCTGTAGTTAGTTAGTGGCAGTAGTAGTGTTTCAAATTTTAAATATCTTTGGTTGTTTTGCATGCCATCGTGTTTGGCGGGGCAGTCTGGGCATTTAGGGGGGCATTGCCCCCCCCCATGCCCATGCCTAGATCTGCCCCTGCAGACAGACTCTGTGCGTTCATAGTGGGAGGCGGGGACAAGGCACACATTGCGTTCTCTTTAACGGATTGAAAAGCGAGCCAAAGTGATCTTTATGGATTATTCAATGGAATCCCCAATCACTATTTGATGACGAGCCAAGCGGGTCGCAGAGGAGAGTTTTGGCCGAGTGAAAGTTTGTGTCCTGCATCAATATTGATATGATTGAGTGGCTGCTGCTGCGGCACTAGACCTCACACATTACAGCGAATGTTGGCCAAGAGATGGAGCCTTGTGGCTTTCAGCTGCTGATGAGGGAGAGATGTATGGTGTCCATGCAGTGTCTGTAGTGGATGCTCGAAAGATTCAATTTAAGGAGCTTTTACAGGCAGGGACGGATCCAGGAATAGGCATGGGGGGCAATGCCCCCCTAAATGCCCATTGCCCAGTCTGCCCCACCAAACACGTTGGCATGAAAAACAACCCCAGATATACAAGTATTTGAAAGACTACTGAAAATGGTATGGGGGCGGCTTTGACGATGGATGGATAGTACAGACAGTAGTCCTTACTCCTTAGGGTGGTTGTATGCCATTTGCCAATCTTCTTCTTTTGCTACAACAGTTCACACATCGTGCTGCTGCTGTGTTTGCACATTGCTGTATTTCTCCTGATACGTGAGGTTTCGTCATCGGTCGTAGTTTCAAACTCGCGTGTGTGTGTGTGTGTGTGTGTGTGTGTGTGTGTGTGTGTGTGTGTGTGTGTGTGTGTGTGTGTGTGTGTGTGTGTGTGCGTGTGCGTGTGTAATCTGTGTAGAAGTGCGAGTCTCTGATGTCATGTCTCGGTCTCTTCTGTGGCGGTCTGTCCTTTCTCTCTGGCTAGGCTGTGATCACTGAGTCTGTATCAAACTTCCAAGGATTTGAGAGATTTGACTCAAGTAAAGGAGCCAGAATGAGATTGTACATGACATGCATCTCAATGCTATGAGGAAATCCCAGCAGTGGACCAACAAACGGCATAACCTCACTTAAAATGTTGACCAGTCATTCGGGGTCATTTCCAAAATCACCCAAATCACTGAATGTTCCTTTAATTCACAATACAAAACTAGATCAGCACCCTTAAAATCACTTTAAAATATAGTTTAGACGTAGATGTTCGAACAGTGCTCTTTTGAACTCAAATAGCAAGAAATAAATATTCAAGCGTCATGTTTTGTTCTTGATAATACAGTATAATCATTGTTATTTTGCTTTGCAGTTTCTACTGTGCAGGTGTTAACTACCGTCACATTGTAAGGGACGCATAACACTGGAAAGACTACCGTTAAGTTGAAAACACCCCAGTGATTACTTGCCAATCCGATTAATCAATAACTAAAATAGTTGACAATTAGGGCTGCAACGATTAATTGATTAATCATTATCGAATCAATAATTTAATTAGTTGTCAACTAATTTAGTAATTGTATTGGTAGCTAATCACTGGAGATATGCTTGTTTCCCCACTTCATGGCTAAGTGTAACTAAACCATTAAGGTTTCATGTTTACGCTCTCAAAGAGTTGCATCTGGTTAACCAACTTTCCATTTAGCTGGGGACCACCTGGGATCCTCTCAGGGACAACTGGTGGTCCCCGGATCACCTGTTGAAAACCCTGTAACCCTACTGGATGGATAGATGGATAGCTTTCCACTTGAAGTGGTAGTGTTAGATGTCGTGTCAGGCCGCCTTGCACTGCGAAAATATACTTCTCATTAGCCGGTTATGAGACGTGTGTTTTTTTTTTCTCTCTCTTTCTTTTTTTAACCCTGGAAAAGGTTTTGTTAGGGTGATATTTAATTTATGCGTGTTTATATGGAAATTGAACTTCAGGCGCTGGATGCTTTTTTGAATGTTTTCTTTTTTTCCCTGTGTCCTTGGCATAGAGTGAATGTGGAACACTGTTTGTTATGTAAGCGCTTGTAGTTTACCGACTATGAAGCAAGCCACATTTAGAACATTGTTGGTGTACTGTATTATTAATATAAAGTTTATTAAAACAGCTTTCAAGAAGAACAATTGCACATCAGTGGTCCTCAAATCTTTTCAAGTCAAGGACACGCAAATTAATATATATCGCCACAGACCCCCATCTGAAAATATCCGGTGCCTTGGGGACCCTCGTACGCGATGTGTGTTGCTAACAGCTCTTAATGAGTTGCCTTATTGTGATACATTATATGGGCCTGTAGACCCCCCATTAAAACCCCTTTTCGAGCCTACAGATTCTACAAGATGTCTTTTAAAACCTAAAACAGTTCTCTGAAACATCTACGCTTCTGTGTCAGCGATGCAAACAACATTTCATGCCAAAGACCTCCGGAATTATCTGTGTTTGGCTACGGACCCATGTCTGAAAATAGCGAGTCCCGTAGCAAAGATTTGAGTAAATAGCGTTCGCTCTGAAATAACATATTCATAGATTTTGCACATATAGGGCTGCAATGGTGAATCGGTCAATCATAATCAAACCGATTATTCAGTTAGTTCTCAACTAATTTGGTAAACGATTAATCGGATTGGCAACTAATCACTGGATTGTTTTGTAATTTTTCATGGGTGTCTTCCATCATAAACTTAGTTATTCTTAGGTGTTAAAGGGGAATTCCACCCATTTTCAATATTTTTGAATTTTTTTGAAAATTTCTTCAGACGCTTCTTTTTTTCTGAGAGAGTACAAATGGAACCCTAATAGCCTGGTCTAGCCCTCAATGATTTTGGCCTTGGGGGGGCGGGGTGTCGTGGGATACCCACGGCGGAAGTGCTGCGCTCTGATTTGATCTCACTAACGTGTCGTCATCTCCGGCCCCTCCCACGCCCGTCCACTGCTGTTCTACGTCACATTATTTAGAGCGACGCCCACCCGGAAGGTTGACACGCCCCTCAAGGCCACTTTCCAACGCGTTAGTCCAGGCTTTCCGTTTTCGCGCAAGGCGGACGAAAATGAAAGCCTGGGTGTCGAGGCTAATGGAACCCTAACGGCTTCATTTGGTTCCACGCTCTCAGAAAAAAGAAGCGTCTAAAGAAATTCATTAACATGCTGAAAATACATGTTGATGATGTTAACGATTTTCTTCAGACCTCCATTTCTTGGAAACACAGAATGGGGGATTTTTTTTATAATGTTCACCCAACATCTCAAGGGTATATTAATGACATATTAGAATTCCTCTTTAAGTGTAATTAAACTAAAGCGCGGTGATCCATCTCTCTTCCCTTACAACCTGAGGATAGTTGTACATGCACACTAGCGACTGCATAGCAAAATATGGCACATAACAATGCTTATAGTATCGAGAACGAGTACTGTTCATTTTAGATTGACAGTTACAGTAGCTATTATTTAATCAAATGCATTCAGAATAATCCTAAAGACACCTAGCCTGGCTCAGCCCTGAATCAGCACATTAAAAATACCCTAGCTTATTTTATCCCTTGATTCAAGGACTGGCTTCCCTGCCTTTGGGGTCGTTTGTGCTGGTTGGAAATCCAATCCCAGCCCCTGATTGGCCAACATCCTCCACTCACTTCGTTCCCCATGTCGTTTGCTTTCCCAACATTCTTAGTGGTTCATATGAACCAGGCGCTGTTAAGACTGCTGCTTTGATAATGCCCATCCCAGAAACTGCTGTGGTAGAGCGGGACTTCAGTCTGAATAATGAAGTGAAACAAAGTTGAAGGAAATGACAATTCAGACTGAGGTCAGGCTAAAAGACACCACGAGTTGCTTTAATTCGTTTTCATTTTGTGTGTTTTATTCGAAGTAGCAGCCTAATCAACAGCTGATCAAATGTATTTTTGAAGGAACCATCTTTTTCGTTAGTTAGAACATGTCTAACATTAACTATTACTAGTATATTTAGTTAATGATGAAAATAATCATTAGGTGCACCCCTAATTTGCATCACGCTTTCCCAATTTTCAACAAAAATATCAGAATTACAAGCTCATAGCATATGTTCTCCACCATGTCCCCTAGGGTAGTTACCCTCACATGTTCTCCCCGTGTCACCTAGGGTAGATATACCCTCACATGTTCTCCCCGTGTCCCCTAGGGTAGGTACCCTCACATGTTCTCCCCGTGTCCCCTAGGGTAGGTACCCTCACATGTTCTCCCCGTGTCACCTAGGGTAGGTACCCTCACATGTTCTCCCTGTGTCCCCTAGGGTAGGTACCCTCACATGTTCTCCCCGTGTCCCCTAGGGTAGGTACCCTCACATGTTCTCCCTGTGTCCCCTAGGGTAGGTACCCTCACATGTTCTCCCCGTGTCCCCTAGGGTAGATACCCTCACATGTTCTCCCCGTGTCCCCTAGGGTAGATACCCTCACATGTTCTCCCCGTGTCCCCTAGGGTAGATACCCTCACATGTTCTCCCCGTGTCCCCTAGGGTAGATACCCTCACATGTTCTCCCCGTGTCCCCTAGGGTAGATACCTCACATGTTCTCCCTGTGTCCCCTAGGGTAGATACCCTCACATGTTCTCCCTGTGTCCCCTAGGGTAGATACCCTCACATGTTCTCCCCGTGTCCCCTAGGGTAGATACCCTCACATGTTCTCCCCGTGTCCCCTAGGGTAGATACCCTCACATGTTCTCCCCGTGTCCCCTAGGGTAGATACCCTCACATGTTCTCCCCGTGTCCCTTAGGGTATGTACCTTCACATGTTTTCCCCATGTCCCCTCGAGTAGATACCCTCACATGTTCTCCCTCTGTCCCCTAGAGTAAATACCTTCACATGTTCTCCCTGTGTCCCCTAGGGTACCCTCACAAAAACAGGCAGTAACTCTGGTCTGTAGACTGCCTCCCCCTGGCCAGCCAGGGCATCTGATGAAGGGGACAGGAATTGCTGGTTAGAAAACGTAACGATTTGTGATACATCTCGTCCCATGCCTATAGCTCTATGGGGGCATCCATCCGCCATGCCTGCACCCGGGGAGGCTGCAATCGCCCTTGAAAGCTTTTTGCCTTTGCTTTTGAACAGGTCATGACGTGGCTGGTCTCTACAGATGGCGGTTATGCAAGCAGGAGAGAGAAGCCGGCACTCCACTGATAACCTGGGGCTTAATAGACACAACTTAACCCCATGGCTGCACAGATTAGTAGCAGTCAGGGGCCGATCTAGGCATGGGCATGGGAGGGGGCAATGCCCCCCTAAATGCCCAGTCTGCCCCTGCACCAAACACGATGGCACGCAAAACAACCCAAGATATTTCAAATTAAAGTGCCTATATTCAAAATGATTTGAAACGGTACTACTGCTACTAACTAACTACAGTTGTGTCACCACTAAACCAACAGCATTTCATCATTGAAAACAGAAAACTCTCTGAGTCAGACCTTTAGCTTTATGCTTGCTGCGCGTCTGTTGCAACTTCAACAACAACTGATGTTATTATTGATGCTTTACTTGACTAATAAAAGTCCTGTAACCAAAAACGGTAAGGGGGCGGCAGGGTGAAGCCGCCCCCTTACCGTTTTTTCCTGCCCCCTCAATTGGGAAATGTTACATCCGCCCCTAACATTGCTTCTGGGTCACACAAAAAAAAAATGAAGAACTGCAACCTGTACCGTGGGATCCGTTGGAACCGGTGCTGCGCGGCAAGATAAGGACCCCCAAAGTGTAGCTTATACGTGGATTTGTCAAACCAATTTGAATAGATTATGTGGCAAAACCTTTTCAAAAGACAGTACTATCTTTCCCCCTGTTTTTACACAACCAACGTAATCATGGTAACACGAATTTACAAGCCGATGTACAAGCTCATAGATGTGCTATTTTTGGATGGTCCTAAGTATAATAGATAGAAAATAATAATATAAATGCGCCTCAACGGGTGAGACCGCAGGTCGGGGACTTTCATAAAGTTGGCGACTACTACCTACTATGGATCTGATATTAACTTCACTTGCGTATATGAAAGGTGCCACTTTCAAGAAAGTTTTTCCATATGGGTTTACCTTTCAGTTTTTTGTCAGTTTAGTGTGTGTGTGTGTGTGTGTGTGTGTGTGTGTGTGTGTGTGTGTGTGTGTGTGTGTGTGTGTGTGTGTGTGTGTGTGTGTACCACACACTGCAAGGTGGTGGTGGCAAAACAATGCTTCATCATAATAAAAACGGTTGTGTGTGTGTGCGTGTGTGTTTGCAGGCGGTGGTGGATAAATGGTATGAAACAACAGCGTAGCAGTAAGTGTTACAGTGTATAGGGCCGAGGGTTACAGCGTAGCATTACAGCGTAGCATAGCAGCGTATAGCGTTATAGCGTATCCTTCCAGCATAGTGTCATAGCGTATCATTATAGCGCAGCATTACAGCGTAGCGTTACAGCAAAGTTTATAGCGTATCATTATAGTGTAGCGTTACACCTTATTGTTATAGCATGTCATTATAGTGTTGCGTTACAGCGTACCGTTATAGCATAGTGTTACATCGTAGTATTACACTGTAGTGTTACATCATAGTGGTACACCGTAGTGTTACATCATAGTGTTACATCGTAGTGTTACACTGTAGTGTTACATCGTAGTGTTACATCATAGTGTTACACCGTAGTGTTATAGCTTATCATTATAGCGCAGCGTTATAGAGTAGTTGTACAGCGTATTGTTACAGTGTATCATTATAGCGTAGCATTACAGCGTAGTGTTACAGTGTATCATTACAGTGTAGCGGTACAGCGCAGATTTCTCCCGGTTTCCACTAACTGCGCCCTGTGGCCGCAATCAATACCAAAATAGATGTTTGGCCTCTATTTTCTATCTATACTATGACCACAGAGTGGTGTGAAAAACACATTTTTTTTCCAACACACTTTAAAAGAAATATTCCTCACAACATCCCAATTAAGAACAGAGAAGCCTGGTTTATTGTAGGCCTCTCCACGCGCAGCAGCAGCGGCGGCGGCACTTAATTTTGCCTGTGGAGAGTCTCCCGGCCGGTCGATGGCTCTGCACCCTCCTGTGATGCATGGTTGACATTTAGGGCCAGCTGACATTCATAAATACCATGCATTATTCATTCTGGGGGAGTCTGTCGCACAAAGTGGTTGGCACCAACCTATCCCCTACCGAGGTGGTCCTCCGTAATGCTGCTGATGGGGAGGAGGACCCCTTTTTTTGTTAGCAGCCGGTGCTCAGAAGAAACTTATTAAGTAAATAAACATCAATCTCAGTGGATGCCAAAGATTTCTTTTTTTTTTTCTTCTTTTTTGGTTGAAAACCCCATGGTTTTAAAAGAGCAGTGAAATGGTTCATTTGGGTATTTTGTTTTGAAGTTGTATCCTCGAACGGAGAATCTTAGTTTCAGAAACAATCAGAGTACCGTGTCCCTCCAGGCTATGGGACCTCTGTCACCTCCGTTTTGAGACCCATGCGCATTTTAGTTTATAAACAACGAGAGAGAGACAACAACGAGAGAGACAACAACGACAGAGAGACACGGAAACAACGCTACGCTGTTATTTCTATAACCTATACAAAATACGCTGTCTGAATGTCATTGAAAGGGGGTTTAAAACTGACTAATTGTTCAATCAAACCCAGCTGTGTTTAGAATGACGATCATGCAAAGAACATTATGATTATCTTGAATAATTGTGATTAGGGGATTGTGTAGTAATAATTGTAACGGGCCTAGTTGTTTTTTCTTTCTCGACGTGGTGAAACGAGCCTCTTCAGATTAACGTTGTGATCCCCTTTACACAGCTGGGCTTCCCGCCGTGACGTATATATACAGTATGTATTTGAAGGATTTTATCCCCCGGTGGAGTTAAGTGTTTCCTAATCCCCATGGGATGGATGAATAAATAAATAAAGAGTCCAAATCCTCAGACGGACTGCTGCGCGCTGCCCTGCAGCTGGCTGTTGTGCAACAGTGCTGCGTAGCGCGCATCCATCCCATGATCCCCCCATGCACACGTTCAGCCTTCAAAGGAAGCATAATATGATAATTGCTTTGAACATTTTCTATGAGCTCACAGCGCGTCGCTTCACGCCGCGTTGTGATGAGCAGCTTCTCACTACTACTTACAGTATTTCACTTAACTCTCTTATTGCCCTTGATGCTGTTGACCAGGGGCGGATAATAGGCATTGGCATGGGGGGGGCAATGCCCCCAAAATGCCCAGACAGCCCCACCGCCACCAAACACGATGGCATGCAAAACAACCCACGATATTTCAAATTAAAGTGCTTATATTTAAAATGATTTGAAACACTACTACTGCTACTAACTACAATTGTGGCACCACTAAACCAACAGCATTTCATCGTTGAAAACAGAAAACTCTCTGAGTCAGACCTTTAGCTTTATGCATGCTGCATGTCTGTTGCAACTTCAACAACAACTGATGGTATTATCGATGCTTTACTTGACTAATAAAAGTCCTGTAACAGAAAATGTTACAGGACCAAATGGACCCTTGCGGGTCCATTTGGTTTCATTTTTAGGCACAATTCATCATCTTAATTACCCCAGGTCTACACAACTAGAGAATGTAGAAGATTAGGTCATTTTGATGTGAACGTTAAATTGCCTGTTTTGTTTCCCAAATCCAGCCTGGAATTGTGGATAGCTAGAAAGCAGGGAAAGACACAGAGGCAGAGTGCAATGACTGCCTTCAAGACAAATTTATCTTGTGTTGTGTTATAGTGCACTAAGTTGCACACTTGCCCGATCGGGCAACCAGGTAGCAGTCTTCACTTGCCCCACCATTTTTTTTTTACTTGCCCCGGGCAAGTGGGCAAGTGTTAGTGTCAAGCCCTGCTGTGTGTGAGAACGGGTGACAGTAATGCACTATGTAAAGCACTTTGGATAAAGGCAAGGTAATATATAAGAAAGAAACATACGAAATCTGTAACCCTCACCCTCAACATAACGGTGAGCGCGTCCCAGCGTGGGGACAGGGCTTAGTGTCGGGGTTCGTTCAACATTCAAGTTTGTGCTTTATTTTCAGATCTTGTGTACATACAGTAGCAATAAAATTGTTTGGTTTGTCTTTCTTCAGACGACAGAGCAGCAAAATATAACATCAAACAGCAACCACGGCAAACACAGGGTTAGAATTGAGTTCAAACAAAGGCTATAAAAGAGAAAGTGCCGTACATGTGCCTGTTGTTTTGCTATAACCAAGCCAAGTTAGTGTGAACTTGTGTGAACGACTTCACACACAGTAAGCTATTATGTTCCATAAATATACATCACATTTTACAACCATATTCTCACCATTTTCAAAAACATTAAACCTACAAGCTCATAGGTCCTACACTCATGGCACGCTATGAGCTTGTAGGTCCGATATTTTTCAAAAACTAAAATATTGCCAATGATCTAAGAAATGCTAATAATGCTAAAAGTAAGTAATGCTCTGAAGAGTTTCAAAAGAGACTAAACTCAACACCAAAGGTTGATCCTCTGTGGCTAAAATGCAGAATAAATAGTGGGCCCTGGCAGGGGCGGATGTAGGCATGGGCATGGGGGGCCACTCCGTAATGCCCCCCTAAATGCCCTGACTGCCCCACCAAACATGATGGCATGCAAAACAACCCAAGATATTTCAAATTAAAGTGCTTATATTTAAAATGATCTGAAACACTACTACTGCTACTAACTAACTACAGCTGTGTCACCACTAAACCACCAGCATGTCATCATTGAAAACAGAAAACTCTGAGTCAGACCTTTAGCTTTATGCATGCTGCGTGTCTGTTGCAACTTCAACAACAACTGATGTTATTATTGATGCTTTACTTGACTAATAAAAGTCCTGTAACAGAAAATGGTATGGGTGCGACTTCATCGCCCGTGGCGCAAAGCGACAATGAAGTCGCCCCCATGCCATTTTCTATTGCCCCACCAATTGGGGAAATGTTACATCCGCCCCTGGGCCCTGGTATGAAAATGGTTGAAAACCCACTACTCTAGCATTCTAGTGCCTTTTGGATTTTGTCAGTTGGCAACACTGTGAGAAGGAGGAGGATGTGTTCTCTTTCACAGTGAGTGGACGGTGGTGTGTCCAGAAGTGAGCCGGAGGACCTGGCACTCTGCCCTGAGCTGCAGGCAGGCGGATCGGACTGCTTCTCAATGTCCTCCCTACTCTGTCACGCTGGCTTTCAACCTTTTCATATCAGACTCCATTATTTATTCAGCATATAAGCCGCACACGGACCACCAGTGGGTGACCTTTAGAGTCCAAAACTAAGGAATACTAAAGAAACTCTTGGTTTTCTCGTTGGATAGGATTTTGTCCAAAGGAAATGATACAATGCAAATGTTGATCAAATTGTGTACACTTTAGAGCACATATGTCAAACTCAAGGCCCGGGGGCCAAATCAGGCCTGTGAATGAATTATCTTTGGTAATATTGAATTAGTATTAGAACTGGCACTCTGGTATATTGCGCACACCATGATAAGAAATGAATGCAACTAATTGTTTTACTTCCTCAACTCAGTCTCATTTACTTTCTCAATTAACTATGAAAGCAGCACTAGGTGAGGATCATAGAAGAAAAAAAATCCCTGAAAAATAGCAGGTGTTCACGTCTCATAGCGCACCACTCTGTGGCACGCTATGAGACGTGAACACCTGCTGTTTTTCATTAAAACTTAAAACAGTTTTTAATGCAGGCAGTTTCATCTTTACCTTGCCCTTACCTTTATCTTGCCATTAAGAGGGAAATTACTTCTTTGCTGTTTGACAGGGACGTCATCATAAACCGGTGTTGAAACACAGACCATATCTCTGG
This sequence comes from Benthosema pterotum, assembly GCA_039105355.1. Lineage (NCBI taxonomy): Eukaryota > Metazoa > Chordata > Actinopteri > Myctophiformes > Myctophidae > Benthosema > Benthosema pterotum. The sequence continues at coordinate 52,094,614 of CM076971.1, forward strand.
CCCTCAACTTGTACCAATTTTTCTATTTTGGCCCACTCTGTATTTGGGTTTTACACCCCTGCTTTAGAAGACAACTTTGTTTCTTTGCAACCAATGTTTTAGGTAGCGAAAATGTTTTTTTTTTTCCTCCATTCGTTGCTTTCTTCTGCTAGCTTTACCGGATTTTAGCCGTTTTTGTGTTTCAATATATATATATATATATATATATATATATATATATATATATATATATATATATATATATATATATATATATATATATATATATATATATATATATTTGTTAAACAACAATAATATACAGTATCAAGCAACCAATTCACATGCATACACAGGCACATGTACCTCATAATGGGCAGGGACCCCCTTGTGTATTCCATGCATACATACACACACTACTTTTGTACACATGAGTACCCCTCTTTTTTAACACGTCCTATTTTGAGCCAGAGATGTTTTTTGACATTTTTTTGGCATGCATTGTTGGGTATGGCCATAATGACCACAGCAAAAAAGCATATTTTTTCCATTTAATTTCATTTCTTTAAACGCTTGCATGTGTTTTTTTCGCCGCCAGACACCACGGCTCGCTGCCCGGAGAGGACGATTCGGACGATGGCGGTCTGGGCCTCGTTGCCCCTGTGGGCAGGAGACGCTACCCCTGCCGCAAATGGAGGTCCGCCTCTTTCAGGTAAAATGACATTTTGTTTTTTTTTTCCTTTTAACACGCTTGGAGCCGCTCTGTTGGTCAAATTGGGGTAATGCAGCGCCAGCATAGGGCGCCATTTTGGATTTCACATAGAAGGGAAGTGAGGAAGTAAACAAGGCTGCTCCAGGCTGACGTGCGTGCTCTCGTTCCATCTGGTGGTATTTCCCCTCCGCGATGCAGTCAAAAGTCACAACAGGGATCTAGATGGAGGGTGCTTTTCACAAAAGAATGGATTATTTCGAGAAAACGGAGAGACGGTGGAAACTTGGTCTTGCCACGATCTCGGAGCAAACGTCCGAGACCACTCGAGAAGAGGCAATGCAAAGGAAATGTGCTATATGCATTGCATGTGCCGGTCGAGGAGGCCATTCATAGAAAGCTGTCCTATACACAGCACAGTGCTGGATTGCCTCGGTCTCGACCTCTATAGGTCCTGGTCTTGTTCTTGATCCCTCTAGGTGCTAGTCTCGTGTTGATCTCGTCTTGACCAAGTCCGTGGTTGTCTTGGTGTCGTTTTGGTCTCATCGCCCCTAGGTCTTGGTCTTGTCTTGGTCTCGATTTGGGTGGTCTTGACTACAACACTACTAAAATCTTTGGCTATGGGCTCCATTTTTGTTACCATCTAAACCCCTTATCCTAAACCCCTTATCATTTTTTTACTACTTTGAAAAACCTTTTGGAATAGTTCAATGTGCCAATCTATTGCCACATTGTGAGCTTGTAGACTGGCCATTTAAACTATTGAAAAATGTTCTTTTTTAATAGTTTAAAAAGGCAAAGAAGTTAAGGGATAAGGGGTTTTAGCGGTGACGAAAATGGAGCCCTATACCTCCTCCTCTGTCTCATCGTCTGTCACCCCCTCAGGGCCATTATCCGGCGTGTTTTCACAAAAATTCTCTGTTCCACAGCAGGGGGGGGGAGAGTTTTAAATGTTATATAGTCTCTTCCATTATATTAACAAAACGTGGGAGAGTTGGCTGTGGAACCATCGCTTCTGGGTCGGTCGGTGGTTGAATAGTCTTCCTTTGTGTCTGTGTGTGTGTGTGTGTGTGTTTTTTTTTTTTTTTTTTTTTTCAGACATTTTCTTTCTGACTCTCTGAAGTTCAATAACCCTCCCCTCCCCTCCTCCCCCCCTCTAAATCCACTCGGATAGAAAATGAACCCCCGCGTTGCCCTCCCAGCCGTGCAGGACGGGTGGGTGGGGGGTGGCAGAAGCTGGCAGAACAGAACGGGCTCCTGGGATCACATCGCTTCTCTTGCAGCCAAACTCTCACACACTTACAACGCAGTCGTTGTCGTTAGGGCTGCAACGATGAAACGGTTAATCGTGATCTAATCAATTATTCAATTATACATTGTGAGAGGTACACAGCCAGGGACAAAGCCATCCAAGCCTTGGTGTGGTCGCACCACTCAAAAAACCCAAAACATATTTACACATAATACTTGAGATGAGATTTGCGCATGCTACACGTTGCTTATGGAATGTGCGTGTGTATAATGATCAAGGATGCTACTGTATAATTGTCACTTTTTTTCATTTCCGATTTGATCACGATCCCCCAATTTCTGTACAGTATATCAAATACCAATACCAGAGAATAATAATATAACGATACAAAAAAGATGAACAAAGATATTATATATATCCTCACTCAAATGTGCACTTGGCCAATTCCAAAGAAAATTCCACAAGCTGCAGCATTTTATTTACCTATTTACCTACACCATAGTGTCAACCACTTACCCCTTTGTCTGATCACTAGTTAGACTAGGATATTCACCATAGTGTTCAACCCTTATCCCCTGTGTCTGATCGCTGGTTAGACTGGTATATTCACCATAGTGTCAACCCCTTACCCCTGTGTCTGATCACTGGTTAGACTGGTATATTCACCATAGTGTCAACCCCTTACCCCTGTGTCTGATCACTGGTTAGACTGGCATATTCACCATAGTGTCAACCCCTTACCCCTGTGTCTGATCACTGGTTAGACTGGTATATTCACCATAGTGTCAACCCCTTACCCCTGTGTCTGATCACTGGTTAGACTGGTATATTCACCATAGTGTCAACCCCTTACCCCTGTGTCTGATTGCTGGTTAGACTGGTATATTCACCATAGTGTCAACCCCTTACCCCTGTGTCTGATCGCTGGTTAGACTGGTATATTCACCATAGTGTCAACCCCTTACCCCTGTGTCTGATCACTGGTTAGACTGGTATATTCACCATAGTGTCAACCCCTTACCCCTGTGTCTGATCACTGGTTAGACTGGTATATTCACCATAGTGTCAACCCCTTACCCCTGTGTCTGATCACTGGTTAGACTGACATATTCACCATAATGTTCAACCTCTTACTCCTGTGTCTGATCACTGGTTAGACTGGCATATTCACCATAGTGTCAACCCCTTACCCCTGTGTTTGATCACTGGTTAGACTGGCATATTCACCATAGTGTCAACCCCTTACCCCTGTGTCTGATCACTGGTTAGACTGGCATATTCACCATAGTGTCAACCCCTTACCCCTGTGTTTGATCACTGGTTAGACTGGTATATTCACCATAGTGTCAACCCCTTACCCCTGTGTTTGATCACTGGTTAGACTGGCATATTCACCATGGTGTCAACCCCTTACCCCTGTGTCTGATCACTGGTTAGACTGGTATATTCACCATAGTGTCAACCCCTTACCCCTGTGTCTGATCACTGGTTAGACTGGTATATTCACCATAGTGTCAACCCCTTACCCCTGTGTCTGATCACTGGTTAGACTGGTATATTCACCTTAGTGTCAACCCCTTACCCCTGTGTCTGATCACTGGTTAGACTGGTATATTCACCATAGTGTCAACCCCTTACCCCTGTGTCTGATCACTGGTTAGACTGGCATATTCACCATAGTGTCAACCCCTTACCCCTGTGTCTGATCACTGGTTAGACTGGCATATTCACCATAGTGTCAACCCCTTACCCCTGTGTCTGATCACTGGTTAGACTGGTATATTCACCATAGTGTCAACCCCTTACCCCTGTGTCTTATCGCTGGTTAGACTGGTATATTCACCATAGTGTCAACCCCTTACCCCTGTGTCTGATCGCTGGTTAGACTGGTATATTCACCATAGTGTCAACCCCTTACCCCTGTGTCTGATCACTGGTTAGCCTGGTATATTCACCATAGTGTCAACCCCTTACCCCTGTGTCTGATCACTGGTTAGACTGGTATATTCACCATAGTGTCAACCCCTTACCCCTGTATCTGATCACTGGTTAGACTGACATATTCACCATAATGTTCAACCTCTTACTCCTGTGTCTGATCACTGGTTAGACTGGCATATTCACCATAGTGTCAACCCCTTACCCCTGTGTTTGATCACTGGTTAGACTGGCATATTCACCATGGTGTCAACCCCTTACCCCCGTGTCCGATCACTGGTTAGACTGGTATCGACATAACACCGATATGAGCTGATGCTGACTTTTTCTGACACCGATACAGTATTTGCAGAAACCGATATGAACCAATATGACAAAAAAGGATCAGAATGGTGACTTACTGACTTTTTTTCAATACGGATACCGAATCGGCAAGTGATTAACTGCTCTTGCGGTCGGTACACCACCATGCATCCTTCATCCCTCACTAGATACGCTCTGAATACTAGTTCATTAGCACAGAGAGAGAGAGAGAGAGAGAGAGAGAGAGAGGGAGAGAAGGAGGGAGCGTAGGGAGGACGGCGAGAGAGATGAAATCCCGTCGGCAGCAGCGCCGAGCAAATGGCACGCAGCCTTTAACAAAAAAAGCTTCATGGCAGTTTCAAAGGCTTTTTCCCACCCGTCTTTTCTTCTTCTTCTCGCTGCGGACCGTGTTGGCTGCATATCTGTGGAGAGATCCGTCTATTCCACGGTGCAGCCCCTCTCTCAGCTTTACTTGAGAGCACTTCAAAAGGAAGGTTTTTTTTTGGGTGGGAAAAAGAACGGGAGTTTGGAAGAGAGTCTCTCTCTCTGCCGGTCCGTCTGTCCGGGTCGCAGGGCCGGATGTAACATTTCCCAATTGGTGGGCAGGTGAAAATGGTATGGGAGCGCACCCATACCATTTTCTGTTACAGGACTTTTTTTTCTGGTTTCAATGATGAAATGCTGTTGGTTTAGTGGTGCCACAATTCTAGTTAGTAGCGTGGCGTTTCAATTCATTTTAAATGCACTGTAAGCACTTTAATTTGGAATATCTGAAATATGGGTTGTTTGCATGCCATCATGCTTGATGAGACAGTCAGAGCATTTAGGGGGGCATTGCCCCCCCTCCATGCCCATGCCTAGATCCGCCCCTGCCGAGACACACGGTGCTGTTTGTGAAGAAGATCCTAATGTGATGTGTTGTTCCACACGCTGGTTGAGAGTTGAAGTGTAAATCAGGACCAGTTCTGTAAAATGTGTTCTAAATGGTAAATGGTGCATTTACAGTATATAGCGCCTTTATCCAAGGTGCTTTACATAGCTTGTGCATCACATTTACCCATTCATACACACACACACACATCCACTGATGGCAGCGGAAACCATGCAAGGTATCTACTGGCGCATCAGGAGCAATTAGTGGTTCAATGTCTTGCTCAAAGACTTTGACTCTAACTCTGCGGGAGCCCGGGATCGAACCGGCAACCATCCGGTTACCATCCGGTTACCATCCGGTGACTCTTCCCCTGAGCCACTGCCGCCCCTTCTGGTTTTTCTAAATCAAAATGAAAACATGTACGATGCTGCTGAATCAGTGGTGCTTTCCGAAATTGTCTGGATTTGACTGCTGAGCCCCACCCCCCCCAGCTCAAAATGTGTTCTTCAGGGACGTGCCCTTGTACAATGATCACCTATTTTTTTTGTGCTGGTCTTCGCAAGGACCTGGCCACTTGTTTCTGTGGCAAACCTGGCAACACGGCAAGAGACACTTCCGTGCACACAAGCGCAAATACTAACAAAATTTGTCGGTGGAAGAGGAGGATTGTTTTGACTGTATGATCATGAAATTCAAGAGGCATTAACCAAAAATGAAGCCCTAGCTGTCCTAGCGCCACCATGAGGCCGATGTGACGGTTTTGGTGGCGTCTGTTGTTCGTTGTTAGCCCTGGCGGCCGTGAGGACTGTGTGTGTGCGACTTTTGGAAGCCAGCGGTAGCCAATCAGAGCAGACGGCGCCCTGACACATCCACCGGCATAATGGTACAGTCCTACTGTTTCACAGCAGCTGATATATGGAGCTCATTAAAACGGTGGCAGTGCTGCCTAGGCTGAATGACTCATCACCGCAACCCTGTGCCTCACCATACAGGCTTCAAAGTACCATAGCTCTCACTGTGTGTGTGTGCGTGCGCGCGTGCGTGTGTGTGTGTGTGTGTGTGTGTGTGTGTGTGTGTGTGTGTGTGTGTGTGTGTGTGTGTGTGTGTGTGTGTGTGTGTGTGTGTGTGTGTGTGTGTGTGTGTGTGTGTGTGTGTGTGTGTGTGTGTGCGCTTGTGTGCGAGTGTGCGCGGCGCACGCGTGTACAGTATGTGTGTGCACGCCCACACTGTCGATCGGCATGAATGGCCTTGATTGCGCCGTTAAGCGTGCGTGTGTGGATGTGTGGATGCGATAGGGAACTGAAGTCAAAGTACATGTGTGTGTGCTGGCGCGCACGCGCGTAGAGCAAAGGTGAAGCTACTTTATAGAGATTTTGATAATAATCAGCAATTATTTTGGTCAATAGAGACAGTTCACGGGAGTAATAAAAATGTCTCTCAAACATACAGTCGTCACCAGGCGTGCGTGTGTGTGTGTGTGTGTGTGTGTGTGTGTGTGTGTGTGTGTGTTGTGTGTGTGTGTGTGTGTGTGTGTGTGTGTGTGTGTGTGTGTTCGTTCACATTGAGAGATAAACTGTCACACGGAACGCAGTTTTTCAATTCACTTCACTCTGTGGTTGGGATACACAGAGTACTGCCCTGGATAGACTTATATACCCTGAGTAAGAGTATACGAGAATATAATACTTCCACTTGTAGTAAACATACTTAAAGCGTAAACAAAAAGCGACAGTGATGAATCGCGCGCTGTCAACGCGACCCGCAGTGTGTTAAGTGTAACAGAGAAAGAGTTTTGCATTCCTTCCATTCGGCGCCTCTGGAGGAGTCATCCTTGTGCTTTGTGTTGCTCTCCTTCACCTCTTCTTCCCAGGGAAGAAAACCCTGAAAGAAATGGCATTGCAGAGAGTTTCTTTTTTCCTCCATATTAGCAGAACAACAATGCCTGCCATTGTGTGAGTGTGAGAGGGAGAGACAGGACATATACTGTATGTGTCACATAAAGCCACATGCAGGTATATGCCACACTCAGGTTCATGTATGTAGGGGGGCAATTGCATCTATGTAGGGGGCAATTTCATATGTGGCATATATTAAAACATATATGTACATATATTTTTTCTTACCTGCCGCGACCGATAGGATACCTGTCGCAGCAGGTGAAAAGAAACAGCAAACAAGGCCAGGGACGAATTAGTGATGTCTTGATTGCCTCCAGATCAAGGCGATCCAAGGCTAGTCAAATCTGGCAGAGAGAGAGAGAGACAGAGAGACAGACAGACAGACAGACAGACAGAGAGACAGACAGACAGACAGACAGACAGACAGACAGACAGACAGACAGACAGACAGACAGACAGACAGACAGACAGACAGACAGACAGACAGACAGACAGACAGACAGACAGACAGACAGACAATCTTTTCAAGACCATTGGTGTGTGACTGTACCCTGTACAGATACCGTAGCTATACACTTTGACAAATCGGTTGTTGAGTTTGACCCACCAGTCACTCGGGTCAGTAGGCCCACATTCTGAAGATGTATTCTGAAGATACATCTACAGCCCAGAAGAAAATATGGTACGCTTAAGCAACCTGTGCAACGTTGATCTACAGCTCAGAAGGACAGCAGGAGAAAAAGTGACAAAAGCAAATCAAAGACAAATGTAAACTGGCCCACATAAGTTATTGGAAACCTTAATAATAGACATTGGTACTAGTCTTGTATCGCTTTAATTGTTGATTAGTCACCTTTACAACAAGCTATGGCGTGTAGAGATCAGACATTCCTGGAAGGAGTAACATGGCTAAACGTGTGGGTTACACCCTCACCAAATGTGCCTAAATGAAACTTCGTTTTGTTCTGTTCTGTTGGCATTCACTTTTGTGTGTACTGGCAGGTGTGTGACAGTCACAGGTGTGTGCCACTCATGTCATGACTCATATAAGCATGAGCCCCATCACTCTCCTGACTTTGTTCTCCAAGCAGCAACAATAAAAATGCTATGTTCATTCTTTCAGGAGAAGGCCAGTCCAATAGGACTAGAATAGGACTAGAATAATTCCCAAAGTTAGGTTGCAGAACCTTTGTGGGCCACTTTAGTATTACAGGACATTTTGATCCAAAATGACCATGACATTGACCTTTGACACATAATCCTGCTACTGAATTGCTTCGTCATACTTTGATGTCAGAATCATCCAAATCGGCCCATTTGTCTTCGAGTTATGCCTTTCACCATATATCATTTTCAGCAGATATAAAGGCCAAAAACATGTATTCAGCAACTCTTCTGAAACTGCTATCACGCCCTTTTGCAATCCTAGGTGTCATACGAAAGTAATGACCCTTGTCATGGTAACGGTTTCTCATTTTGAGGCCCCTGGCCCACAGGCTTAAGACAGGGTAGAGAGAACTCTGTTAGTCGGTGTGTTATTTTTAAAGTTGTTACTTCGTCAGAACACGGAGCAGTTCAATGCACAGGGCAGAGCGCCAGACGCCTAATTGGTGCCCAGGTGCACCGTCATTAAGACATAGCATGCGTGCGTGCGTTTTCTCAAAGTACAGCAACCTTAATGATTTCCCACTAATGACTTTGTTGTGTATATATGAATTGTTGGCGTCCTTGTCGAGTCCGGCTGTGTTTCTGGGCCAGCAGCATGTACAGCGAGTTCCGCTCAGCCTCTCTCATTTCAAGGACCTCCAGTTTTGGCCGTGATTTAATTTTTTTTTTGAATCTCTGGGATCCCAATGTACTCTGGGACATTCTCAGTGTTTCGAAAACTAGGTGTTATTAATAGATGCATAAAGTCAAAGTGAGTCGCAAATCAAGCGGCAAAGTGAGTTTACTGTCTTCTTTTTTTATAAGAGGTTAGGACAATCTGATAGGACGTTTCTGTTTGGATATATGGGCTGGGCTGTCAAGCGCGTGCCGCGCGTAGCCTGGATTAAAGTACTGTTCGGAACGCTGGCTGTGCCTGGAGTATAGAGCAACTCCGGTCTGATACGTGCAGAAAAAGGCTTTGCCAACTTGCTAATTGTAATTTGAAATTTTTGCATGCATTCGCTGGGTGAAGGGCTGCCAGTGTGGTCTTCATCTTTATTGTTTTTTTCTTGCTTTTTTTTTTGCTGACCTTTTATTTTTCTGAAGTTCTGCCGCAAGCTCTAAATAATATACTGGCCGACGGCCTGCTTGAGAGAATGCTCCTCTGCTGCCAAGGGCCAGGAAGGATTTTTTTTTTTGGCATTCACACATTGACTGATTGATTAATTGTTTGATTGATTAGAATAGCTTATTGGCAGAGCAGTAATCGGTGCAGGGTCCAGTCCGACATAACTTAAATCAGTACAGTCAAACGCAGCCAATGGGATCACTGCAAAATCATCCTAGTGGTCTTGTTTCCAGTGTTGGGCAGTAACTAATTAAATGTTACACATTATTGTAATATTATTACATTTTCCAGCAAAAGTAAAGTAAAGATATTATTACACTGGCAAAGTGTGTAATACGTAATATGTTACACTGCCAAAACATGCCTCATTACTGCACACATGACCTACACTACAAGTGATCGCAGTTGTCGCAAGTTGTCACTAAACAGATTGTGTTGTACATCTATCTCTATTACTTTGCGAGTGGGAGGAGCGAACTTGAGAAAGTTATATTTTAATTAGGGGTGGGACTCGATTATTATTTTTTTATCTAATTAATTTGAAGCTTTGCAATTAATTAATCTCAATTAATCGCATACCAATATTTTACTCGAAAAGATTGTCTTCTTCTTCCATTGTGTGCACCACTATGACTGGTACCCCTGAAATTTGTCCAGTGAAAAAGGTGGTCCAAAATCTATGTGCGATTAAAATGAGTTATTTTTAAATTGCGTTATTTTTCTGTAATCAATTAATCTCAATCAGTTAAAGTCCCAGCCCTAATTTTAAGATGTAATATATTATTATTTCATTCAAGTAATAACTAAAGTAATATTAATACTTCAGGTCCTTATTGTTCAGTTCATAATCATGAAAATAATAATTGTTCAATTTCAAATCATTGTACCGGTAATATCAGCTAATAAATAGCTAATAATAACAAAAACTATGCAGAGTTTATGATGATGGTCGGTGATATCACACATGCCTTTCTGGAGTTACTAATTATTGATAACAGCTTCCTGTCAGAGTGGAGACACACAATACCGTTGAATTATGTGTGCTGCTGCTGCTGCTAGCTAGCTGATGAAGTGATGTCCTGATGTGATCTGATATGGAGGCTCCAACGTGCACTCCAGAAGCTCATAATGATAATATAATAACAATGTACCCTGACAACGCATCTCCCCTTGTATCTCCTCTTCCACATTGCGTGTTTCCCTGACACACATCTTCTGGTATAAACCTCTTCTCCTCTCCAGAAAGGGACAGGGAGACAGGGCTCATATTGTCACTGTCAGAGCAGGCGGAAATCTCCTATCTCCGTTTTTTAGAACTGTTTTGTGCTACGCTTCCTTTCATAAGACGACGACCTGATTGAGCACAGGTCACATGGTGTTGCAAGAGCCTATCACAATTATAGCAGGTCTCCACCTTGTCAATCTGCTAATCTTCTTAAGTCTTTTTTTCCCTCATTATTTGAAACCCTGAAAAGTGGCGGTACATGTGAGCTTTCCACGCTGACGGAGACGCTACTGTAGTGTAGATGCTGACAGCTCCTCGGGGCGCCAGATAGAAAGTTAATTAAGTCCGTTCCACAGGCGTCGGGTCTCTTTCTATTACGCTCCTTCTTTTTAACGTTGATGAATTGCTCATTCTCTCTCTCCTATACCGACGCGCTGCAACCGTCTCACCCAGTGCTCTGAAGTCACCCAGCGTTCTGAAGGCTGGGTGCAGACACTGATGGAAATAGAGCAGGGCTTTTTCAACCTTTTTCATCCCAGGGCCCACCATTTATTCAGCCTTTGAGCCACGGACCACCATGTGAGGACATTTTAGTCCCACGGACCCCAAAACTAGATATTTATTTTTGCTTCTGTCCATGACCATTAATCTTCTAGTTGTGTACTGTAGACTTGACTAATTCACATGATGGATATCCTAACTCTTGAGGATGTAAATACGAAACCAAACGGACCCTTGTGGGTCCGTTTGGTTTCGTTTTTACGTTCTCAAGAGTTACATCTGGTTAAGCAACTTCCCTGGGGACCACCTGGAACCCTCTCAAGGACCACTGGTTGAAAGCCACTGAAATAGCGGATTTGCCTTTTTTTGATGCTATTATAATTATATCCCGTAAAAAAGTGATACAATTTCTTGGTGTTTTTTTTTGTTTGTTTTTCCACCAGTGTTGTACAGTCTCCCGAGTCCCCTCTGCAGCCTAGAACTACTGTATTTATCCCAGATATATTTCTATGTTGTACTTGCACAAAATGAGATCAACCTTACTACTGCTTTGTACTACTATGAGCCAATCGAGTGGAGGTGGCTCTGTGTTTGCAAACACCGAGTTTGTGTGTGCACTAAAGTTGCCTATATGTTACCTTTAACCTTTCGAGTTACTTCATCTTGAAGCAGTGCTCCATCTGGACGTCTACCTGCCTCTCTCTCTCTCTCTCTCTCTCTCTCTCTCTCTCTCTCTCTCTCTCTCTCTCTCTCTCTCTCTCTCTCTCTCTCTCTCTCTCTCTCTCTGTGTCTCTCTCTCTCTCTCTCTGTGTCTCTCTGTCTATCTGTCTCTCTCTGTCTCTCTGTCTCTCTCTCTGTCTCTCTGTCTCTCTGTCTCTCTCTCTGTCTCTCTGTCTCTCTCTCTGTCTCTCTGTCTCTGTCTCTGTCTCTGTCTCTCTCTCTCTCTCTCTCTCTCTCTCTCTCTCTCTCTCTCTCTCTGATGTAGTTTAGTTTAGTGGATCGATAGTAACTCTGGCTCCCCCAGACTGTGGGATTAAACGGGACGAGGGAGAAAGTACACAAAACGATCCCCCAGACCCCAGTGAGAGAGAGTGGAATACACTCTCACTCTCTGAGAGTGTATACCAGGGTTTCCACACTTTTTTGACTTGTGTGTGTTTAGGAATAATGCACTTATAATGAAAAATAGCGGGGGAGAATTGGAGGGTTTTCCTGTTTACGCTATTAATTAATGTTTGAAAACCGTATTTGAAGTTTGGGTTGACAGTTTGTGATATTTTAGTTTAGTTTCTTGCACCCCAAACTAAGAACTGTCACATTTTTGTCCACAATTTATCCATTAGAAAATTAGAAAATGGAGAATAACAACAGTTATTCTCCATTTTCTAATTATGTAATTCAGATGTTTAAATATAATTTAACTCTTGAGAGCGTTAAAATGAAACCAAATGGACCCTTACGGTCCATTTGGTTTCATTACCGAGTTGGGTGGAACTTGGACTTGCTTGGACATTGTAACTACTGTTACAATGAAAACGAATGACTGAATGACATCCCGTTTGTAGTCTATGCTCTGTCAATGTACAACGTACATTGGAGGGCATACGCACCGTAGCTAATCCAAATGCCTGCAACCTATGATGTTGTGAGTTTGAAGATTGGCTAATTTCGTAGGTGACCGGACCGTAGTAGCGCTCCGTGCCGAGAGAACGAAGCCTGTGTGTCGATCACTCGCCTGATAGGCGGAACAGTGAGAACAGATAAGGCTGTACCCAAAAGCGGAGCCGATCCCGTGTTGTACGACAAACTGTGACCACAAATAAATGTGTCTCCGTGACGCATGATGTGTTTTTTTTTTTATCTGTATCCGGTGACACCTGATGTGCGCGAAGATTAGTTTTTGACACAAAAGTATTAAAAGTAAAATGATGGGTATAATATTTTGTTCTTAAGCGCCGCACATATTGATGCTGGATGACAGGGCTGTGTGACTCGAGGTTCAGTGAGGCTGCCGTGGCGTTACGCAAATGGAGACAAATGACAGTGCATTGCACAGGAATTGGACAGACAGGCATGATTCCGAGAATTATAGATAGATGTACATATATTTTCTTTCCATGTGTTCCTTGTATTTTTCACCTTTTGCTCCCATTGTATGACCAAGATTATTCTGATTGTGATATTAATTACACACACACACACACACACACACACACACACACACACACACACACACACACACACACACACACACACACACACACACACACACACACACACACACAGACACAGCAGCCAGACCACCTACCATCATCCTGTGCCCCCAGACCACCTGCCCCTCCCACACCCATTAACCCTGGGCCGATGAAATCCGCCGCGCAGCGCAGCAGCAGAGCATGACATCTGATCTCAAGCTGTGTCACATTCTGACAGGCGTTGTGCCGGTGTCAAATGGCACAATATGCTGCTGCTCCACCAACACCACCCACGCTGCGTGAGGCACAATTCAATCCACAACAACACACCATCATCATCTTCATCTCTCTAGAGCAGGGGTGGCCAACCCGTGGCTCGCGAGCCGCATGCGGCTCTTCAGCTGGTTACATGTGGCTCTTAAGGGGCTTCCACATAAAACCATCAAAAACCTTTTTTTATACCAGGGCCCACCATTTATTCAGAATTTGAGCCATGGACTACCATTTGATGACATTTTAGCTCCACAGACCCAAAAGCTAAAGATTTTGTTTACTTTTGTCAACAATTCCAGGCTGGATTTCAGAGAAAACAAAACAGTCCAACATACAGATCATAAATGACCATTAATCTTCTACATTCTCTAGTTGTGTAGACTTGGGGTAATTCACATGATGAATATTTTAACTCTTGAGAGTGTAAACATGAAACCAAATGGACCCGCAAGGGTCCATTTGGTTTCATGTTTACGCTCTCAAAGAGTTGCATCTGGCTAACCAACTTTCCATCATTTAGCCTAGGGACCACATGGAATCCGTTTTGATGTGGCTCTTTGCAGTAACACAATGAAAAATGTGGCTCTTAGTCTGTGACCGGTTGGCCACCCCTGCTCTAGAGTCTGCTGATGAAAAAGACACAACAAAAAAGGAGAAAACACACACCTCGCCCTCATGACCCCCGATGTTCTCTGAACAACTCAAATCAGGGGCGGATGTAACATTTACCAATTGGGCGGGGCAGGAGAAAATGGTATGGGTGTGACTTCACCGCCCGTGGTGCGAAGCGACCTCCTGTAACCATTTTTCGCTACAGGACTTTTATTAGGCAAGTAAAGCGTCAATAATAACATCAGTTGTTGTTGAAGTTGCAACAGACACGCAGCGTGCATAAAGCTAAAGGTCTGACTCAGAGAGTTTTGCTGTTTTCAATGATGAAATGCTGTTGGTTTAGTGGTGACACAGCTGTAGTTAGTTAGTAGCAGTAGTAGTGTTTCAAATCATTTTAAATATAAGCACTTTAGTTTGAAATATCTTTGGGTTGTTTTGCGTGCCATCATGTTTGCCGCCCCATGCCCATGCCTAGATCCGCCCCTGACTCAAATGAAGTCTCAAATGAAAAACACTGGCTGCTCTTGGTCACATTCATGTCCAGAAACTGCTTTTTTTAATATCCGATCCCGATATCACAAATTATTATGTCTTAGCCGATATCGCTACCAAATAAAGATACCAGAGAATATGCCAAAGAATATACAGCAATACTAAAGAAAAAACAATCTTTATATGAAGTCCACCAGCCGGGAATAGCAGACTCTTGGGCAATTCTAAAGCAAACTCCACATGTTGGGACACATGTCGGCTCTGTAGTTAGTCTGGTATATTTGCCAACATTGTTGCCATTGATTATCAGTAATATATTACGAATATATTACCGTATTGTCCCGAATATAAGACGACTCGGTTATAAGACGACCCCCATTTTTCAAGAGCCATTTACAGAAAAAAGAACATTGAATGTCAACTAGTATAGTCCCTGAATATAAGACAACTCCATTTTTGGGATATTTCCATTGGGAAAAAATCATAGTCTTATATTCAGGCCAATAGGGTAGTAATATGTCCCAACACTGTTTGCCAATACCATGAAAATCTCATACTTTTTTCCTGATACCAATAAAGTATCGGGACATCCCTAGTTTCAGTATTATTAACTAGCCTACAGGGTAGATTTTCACCTTAGACAAACACTAATTGAAAATATCTGTACATACAGTATATGCCAATTGTTTATTGACCATCGCCCGTGTCACTTCGCGGCACAGGCGATGGAGCCGCACCCATACCATTTCCGGTTATAGGACTTTTATTAGGCAAGTAAAGCATCAATAATAACAGTTGTTATTGAAGTTGCAGCAGACACGCAGCACGCATATATGAAACATATATGCATCCTATATGTTGCAATAACCAGGTGCATATATGCACACATACTGTGTGTGTGTGTGTGTGTGTGTGTGTGTGTGTGTGTGTGTGTGTGTGTGTGTGTGTGTGTGCGTGTGTGCGCGTGTGTGTGTGTGTGTCTCATTCACCACAGTCAGGTTCCTATACTGTATGTCGTTGGCTGTATGTCTGGGTTGTTTTCTGCTGACTGGGTCCACCCACCCAACCACCCATAGAGCTGCGCAGTGACGTCACCGCCCCTGTTCCGGAAGTCTTTTCCCCATTCATTTTTCTCATAGACTTTTCGAAAATAATTTATATCAAGACGATTACGCCGCGGCCAAAGCCAACTCAGGTCGTGACAAATCATGACAACAAACACAATATCGTCATATAATATATAATTGGGAAGAAGTAGAAAACGTCATGATACAAGACTTTTTGTTTCGTTTTTCGAGTGACTCGAGTTGGCTTTGGCCGCGGCGTAATCGTCTTGATATAAATTATTTTCGAAAAGTCTATGAGAAAAATGAATTGGGAAAAGACTTCCGGAACAGGGGCGGTGACGTCACTGCGCAGCTCTATTAGGCAATTTTAACATGTCATTCCGGATACTCCCATGTGCTCTAAATGGTATTGCCGTGCATTGTTTGTTTTAACGGATATCGTTTCCATTGGTGTTCATGTTGTCAGAGCCCAAAGCAGAGAGCCAGCCACAGTCGGCTGAGTGAATTGTGATTTGTTTACCGTTTAGAATCGCTTGATTAATGTTTGAACATTTCTTCACACTCTGCTGCGCGAGTTGCTGCCCATTCATCATCCTCTGATTACCCCTGTGTGTGTGTGTGTGTGTGTGTGTGTGTGTGTGTGTGTGTGTGTGTGTGTGTGTGTGTGTGTGTGTGTGTGTGTGTGGTGTGTGTGTGTGTGTGTGTGTGTGTGTGTGTGTGTGTGTGTGTGTGTGTGTGTGTGTGTGTGTGTGTGTGTGTGTGTGTGCGCGCGCGCGTGCGCGCAGACCAGGGGCGGATGTAACATGTCCCATTTGGGGGGCAAGAGAACATGTTGAAGGGGCAAGAGAAAATGGTATGGGGGCGACTTCATCGCCACGGGCGATGGAGTCGCACCCATACCATTTTCAGCTACAGGACTTTTTTATTACGCCATAATAACATCAGTTGTTGTTGAAGTTGCAACAGACACGCAGCATGCATAAAGCTAAAGGTCTGACTCAGAGAGTTTTCTGTTTTCAATGATGAAATGCTGTTGGTTTAGTGGTGACACAGCTGTAGTTAGTTAGTAGCAGTAGTAGTGTTTCATTTTAAATATAAGCGCTTTAATTTCTTGGTATCTTGGGTTGTTTTGCATGCCATCATGTTTGGTGGGGCAGTCAGGGCATTTAGGGGGGCATTGCTCCCCCATGCCCATGCCTAGATCCGCCCCTGGTGCAGACGGACATGCACATTCCATTCCTCAATTGTAATTTGAGATTACCAAACATACGGCAGGCCAGGGTAGGGTCACAAGGGTGAAATATATTCCCAGTGGTTTTATTTTGCAACCTCTCTGCCTTTTTAGGCATTTTTGTTACCAGTTTTGTTTTGTTTTTTCACCTAGTCCCAATTACCGAGGGTGATCCTGGGTCTCTATGCCTCATGCTTCCTTCAATGCATGAGGAGTCCAAGCTGCGTTCTTTGCACCTGACAGGTGGGGGAGGAGTTTCCCTGGTTGGACGTAGCGCGTGGAAGGAACATGTTATTGCAACCAGATCCTGTTCCCAGGGCGAGGCAGTCTAGAGACCAGGATTACTGCATGTTCTTGTGAGGGTACCTACCCTAGGGGACACAGAGAGAACATATGAGGGTATCTACCCCTAAGGGACACGGGGAGAACATGTGAGGGATCTACCCTAGGTGACATGGGGAGAACATGCAAACTCCACACAGAAAGGCTCTTTCTAACTCTTGGCTCTTGCCAACCCCACCTCGGGTATGGGCACTGACGACGTGGAGGAGACACGCCATGGCAATATGGAGTGCAGCTAGCTTGTGGAGTTCATGACTAAATATGGAGTTTTGCGAGGTCAGAACAATGCTGGGCTTTTTTGGGGCAGTCCTGGACAACTGTGGGTCCGCCCAAACTTGACACACATACACCTACACACAGATATTTGCGTTTATAGAGAGATGCGATAGAGCTGAGCAGTCCCCGCCCCTTTCACGACGTTGCCCGCAGCCCAGAAATGAATTCCCCATTCATTCTATTCATAGACTTTTCTAAAAATGATTCATAATGAAGTCGTTTGCGCTGCGAAAGACAAAGACAAAGACAGCTGTGGCCGTGACATATTACAACAACACACACACACACACAATGTTTTGGGACAATCAAATCATTTGTATGAAGCAGCGTACTATATATTTTGTACTATATATTGCCTCTGACGTGGAGTGGAATGGAAACATTGAGGGCGCATAATAAACACTTTGACTGATTACTGATTCTCATTGATTCCAACTGAGCATGACTCATTATTGTACTTTCGTACAGCACCAGAGTGTCAGCACTGCACTGGGGCGGAGTTACAGGCAGCATGCTGTAGTTTTGCAGCCAGACGATTGCATGTGTTTATTTAATAGCTAGTGCAGGGGTGCCCACACTTTTTTGACTTGAGAGCCACTTTCAAAATGACCGGCTCAACAAGAAATACACATCAAAAAGGAAAAAAAAAAAAAAAAACAATTTCAAGGCCCCCAAGAAAGTTTGACTTTGAAATAGTGGTGAAGGTGTTAATTTGCTATAATAATGTTTAAGAATAATGCACTTATGATGAAAAATGGAGGGAGAATTGAAAGGTTTTCTTGTATATGCTACTACCAACGTTTGAAAACAGTATTCGGGGTTTCACTTGACAGTTCGTGATGTTGAGTTTAGTCTCTTGCACCCAAAACTAAGATCTTTCACCTTTTTCTCCACAATTGGGAGACATAACTGGCAAAAAAGTTGGTCAAAATTACAATTATTCTCCATTTTCTAATTGTGTGGACTCTTGAAATTACGTATGATTGGCTGCCTGGCAGGCTCAGGCTCCTCTCTCGGGGAGGCTGATTGGCTGCCTGGACAGGGTATGGTCCCTCCGTCTGGGAGGTCGATTGGCTGGCTGGTAGGGTGTAGCCCCTCCCTCTGCGAGGCTGATTGGCTGCCTGGCAGGGTATGGCTAGTGTACGGTAGGAACACGTCCCCAGAAGGCGGCTCCAGGCTTGAAGCAACAGGCCCTGGTGGTCAGGTTTGGTATTGCAGGCGGGTGGAATTCATGCCGGAGCGTCCCGAGAGCACGCACGCTGGTTTGCCTTGTGCACGCGGACAGGGCAGTTTGTGTTTAAGTTGTTTTCTGGATGAACCACCGTTGTTCACGTCATATACCACCTCTCAAAACGTAACAGATGTATTATATGACAGATAATAAGCCCACAGCAAACCCACAAGCTTGTTTTTTTATGCGGTTTAGTTTTTTTCCTTTGCTCGTTCTCGCGCTCGTTCATGAATCCCTTCCCTTCTCATGCCTTGCTTCGGGCACGTTCATGGAGGAAATACTTCGGCATTTGGACACCAAATTTTGGTGTCCAAATGCTGAAATAGGCGCACTTCCGGTGGTCTTCCGGGTGCTTCAAAACTAGCAACTTGTTCACTTGAAATGAACGGCAAGAGTGTGGGGCTATCGCTCCGGTCAACCCTCTATATTGTATTACTCTGTGGGTAGGAAGAGCATGGCGACATGCTTCCAAACATAGGCCTACATAGTTAACCACTGCATCACAGCACAGCCTATTTTCTTATAATATACATTAACTAAAGCGACTCATATAACAAATCATTATTCACTAGTGAGTGACGAGAGGTCTGTTAACACGTTAAAAACTCCTAAAATGCCGTAATTTTGCCAATTTACTGTAAATATGAACGTGCGATGTGCTGTCAATGGAGCTGGATGGTCAGAGTGGTTTGTTTAGAACTAGGATCCTCCATACTAGGCGGTCATGTGCACTTTTCAGCCAATAGCAGGGCTTGACACTAACACTTGCCCGCTTGCCCGGGGCAAGTAAAAAAAAAATGGTGGGGCAAATGAAGACTGCTACCTGGTTGCCCGATCGGGCAAGTGTGCAACTTAGTGCACTATAACACAACACAAGATAAATTTGTGTTGAAGGCAGTCATTGCACTCTGCCTCTGTGTCTTTCCCTGCTTTCTAGCTATCCACAATTCCAGGCTGGATTTGGGGAACAAAACAGGCAAATTAACATACGCATCAAAATGACCTAATCTTCTACATTCTCTAGATGTGTAGACCTGGGCTAATTAAGATGATGAATTTTAACTCTTGAGAGTGTAAAAATGAAACCAAATGGACCCGCAAGGGTCCATTTGGTTTCATTTTTACGTTCTCAAGAGTTACATCTGCAAAATTTACAATATATTTTTGGGGGGCCAAGAGCTGAGGGCAAGTATAGAACCTGACTTGCACTTGCCCAATGGGCAAGTGCCTCCGAGACCTTAGTGTCAACCCCTGCAATAGGCATCTCTTTTCAGCCGTAACATTGGAGTCAACGGGTCGCTACTCTGTCCCATTCCCGATACTCTAGGCTGCCTGGTGAAACGGTGTCAAAGACACTCTATGAAGATAGGCAAATTTGTATTGGTGCCACTAGAGGCGAAATGCACTACAAAGCCTACAAATGGTCTCTGAAGGAGTCATGGTTTTCTACTCTCTCATCCGTCAAATTGCAGATGGACAGAGACTCTTCCTGACTCCTCTCAAATCTCGCGAGAGTTTGTTTCCCCCTCGTTTGTCTCGCTAAATAAAGCCATTTTACTTACTGTACTTACTGTAATATCTACTTGCTGTAAATATTGTGTGTGTGTGATGATTGGGTCGAGTATTTAGTTCAGTGTCCATGGAGTTAAGGAATGGATCATAAGTTGTGTTCACGTTCACGTTCATTCTACCAAAATGAATGAATAGATTCCCACATTCTTCCGGTCTCCTAAAATTGTCCTGCCTTCGTCAGGAAATTCAGTTAGCCTTTAAAATATTTTGTTTGTTTTATTGACATTTCTGACGATGGAGATCCGCAGTGATGTCAGAGCACCTCTTCCAGAAGTGAATTCCCTGCTAATTTTCCTCATAGACTTTGTCACAAACAAAAACGACAAAAAGTTACTTACAACACTTTTTGGTTGTTTTTCTTCCTTGTTATTATGTGCTTGATTCACAATATTGTTTATCATGATTTATCATGTCACAAGATGAGTTAGGTTTGCATAACATTTTAAATAAATAGCTTGCGGGGAATTCACTTCTAGAACCCGTTGACGGGGCGGGACTGCAGCGCTCTGTTTATTCCTCATGCACAGATCATTTCAGAGACATTCTTTTTTTTAAACAGAAACCCCACACCCCAACTACTAATTAAACAAGTATAGAGGGGAAAGAAATACCTATTTATCTGAAATTGGGCTTGCTTTTCTTTTTCTTCTCTGTGCTTGTTTAACCCATTCTGGATTAAAAAATAATGAAGATTTGCGCCACATTTTCAAAAATATCAGACCTACAAGCTCACAGCACGCCACTCCGTGGCACGCTATGAGCTTGTAGGTCTGCTATTTTGCAATAACTAAAATAATGCCATTGATGGAAAATAATGGTAACTAATGCTAATAATGCTAAGTAATGCAAATGCTAAGTGCTGTTGATAATGCCAATACTGCTAATTGATGCTAATAATGCTAAGTAAGTAATGCTGGCAATGCTAAGTAATGCTAATGCTAAGTATTGTCAATAATGCTAATAATGCTAAGTAATGCTAATTATGCTAATAAAGCTTAGAACACCAATAGGTGTTCCCGCCAAAAACAACTTAATTAAGAAAATATATCCTGCACTTTAAAAACAGTCTAAATTTCACTACAGCACAGCATTGATGTTAATTAGTTTCTTACCTTTGAACAGTTTAGATTATTTATTTATATTTTGTTCTAATGGAGCAGAGCCTGGAGCAGGCCTGAAGCTCCTGCTGGCGTCCTGCTAATTAAAGATGCTTATAATAGCTGTGGTCAGCGCCGCGCCGACGCTAAGAATAGCACCAGGAGAAGTAAAGTGCTAAAGTCTTGGTCCATTTCCACCGGACAATAATATATATTCTACAAAACGTTCGCTCGGAAAGAACATAATGTATAAATTATTCAAAGTAAGGCTGTTGAAAATAACAAGTTAATTAGTTACATTAATATTGTTGATGAATCTGATTAAATTTTTAACACCGTTAACTCATGTGCACACTGACTCAACCCACTGAGCATTTTCTCATTGGAAAAAAATGGGCAGAGCACGGTTTTACGGAAGACATAGCTGAGAGTATCCCTTTAACCAGAGCCATAGATTATAGCTCGAGAAATCTACAAGCATTACATGCTTGTAGATCACCTAGAAATATTAAATATATTATTTAAGAAATAATAGATCTTTTCTTCCCAGATGCTTTTGTTTTTACATTTTCAAATCCTCTATAGGAAAACGGGCATATTTTGGACATATAGTTTGAATGGTGATTAATCATGATTAAATTAATTTTGAAGCTGTGATTAGTTTGATTCA
The DNA here is from genome assembly GCA_039105355.1 of Benthosema pterotum. NCBI lineage: Eukaryota > Metazoa > Chordata > Actinopteri > Myctophiformes > Myctophidae > Benthosema > Benthosema pterotum. Next base: position 52,116,626 of record CM076971.1, read on the forward strand.
AATTTTTAATCATTCAACAGCCCTAATTCAAAGATGTTAGCTGCGTTTTAGCGACTTACACAAAAATAGCAGGTGTGCACTTCTCATAGTGGGTCAGAAACAGGCGTGCGAAACTGCTATTGTTCAATAAAACTTAAAACACCTCGTACAGAATGCCTTAAGTAATGGATTGAGATTAGTGACTTTACGTTCAAAGGTCTCACACCCATGTCTTCATCAGAACCCCTCCACCAATATCTCTGGTGGTGAGTCACGGGAATATAACAGACACACAAGTCACACAGCTGCGGGAAGTACTTTTGACCATGGCATGCAGGCAGTGTTGGGAATATTACTTGACCTTGTTAATATATTACTGTCTTTACCTCAGTGGTTTTCAACCTTTTTGACACCAGGGCCCACTATTTATTCAGAATATGAGCCACCATTGACCACCATTTGAGTACATTTTAGCCTTACAAACCGCAAAACTAAAGATTTCTTTTGCTTTTGTCCACAATACCAGAATAAATTTTGGAAAACCAAAACCGGCAAACATACAGATCAAAATGACCATTAATCTTCTACATTCTCTAGTTGTGTAGACTTGGGGCTAATTCACATGATGAATATTTTAACTCTTGAGAGTATAGACATGACACCAAATGGACCCGCACTGTGCACATGAACACACTAAACAGGGGAGGGACGGCAGATGCAGATTCGTGATGTGCATGAGAATATTTAATAGTAGTTACAAAATGGGTCTGCTTTACTTTGTATGTACTGTAATTGTATGTATTGGGGGGTGGGGTGCGCTATCACTCAAACACCATACACCACACACATGCGCACACGTGCACACACGAACACAGACACACACACACACACACACACACACACGCACAGAAACAGAAGCAGTGTTAATTCCCACTGCGCTGTCTGCTGTCAGGGTTCAAAGGTCACTGTCTCTGCAACATCGGCATGACAGCTGCAGGTCGCCATGGAAACCCATGATGAGCTGTAAACCTGCTGTTGGAGGGAGAGAGGGGGAGAGAGGGGGAGAGAGAGAGAGAGAGAGGGGGAGAGAGGGGGAGAGAGGGGGAGAGAGAGGGCGAGAGGTAGAGAGAGGGATAGGGCGGATCTAGATATGGGCATGGGGGGCATGCCCCCCTAAATGCCCAGACTGCCCCACCAAACACGATGGCATGCAGCCATGCACCCAGGGTATTTCAAATTAAAGTGCTTATATTTAAAATGATTAAAAACACTACTACTGCTACTAGCTACAACTTTGGCACCACTAAACCAACAGCATTTTATCATTGAAAACAGAAAACTCTCTTGAGTCAGACCTTTAGCTTTATGCATGCTGCGTGTCTGTTGCAACTTCAACAACAACTGATGTTATTATTGATGCTTTACTTGCCTAATAAAAGTCCTGTAACCGAAAATGGTATGGGTGCGGCTTCATCAACCGTGGCGCGAAGCGACATGGGCGATGAAGCCGCACCCACACCCCCCCCCCCCCCCCCCCAATTGGGAAATGTTATATCCGCCCCTGGAGAGAGAGAGAGGCATATTTTCCAGCCCAGCGGTTTGATTTGAACTTCTGTTCTCTGTAAGACACGGCCGGCTGAAAGTGTGCCTGCAATCAGAGCATGTTCCATGTCGCTCCTCATTTGAGCCGTGTGTGTGTGTGTGTGCGTGCGTGCGTGTGTGTGTGTGTGTGTGTGTGTGTGTGCGTGTGTGCGTGCGTGCGTGTGCGTGGAAATGTACAGACCCCAAAGGGCATAGGCGATTGTACACTTTCTGAGCAGACATTTGCCAGTTTATCTTTCCTAAATTGTGGACAAAAACAGGGCCCACATCAATGGGCTCTGGCATATGGAATAATAAAAATTCGGCTTCAAACTCGCTGCGTGTCGCGTCGCGTCGCACCGCGCTGCGTGCACTTCGTAATCCTCTGTGCTTGCGTAGATGCACTTTCTGTTCATAGCACTATAACTTCTGCACCTTACGGTCAAATGTGCACTTACTGTACTACACTTCTTGGAATCAGCTGTATATTCTGTATTGAATGTTTCTTTTTGTTTTTTGTTTTTTATCCCTTTGTCTGATGTAGGCTAACTTTGAGGCTCCAGCCTATTTAGCCCTGTGGAATGTTTATATTTTTTGCAATTTTTATAATGTTCAGTGACATCATAGAATGTGGGTTTGTTTCCCTACACACACCCATATTTATTTTTTCTCCAGTCAGGTGTTCAGGTGAAATTGTGATGGCGCGATTCATCCACAATATGCTTTTTTATTTTCTCATTTTCTCATTTTACTTCTCCACGGGACCAATCTCAGAGGTTTTAGGAATGTTTGGACCAAAGGAGAAGTTCCCAACTTTTTTTAAGGAATATTTAAAAAAATAATATGCACATTTTTCTCTGATGATTCCGATTATTATTTTTTTTGGGGGGGCTAAAAAGTTGCCTCTACTATTAAGTATACTAGGGTTTATTAAAATCAACTGTAAAGACAGGTGAAAGAGCCACATAGACTTTAATGTAATGTTAATTAGTATACTTTTGCAACCTGCAGGAGGGGGAAATGGTGACACCTTCCAGGTAGTTCTAGAGAACTACAGCGTTTTAATGAGTTTGTCCTTGACTTTGTGTCCGTCTGTCTGTCTGTCAATCTGTCTGTCTGTCAATCATAGCGGTACATGACATTGAAAATAACAATGCCCCTGGTTGGTGCATTGTTTCTGTGACCTTTGACTTCATCAGAGGAGGAGAGGAAAGGAATTGCTTTGACTCTCCACATCATAACACACACTCTGCCTACCACTGCCAGCGTGTTTAAGCATGGCATTCCCTAATGAACATGGTACGTGTTGTGCGTGTGCGCGTCCGTGTGTGTGTATGTGGGTGCCGTGGCATGCGTGCGTGTGTGCACGCGCTCGTTCCCTAATGGCCAGGGTGTGTGTGTCACAGTGTGAAGGCCTGTTACCGTGCGACGGCGAAGCAATTTAACACATGGCAGCACAATGTGAAGTAAACTACAAAGGAGCAGGGTTCCTTTTCTTTCTTTTTTTCCTGGCGCTGTATGCGTGCTGAAAGCCTCACTGTGGCTTATAGGTTCTGTTGCTCCGTTCCACATGGACCAGAGCTGGAATAAAATGATGCTGGTTGTTCTCTCTGTGTTTTACCAGCACTGCATGTTTTAAAGGACCCCTGGCTAATAACACAAATATCACTTAAACTTGCCCTCTATAACTAAAATAAATGAACAATGCCTTTGGTATCTTATTTCCAGGGGTGTCATTTACTGTTATGGATACAATTAGGCATTGTAAACAATCTTTCTCAATATGCTATACTTGTTTAATACTGAAATTTTTATTAACAGAGATGAGAGTTACAGTACAAGTCAAGTACACACTGCTACAAAACTGATAACAGCTTGGAGAATTACAGTACAATTCAAGTACAACTGCATCAAATCTGACAGAGCTGATTGGACACACTAGTTAAACATACACTTGTTTACAATAGTGGCCAACTTGTTCATTTCATTAGGACATTCAAATACATACAAAACAACTACTTCAGTGAAGTCAGAAGCAGCAAATCATGAAGGTAAAATCATGGTGGAGGTAAAAAGGGAAAAGAGAAATGTACAATGAGGAGAGGCGGGGTGGGTGGGTGGTGGGATTTTATATACATTTTTGTTTTACAGAGGCCAGTTTCAAATTGCAGCCATCTGTAGGTGCCCTTTGAGAGCGGTTTTGAAGGAGTCAAGGGATTCACATGCCTTTATGACTGTTGGTAGGGCATTCCACATTTTGGTGGCATATGAGCGGAAGGAATTAAGACTCTTGTTTGTGCCAAATCTGGGTTGGACATGGTTAGTAGCGCTCCCTCTGGTGTTGTGGGAGTGGACCTCAATCACATTAAGGAAGTATTTGGACAGTATTGTATCTTGTGGACCAAACCCATTGCGAGATGTTGTACTCTGTCGTCAACCCTAAGCCAACCCAAACTGTCAAAGTGGGCAGGGCTGAGGTGGGTTCGGGGTGTGAGCCCAAGTAACAGTCTGACAAGTTTGTTTTGGGAGGTCTGTAGCCTTGTTTTTAAAGTCTTTGATGTTCTGTGGTACCAAGAGGTGCAGGCATAGTCAAAGAAACCTTGTACCAGGGCTCCAGTTATGGTCTTCAGAGTGTCTTTGTTGACCAGTGAGGAGATCCTGTATAGGAATCTAGTTCTTTGGTTGACCTTTTTGATTACGTTGGTGGCCATTTTATCACCGGAAAGATTTGCCTCCAGGATGGAACCCAGGTAGGTAATTTCTTCTTTCCGGGTGATAATGTTGTCCCCCACTTTGACAGTGAAGCCATCTGCCTTGCTGAGCTTAGCATTTGTACCAAAGAGTATGGATTCAGTACATGCAGTACAGTGTGTTAAGTACAGTACTTGACTAAATGTATGCTTGTAAACGAACCTCCAGGCAGTGCGGTGTGTTGCTCCCTGGCCTTGTTCCATCCATATAAACCACAGCAGTAAACACATATATTTAGCGGCCTGGCACTAACTGCCAGACACTTGTACCTTTATTGGGGTTGTGCTGTCAGGTGTTAACCTTGGATGTCCAAAACCTTTCCTTTTGCTGTTTTTTTTTTTTGTCTGAAATACGGGGGTGCATATACGCATCTGTGCTCGCGCACTGTATTTAGGTCCATATCTGAGCATATTGTGGCAATCGGCGGCCAGATTGAAGCTGATTTCACTTCCTGATGATTAACTTTGGCGTTTTCGCTGAAAACTGTTCTTTGCCGGGCAGGCACAAGACGAATCTTCGAACAGGTTGTCCGGGGACCACCAGTGGTCAGTGAGAGGGTTCCAGGTGGTCCCCAGGTAAATGATGGAAAGTTTGTTAACCAGTTTTAACTCTTGAGAGCGTAAAAATGAAACCAAATGGACCCGCAAAAGACACTGTCGAAACCACTGTTGAAAACCACTGTCGTAGGAGGAAACAATGGTGAAAAACGAGGGTTTTATCTCTGGTGCCTATGAATCAATTTTGACCCAACTCGACAGCCAAAAAGCACTAGATTTTCCGCCAGGAGCTTTTCACTGATTTTGGCGCTAGGGGGGGGGTCTGGAAAAAAGCTAAATATAGCGTCAAATGCTTCAAGTTTGCAACACTGTGTGTGCAGGTTCATTTAGGGCAGCAACTCTGACTCTAAGCAAAGTTTACTTAGCAACAATAAAGGGTGATGAGCGGCAACCTATTATTATTGTTACGGTCCGATATACAAAGCGTCAGAGTTGCGACATTGAAGCACAAATAAAGAATCCTGTGTGTGTCCTCCTTGTGTTAGGATTATAAAGATTGTAACGAGGGTGACTCTTCTACTGACTAAAAAGACTGTTGTTGTATTTACCTTTTATTAGCTCATCTCCTGACGCAATACCGTTGAAAGCAGCAGCATGACAAAAGTAGAAGTAGTATTCGTAGAAGTAACTGTAATATTGTTATATTGGTCGCTACGGAGAAAAAAAGCAATAATATCAGCCATCTCTGGTGTCCACATGCATGCAGATCGAGGGAGGTTGCATCTCATTTCAATTCAAAAGGGCTACTGGTATGTACAGTATATTGGTGTTCGAAACAATGCATTTGCATTGCCGGCTGCAGTGATGCTTACACAGCAAAAGCAACCTACCTCTCTCTCTCTCTCTCTCTCTCTCTCTCTCTCTCTCTCTCTCTCTCTCTCTCTCTCTCTCTCTCTCTCTCTCTCTCTCTCTCTCTCTCTCTCCTCTCTCTCTCACTCCACGGGCGGATGTAACATTTCCCAATTGAGGGGGGGGGGGGGGGGGGGGGGGGGGGCAGGAGAAAATGGTATGGGTGCGGCCTCATCGCCCGTGGCGCAAAGCGATGAAGCCGCACCCGTACCATTTTCTCCTGCCCACAGGACTTTTATTAGGCAAGTAAAGCATCAATACTAACATCAGTTGTTGTTGAAGTTGCAACAGACACGCAGCATAAAGCTAAAGGTCTGACTCAGAGAGTTTTCAATGATGAAATGCTGTTGGTTTAGTGGTGACACAGCTGTAGTTAGTTAGTAGCAGTACAGTAGTGTTTCAAATACTTTTAAATATAAGCTCTGAAATATCTTGCGTTGTTTTTTTTTTTGCATGCTATCATGTTTGGTGGGGCAGACTGGGAATGCCCATGCCTAGATCTGCCCCTGTCTCACTCTCTCTCTCTTTCTCCTTTTCTCTCCACATGTGACAGTGTTGATTGCCCCCCACTCTCACAAGGCCATGCTGATAGGCAGGGAAGAAAAGGCTACATGTCTTCTCACAGTAATCAGTGCATTTCCCCGAGGCCGTACATGTGTGTGTGTGTGTGCGTGTACGCGTGCGCGTGCGCGCGCGTGTGTGTGTGTGTGTGTGTGTGTGTGCGTGTGTGTGTGCGCGCGTGCATGCGTGTGTGTGTTCAGTGACAGCTGGGAGTGCTCGGGGCAGACCAGTGCCGGGTCCACAGAGGGGCTGGTTTAGGCCTATACTGTCACATGCTGTCAGATTGGCAAACCATCCATGTACAAAAACTGTTCCTTTTAAGCGGAGAGGAATAAAACGCATGTTTATAAGTAGGTTTATAAGTAGGTAATACAAACAGTAGGATCGGATGTGCAAGTAGACTTCATGCTGGCATGTCCAGGACTTGACCAGTGTCGCAAACTACCAAAATCCAAAATGCACCAGTGGGACTTCCAAAATGCACTAGAATGCACTAAATACAACGGTAAACGTACAGAATCAAAATGACCATTAATCTTCTACATTCTCCAGTTGTGTAGACGGGCTAAATTTTAACTCTTGAGAGCGTAAAAATGAAAGCAAATTAAAAAAAAAATGGAACCATTAATCTTCTACATTCTCTAGTTGTGTAGACTTGGGCTAATTCCACATGATGAATATTTTAACTCTTGAGAGTGTAAACATGAAACCAAACCCTTGCGGGTCCATTTGGTTTCGAATCCCATTGGGATCAGAACTAGTGTACAGGAAGAGAATTGAGGCATATAGACACACACACACACACACACACACACACACACACACACACACACACACACACACACACACACACACACACACACACACACACACAGTCCGACAATATGCAACACTGCAACCACATTCCTAACTTCCCGTCACATTATGTCCTACTCATAAAGTGCCATAACATCATCTATTAGTAGTCCTGTTATATTTCACTGTGTAATTTGCAAATTGAACACGTTTATAAAGGTCAATGCTGTGTTTCCAATCGCAGCAGATTAAATATGCAAGAATCTTAATTTTCTCCAGTCATTCGCATAGAATGTACCGAACTGTTAGGTGAGAATGGAGATCTTTTATCTATGGCCCTGAGCACACAGACGCAGCGATGATCAATATGTTTGCATTGTAGACAAGTGGAGCCTCGCCTCCACCAGGGGCGGATGTAACATTTCTCAATTGGGGGGGGGGGGGGGGGGGGCAGGTGAAAATGGTATGGGGTGCGGTTTCATCGCCTGTGGCGCGGGCAGGACTTTTAATAGTCAAGTAAAGCATCAACAATAACATCAGTTGTTGAAGTTGCAGCAGACACGCAGCATGCATAAAGCTAAAGGTCTGACTCAGAGAGTTTTCTGTTTTCAATGATGAAATGCTGTTGGTTTAGTGGTGCCACAGCTGTAGTTAGTTAGTAGCAGTAGTAGTGTTTCAAATCATTTTAAATATAAGCACTATATATATTAGGGCTGTTGAATGATTAAAAATTTTAATCAAATTAATCACAGCTTCAAAATTAATTTAATCATGATTAATCACCAATCGAACTATGTCCAAAATATGCATGTTTTCCTGTACAGGATTCCAACATTTAAAAAAGAAACAGAATCTGTGGAAAAAAAAATAACCATTTATCTTTAAAATATTTATCAAAATAGGTGATCTACAAGCCCTCAATGCTTGTAGATCCTCCAGCTATACTCTATGGCTCTGGTTATAGGGAGACACACAGCTATGCTATGTCTCCATAAAACCGTGCTCTACCCATTTCTTTCAATGAGAAAATGCTCAGTGAGTTGAGTCAGTGTGCATATGAATTAATTGAGTTAAAATTTTTAATCAGATTAATCAACAAAATTAATTTAATCCCATTAATTAACTATTTTCAACAGCCTTAATATATATATATATATATATATATATATATATATATATATATATATATATATATATATATATATATATATATATTATATATATATATATATATATATATATACAAGATATTATATATATACTATACATAATATCTTGGGTTTCAAATTAAAGTGCCCCCCCCCCCCCCCCCCCCCCCCATACCCATGTCTAGATCCGACCCTGGCCTCCTCCCGTTCCGAGGCGCTTGGTTATACGGTGCAGTTTTTTATCAGCACTTGGGAGTTGGAAACATTCACCCATCGTTGAACTCTTGTGAAACGGCTCATGAACTAAACGAAACATAAACATCTGTTCAGCCCATGTAGACAACACCTGTGCTTCCATGTTGCGGACGGTGTGCACTCATCTGTACAGACCGACATGTTCTGTTTGTTTTTTTCTTCCAGCTGGTAGGACTGCGAGTTTGGATGAACGGTAGATAGGGTTCAGGGGCGGATCTAGGCATGGGGGGGGGGGGGGGGGGGGGGGGGGGCAATGCCCCCCTAAATGCCGATTCTGCCCCATCAAACACGATGGAATGCAAAACAACCCAAGATATTTCAAATTAAAGTGCTTATATTTAAAATTATTTGAAACACTACTACTAACTACAGCTGTGTCACCACTAAACCAACAGCATTTCATCATTGAAAACAGAAAACTCTCTGAGTCAGACCTTTAGCTTTATGCATGCTGCGTTTCTGTTGCAACTTCAACAACAAGTGATGCTGTTATTGAGGTTGCACTTGCATTTTATAAGTCCTGAAACTGAAAATGGTATGTGTGCGGCCCCCTACCCAATTGGGAAATGTTACATATGCCCCTGATATGGTCTGTAAAATGATCCTGGCATCCGCCTGCCTCAGTGTTATATTCCAGTGGTTTTCAACCTTTTTCATACCAGGGCCCACTATTTATTCTGCATTTTAGCCACGGAGGACCACCATTTGATGTTGAGTCTAGTCTCTAAATAGTCTCTAGATAACTGGCAAGATTTTGGTCAAAAAACATGTTTTCTACATTTTCTAATTTGTAGATCCTTCAAAATTCCTATATAATTCACTTCTTGAAAGTGTAAAATGAAACATTTTAACACTCTCAGGAGTTGCAGGTCTAGAAGGGTCCACTTGGTTACCAACCGTCATTTAGCGAGGGACCACCTGGTATCCTCTCAAGGACCACTGGTGATCCCTGGACCACTGGTTGAAAACTGGTTATATTCGGAGTGGGAGCCGTATAGCAGCTAAAACAGAACAAATTGTGAAGCTGTAGCCCCTTGAGATGTAGCATCTCATTTTGCCACACATACAAATGCATAAAACATTACAATACAAATTCACAACACACACGCGTGCAGCCTCGACAACCTCGCGGGCATATAGGCGAAGCCCCAACTTATGTAATTTACATAGCACTTTGTTATATATTGCAGTGCACGAGGGTGGGCAATTATTTTTTCCCAAGGGGCCATAGGAGAAAGAGAACATGTAGTGGAGGAGCCAGGCTAAAAGGCTGACCACATTTCAGCTTAACCGAAACGCAGCTGAAAACGACAACAGTGTCGTGTTCTGCCTTATTGCTTCAAAATAAGTTTTTTTTTACCGAATGCCGGTAAAAACCCTTATTTTGAAGCGCCAGATCTCCAAAACAGGATGTGCGACGACCAGTGTTGGGCAGTAACTAATTTTAGATTACATATTACTGTAATATTATTACTTTTGCTCCAAAAAGTAAAGTAACGAGATTACTCTGCAAAAATGGGTAAAAGTAACGCCAAGTTACTTTTTTAAAATGAGCTTGTTGTTGCATGCAAAAATAGAACAGATTTACAAGCTATCGACAGGTACTGTAACAACAGAGATGTGCACTAGATTGTAGATCCAATCCACACACTGCATCCTGCGCACAGTTATGTACACTACAAATCGCTTGGTGCTTTATTTTGTATTTTATTTTTAAATACAAGACCTCAACTGTCTTTGAAAACAATTGTGAAAATCTGGTTTTGTTAGCTGCAGGTCTGTTTTGTGTTTCAAGGTTTATTTTTATTTTTTCATCTAAGAAAGACATTTACAATGTCGGATTTAGTTGGCTTTGTTTTCAGGAAAGTAATAATGTAATATGTAATATATTACTCTTCGATTCCAGTAATAAGTAAAGTAATGATATTACTTTGTCTAAGGGGTAACGAGTAAAGTAAAGACGTTACTTTCCTAAGTAATATTGACCAACACTGGCGACGACGTCATGGTGTTTCTGCTGTCTTGACTAACCTCTGCTCTCGCGATCTGTGCAAAAAGTTCCGGGGTCAAAAGTCAGGAAGTGACGTGTAGTCCTAGTTGTTTTACCCGTTCGCAAACGACGTTCCTGGGCCAAATCTGAGAAAATGCCATTTGAATGCATTGGATAGAATGGGTGCGGGTGCAAAAGAAAAGCAACCATTCTGTCCCAAATGAAAGTCAACAACAGAACGGTCGTCAGACGTTGCGCTCGGATTAATAGATGGATTAAAGAATGAAATCTATGATTCGTCGTGATTTGCCCTACTGCGTGAATGGCGAGGGGGCCCTACCGTAGGCGGTAAATGAGTTAATATTAATTCTTGTTGATGACTATTTCTATGTATTTGATCAGATGTATTTCTGTGCGTTGCTTACTGTAAATCGCTCTGGATTAAGAACGTAAATTGTGTTCGTTCTACAGTAGGTACATTTGAAAGAAAGACATTTTTTTTCCTTGTCCCGAACAAGAAAAACGACTATTTGGCTGTTTGCCTGGGACATCCGCATAAATCCGTGCCTGTGTGTTGGAACACCGTCTCCATCACCCTTGACTCATACCATTTAAAAAAAAAGTTTTGGCCCGCTGTATTTAAGTTTGACTCCCCTGAGTATCTGTGTATATCAGGGGATACCAGGGCCCACTGTTTATTCAGCATTTGAGCCACGGACCACCATATGAGGACATTTTAGACCCACAGACCCCAAAGCTAAAGATTTATTTTGCTTATGTCCACAATATGGATTTGCGAAACAAAACAGTCAAAATGACTACTAATCTTTTACATTCTCTAGTTGCGTAGACTTGAGCTAATTCAGATGATGAATATTTGAACTCTTGAGAGCCAAATGGACCCTTGCGGGTCCATTTTGTTTCATGTTTACGCTCTCAAGAGTTACATCTGGTTAAGCAACTTTTCATCTGGTTAACCAACTTAGCTGTGGGACCACCTGGAACCATCTCAAGGACCACTGGTGGTCCCCGGATCACTGGTTGAAAACCACTGGTGTATATGAGTGCCGTACGATGATCATATATCGTCTGAAAGATGAATTAGCGATTCCACAGACATTATGAGAAGGAAGGAAGAGGAGAGGTTGTGTATACAGTAGCTTCACGGCTGCAGGCTCATGCTGTCTCCGTAATGTTGGGGTTAAGCAGATGTTTGAAGCTTTGCATGCTGATGTGTCTCACTGCAGTGATGTGCTTCCCTACTCCTCTCCTCTCCTCTCCTCTCCTCTCCTCTCCTCTCCTCTCCTCTCCTCTCCTCTCCTCTCCTCTCCTCTCCTCTCTCCCTCTCCTACCACACATGGGGCTCTCCTCTCCTCTCCTCTCCTCTCCTCTCCTCTCCTCTCCTCTCCTCTCCTCTCCTCTCCTCTCCTCTCCTCTCCTCTCTCTCTCCTCTCCTCTCCTCTCCTCTCCTCTCCTCTCCTTTCCTACCACACATGGGGCTCTCCTCTCCTCTCCTCTCCGCCTCTACCACACATGGGCCTCTCGTCTCGTCTCGTCTCGTCTCGTCTCGTCTCGTCTCGTCTCGTCTCGTCTCGTCTCGTCTCGTCTCGTCTCGTCCCGTCTCGTCTCGTCTCGTCCCCTCCTCTCCTCTCCTCTCCTCTCCTCTCCTCTCCTCTCCTCTCCTCTCCTCTCCTCTCCTCTCCTCTCCTCTCCTCTCCTCTCCTCTCCTCTCCTCTCCTCTCCTCTCCTCTCCTCTCCTCTCCTCTCCTCTCATTATAGGAACATACTGTAGATAGCGATAGGTGTACATAGGGAGATGGCCGCTCCTTGGAGTGGTCAACTTGCGACAGGAGCAGTCCGCATTGAGAAAAAACGATTGTTTTATTGTAGTTATAGATGGAAGTCTAATATTTAAGGCACCTTCGTCTTATTAGCCAGAGATCCTTTTAATACTGTATGTCCATCAATATTCTCATTAATATTAATATATCCATTAATACCTTATAGTATAATAGCAGTAGAACCCGTTCACGTCAAAAGGAATGGGAGAGCATACCAGAAATATGGGAAAGAAGTGTGTGTGTGTGCCATGGCTAACAGCAACTTTAATTTGACTTTTGTCTTGTTGTGCTGTACTGTAGGTACGATACTGCTCTATTTCACAGACTATACTCAAGGGGGTTCGGGGCAACCCTAGGGGTATTTGAGGGGGGTTCCAGGGGGTTACCAGTTTGAGGAATGCGCCAGCTTTATGTAGCTCAAATACACTGAGACTGTGACCTTCCATCATTGTCAATTTCAGTGTCATACAGCAGTGGGTTTTCAAGGATCACTGGTGGTCCCCGGACCACTGATTGAAAAACACTGTCATACAGTACGAGCAGACATTTTGCCTCTGTCAGTAGAATATCCATATGGAATGCCAATTCCCTTCATTTATACATGAGATCGGGTTGGACGTCCATAAACAAATGGTATTTAGTGAGTAAATGGCACTCATGAATTCAAGGTATTTAGTGAGTGAGTGTCCATTCATAGTACGACACAAACCTGTGTTTCTATAGCAGCAACGGCAGCACTGCTTCTAGGAGGAGGTTTAAACCCCATCGCTGGTCTTTTGGGATGTTTGATCCGCCTGTGTTGCCATGGTAACTAAGGAGACATGGGGCAGGGGGGTCAGCCCATGGTTACTAAGGAGAGATGGTTCAGGAGGTCATAGCACTGAAAGAAAAAGAAAGAAAGGTCCCTGAAGAACTCATATTTTAATGAAATACTACAAAATGACGGCAATGACACTGAAGTATACCGCTAATAATTCGCTAGAAAAGGAAGTCGCCTGCAATGGTGGCGAATGAAGCCGAGAATTTCCACAAATTTCCAAATATTTCGTAAGGATTCCAAGGCACTCATTAACATTTCCCATTTGGGGAAAGGTTGGGGAACTGGGGAATCAGTTTTCAGGTGACGTATCAGAATTTAGTATTCATTTCCAGCATTTGCAATGAAACACAAGACACCCAGGGCCGGATATAGGCATGGGCATGGGGGGCAATGCCCCCTTAATTGGTCTGACTGCCCCACCAAACGATGAATGGCCTGCAAAACAACCCACATTTCAAAGACATTTCAAATTAAAGTGCTTATATTTAAAAAATGATTTGAAACACTACTACTGCTACTAACTAACGAGAATTGTGGCACCACTAAACCAACAGCGTTTCATCATTGAAAACAGAAAACTCTCTGAGTCAGACCTTTAGCTTTATGCATGCTGCATGTCTGTTGCAACTTCAACAACAACTGATGCTATTATTGATGGTTTATTTGACTAATAAAAGTCCTGTAACCGAAAATGGTATGCCTGCGATGAAGCCGCCCCTATACCATTCCCCCCATTTGGGAAAAGTTACATCCGCCCCTGACTTTGTTAAACAGAAATTGAGTTTTCGAAGTTGTGCCGCTAACTTGCAAAAATGCAGACTTGCAAAGAAAAGAATTCCGAGGCACTCTGTCTTTGATGAAAAAAAAAAAGTACAGATTTAGTAATGAGCAAAGGCACAGGAGAGAGCTTGAATATGAAGAAAAAGTGAAAGGCATCTGTTACGGATTTGTGTTTGGAGAGTACTTAGTCAAATAACAATGAGACAATTCAGTTTTCACGTATCAGAATTTAGTATTCGTATGCAGACTAGTCAGGATTTCGATCGTTTGAAATGAAACACAACCACCCGCTTCGACCTCTATCCATCGATTGAATAGACACTTATCAACAGAAATGTTACGATCCAATCGTGCCGGTATAGCAGATATTCAGATACCCGCCGGGCAAGTAGATATTTTGTATTCATTGCATCGGTGGATCACGGATACTACTAGTAGGGCGGGGCGAAGGAAGTTTTACTGAAGTTATGGTTAGGGTTAGGTTAGGTTTAGGCATAAGTTTACTGAGGTTAAGTTTAGGGTTGGGGTTAGGTGTAGGCATAGCCTAGTTTTACTGAGGTTATGTTTAGGGTTTAGGATTAGGCTAGGGTTAGGGTTAGACGGTGCTTTATGCGGTTACTAACCCTAAACATAACTTCAGTAAAACTATGCTTCGCCCCGCCCTACTAGTAGTATCCGTGATCCACCGATGCAATGAATACAAAATATCTACTTGCCCGGCGGGTATCCGAATATCTGCTATACCGGCACGATTGGATCGTAACATTTCTGTTGATAAGTGTCTATTCAATCGATGGATAGAGGTCGAAGCGGCTCACACAACACACCCAGGAGCGGATCTAGGCACTATTTATTCAGCATTTGAGCCACAGACCACCGTTTGATGACATTTTAGCCCCACAGACCCCAAAACTAAACTTTTCTTTTGTTTTTGTCCACAATACCAGACTGAATTTTGTGAACAAAACAGGCAAACATACAAATCAAAATGACCATTAATCTTCTACATCCTCTAGTTGTGTAGACTTGGGGCTAATTCACTTGATGAATATTTTTTTAATATTTAGTCAAAGAGTTACATCTGGTTAACCAACTTTCTATCATTTAGCCTGGGGACCACCTGGAACCCTCTCAGGGAAAACTGGTGGTACTCAGACCATCTGTTGAAAACCCCTGTGGTATTCCACTCTGTACACTACAGGCTGAGGAGGCTGCAGACAGTATTATCATCATTATTATTATGGAAAAGGATTCCTCTACAGAAAATCATTTTCTCTGAGAAATGTACATAGTGGAGTTTTGTTTTTGCTTGTGAGATAAACTCACAGTGGAAATCATTCCTAGGACTTTATTGTGTTTATCCTCAAACCGCTGTAACCTGTTGTGGTGCTACTGCATTTCACTCAAATCAAATCAAATCAAATCAAATCAAATCAAATCAAATCAAATCAAATCATGTTCCTCCAGCTGAGCTGCAGTCACCCAGCTTGGCAAATCAACAATGGTAGACGTTGTAAATAGGGATGTCCCGGTGCCACTTTTGTCATTTACAATCCGATCCCGTTACCATAATTTCTGTGTTAGCCGATACCGTTACCAAATACCGATACCAAATACCAGATACTGGAGAAGAATATATATAATAATTAGGGCTGGGACTTTAATTGATTAATTGAGATTAATTAATCACAGAAACAATAACGCGATTAACAAAATTAACTCATTTTAATCGCCACACAGACCCCAAGACTAAAGATTTCTTTTGCTTTTGTCCACAATTCCAGGCTGGATTTCAGAAACAATGTCACAGTCAAACATACAGATCATAAATG
The DNA here is from genome assembly GCA_039105355.1 of Benthosema pterotum. NCBI lineage: Eukaryota > Metazoa > Chordata > Actinopteri > Myctophiformes > Myctophidae > Benthosema > Benthosema pterotum. Next base: position 52,132,365 of record CM076971.1, read on the forward strand.
ACCATTAATCTTCTACATTCTCTAGTTGCGTAGAATTGGACTAATTCAGATGATGAATATAACTCTTGAGAGTGTAAACATGAAACCAAATGGACCCGCAAGGGTCCATTTGGTTTCATGTTTACGCTCTCAAAGAGTTACATCTGGTTAACCAACTTTCGATCTAGTTAACCAAATTTTGATCTGGTTAACCAACTTGCAGTGCCGACACAGTTTTGATTTAGAAAAACTCTCACATGCTACACAAGCCTCTTTTAATTGACAAAAAATGCTTCTTGGGTCAAATATTGGTATGTGATTAATTGAGATTAATTAATTACAAAGCTTCAAATTAATTAGATCAAAAATTTTAATCGAGTCCCACCCCTAATAATAATATAAAAAGGAAAAATGATCTTGATGATATGAACTGAACTCCACCAACTGCGAATAACAGAGTCCTCACTCTGTTATTCGCAGAGTGAGGACTCTGTCCCAAATGGACACTTACTGGTCCATTTGGTTTCATTATACACTCTCAAGAGTTACATCATATTTAATTAATTGTGAATTACCTAATTCTCAAGAACCTATTAGTCTGAGAGACTGAATTCAACATCAAACGGAGGTCCTCCGTGGCTAAAATGCAGAATAAACAGTGGGCCCTGGTATGAAAATGGTTGAAAGCCACTGCTCTAGCGCGGGGGTTTTCAACCTTTTTGATGCCAGGGACCACCATTTATTCAGAACTTGAGCCACGGACCACCACTTGAGGACATTTTAGCCCCACAGACCTCAAAGCTAAAGATTTCTTTTGCATTTGTCCATCTTCTAGTTCTGTTGACTTGGGCTAATTCAGATGATGAATATTTTAACTCTTGAGAGTGTAAAAATGAAACCAAATGGACCCGCAAGGGTCCATTTGGTTTCATTTTTACGTTCTCAAGAGTTACATCTGGTTAACCAACTTAGCTGGGGACCACCTGGAACCCTCTCAGGGACCACTGGTGGTCCCCGGACCACCTGTTGAAAACCCCTGCTCTAGCGCATTCTAATGCATTGTGGAAGTGCCACGAGTGCATTTTCAATTTTGGCAGTTGGCAACAACAAGCTCATTTGTAACGAGGCGTGTTTTGGAGCCGTAACATGCTACATATTACTCATTTTGGCAGCGTAATCTGAAAAAGAGGCTGGGAACCACTGACAGTGCATACGGATGCAGCCTTCAGGTCCCCTCCACACACACCCGGTGGGCTGTTGTACAATACATACAGCTGATCAGAGCTGCAGCCCCTTCCTCATTGGCAGGGGCGGATGTAAAATTTCCCAATTGGGGGGTCAAGAGAAAATGGGGGCGGCTTCATCGCCCCCCTACGATGAAGCCGCCCCCATACCATTTTCGGTTACAGGAATTTTTAATAGGCAAGTAAAGCATCAGTAATAACATCAGTTGTTGTTGAAGTTGCAACAGACACGCAGCATGCATAAAGCTAAAGGTCTGACTCAGAGAGTTTTCTGTTTTCAATGATGAAATGCTGTTGGTTTAGTGGTGCCACAATTACAATTAGTAGTTAGTAGCAGTAGTAGTGTTTCAAATTATTTTAAATATAAGCACTTTAATATGAAAAAAACCTTGGGTTGTTTTGCATGCCATCATGTTTGGTGGGGCAGTCAGGGCATTTAGGGGGGGCATTGCCCGCCCCCATGCCCATGCCTAGATCCGCCCCCCTGCTCATTGGTGGGGCCGGCGTGTATTATACAGCACATTATGACGTCAAAGCGTACAACCACACAGGAGCAGGCAAAATGCCATGTCAGCTGATCTTTTCTAAACATGCTCCTCCAGCCTGTGCTCATTCAGCAACAGCAGCAGCACCAGGACACACCAGACACTACATGGATACAGGACAGCTTCGGTGTGAATGTAATCTCCCCAGGACCACCTTCTTGTTGTGACAGCGTTCCATCCATCCAGGCCCCGGGGCCCAAGGTGGCTCCTCTGACACAAGCTGCTGATAAAAACAACATCCACATAACCGAGAGGGTTTTACGCTTTTATTTTTTTACTGTGTCCTCGCCACAAGCATTTGACCCAGGGGTGGATCTAGGCATGGGCATGGGACGGCAATGCCACCTCTAAATGCCCTCCAGTCTGCCTCAACAAACATGCAAAACAACCCAAGATATTTCAAGTGATTATACAGTATTTAAAATGATTTGAAACACTACTACTGCTACTAACTAACTACAGCTGTGGCCCCACTAAACCAACAGCATTTCATCATTGAAAACAGAAAACTCTCTGAGTCAGACCTTAGCTTTATGCATGCTGCGCGTCTGTTGCAACTTCAACAACAACCGATGTTATTATTGATGCTTTACTTGACTAATAAAAGTCTTGTAACTGAAAATGGTACCATTTTCTCCTGCCCCTCCAATTGGGAAAGATTACATGATCCGCCCTGGATCTGTAACTCTTAACTCTTTGAGTTAAAGGTAATAGAGGCAACACTGTGTTTGTAAACAGATTTGTTTACAAACAGAATCTAACTCCACCTCACCTCCACTCTATTGGCTCAGTATGAATCTGCAGGAGACTGCTGTGCTGTGATTGGCTGAAACGCTGCCTCACCCCAAACACCCCCCGAGGTGTCGACAGTTGTTGTACTGCAGCGAGAATTTGGGTTATTTACAGTAGGTATAGTTTAGGCATCAGTGGGTACATTTATATAACAAATTGAATTTTAATTTCATGATAGAGCCCCTTTAAATGGTTAATAATCACTGCTAGAGCTGTTTTCAAATGGCGATCTGCAGGGGCCTAATGAAGTGTCAATTTGGGGGGGTCCTTGACATGAAAACATTTTCGGAGAAGCGCTGCAGTACATTATGTAATTATTTTTGCATTGTGGTGGTGCTGCTACTAATCTGAGAAGAAGACGTTTGGGTGCAGGGGCGGATGTAACATTTCCCAATTGGGGGGGGGGGGGGGGGGGCAGGAAAAAATGGTATGGCCCCCATACCATTTTTTCGGTTAAAGCATCAATAATAACATCAGTTGTTGTTGAAGTTGCAACAGACACGCAGCATGCATAAAGCTAAAGGTCTGACTCAGAGAGTTTTCTGTTTTCAATGATGAAATGCTGTTGGTTTAGTGGTGACACAGCTGTAGTTACTGTAGTTAGTAGCAGTAGTAGTGTTTCAGATCATTTTAAATATGAGCACTTTAATCTGAAATATTGTGGGTTGTTTTGCATGCCATTGTGTTTGGTGGGGCAGACTAAGCATTTAGGAGGGCATTGCCCCCCCCATGCCCATGCCTAGATCCGCCCCTGTTTGGCTGGCCGACTTCCATGCAGGCAGATTGATGAGCGTGGAGGGAGGAAGGGAAAGGGAGAGGGATGGAAGGATGACTCCCATTCCTCACAGCCAGAGGAAGGAGGGTCACAGCCAGCGCAAATTGGATTACAGCCTCTCTAGATTAAGTTGTTCTTGCTGGTGACCTACGGGATTGTTCAATTCTTATTCAATTTGAAGCCTTGACAACCCCCGGCAGCCTTGTCCCCCTTCCCCCCCCCCCCCCCCCTCATCTGTGGATGTTGGGGGTGTTACTGCGCTGCTTGTCTCCGCGTGGTCCAAGGAAAACGCTGCAGGCCGCGGGGGGTGGGGGGCGCAGACTGTGCATTTCATGTCGCGTTAGCCAAAACAACTGTCCCACAATCTGGAACTACTAGATAGATAGAAATGGTAAGCTATCTGCTGCTTAGACCAGAAAAGAAAAGAAAACTCACGGCTGATACACCCTAGATACGCCACCGCCGAAAATTCTATATTTCTTGTTTGCATTCATGCTCTGAATTAGGGCTGCCAAAAAGGTAGATGTGATCTACCAGTAGATCACACAGGCCATGCAGGTAGATCACATGACAGTCCCACCCCCCAGCACTTGGACCCTTATGGATCTGTAACTCTTGAGAGCGTAAAATAAACGAACGGACCCGTAAGGGTCTGTTCGGACCTTTACGGGTCCCTCACTTGGACCCTCACTTGGACCCTTATGGATCTGTAATAGTGATAGACCGATTATCGGCCACGGCCGATTATCAAATTCGATATTCATGATTTTATAAATAATCGGTATCGGTGCTCAAAATAAATAATCGAAAAAAGAGCAGCCGATTATTTGTATTTATTATAAATGTTCAAAAATGGTACATAGACCACTTTCATTGAAGATCCGGTAGATTGTGGTGGTAAGGAGATATATAGCTGTGTGTCTCTGAGCTATCACCTCATGTATTTATAGATTTATCCAAATTATCCAAAATGTATTTTCTCTTTTTCATGTCTGAAGCTCTGTGCCTGTACTTGAATTAAAAAAGATGCATGTGATGGAGGGGAAACTGAAACACTTTTGCTGCTTCCGCACTTTTATTCTATTAAAGTAAATAATAATCGTATCGGCTGATATCGGCTATCGGCCTTTTTGATGTTCCACTAATCGGTGATCGGAAACATCGGCCAAAAGTCTGATCGGTCGATCTCTATTCTGTAACTCTTGAGTTAAATTGTATTTAAACATCTGAATTACGTAATTCTCAAGAGTCTACAGAATTAGAAAATGGAGAATAATTGTTATTTTGACCAACGATTTTCCAGTTCTTCACGAACTGTAAACTCAAACCTCAAATTGTTTTCAAACGTCAGTAATAGTACAGGAAAAGCTTCAAATTCCCCCCCTCTAGTTTTCATTATAAGTGCATTATTCTTAAACACTATAACAGTAAGTAACACCACACCGCTATTTCAAAGCTCAAACTTTCTAGGGGGGCTTTGAAATGGATTTTCAGTAGTGGAACAATCATATTTTTGACGTGTAGATCTTGTTGAGCGGGTCATTTTGCAAGTAGCTCTCAAGTCAAAAAAGTGTGGGCACCCCTGACCTAAATGATTCTATTGACCCCCCTCGGGCTTTTTTTAGCCTCCCCCCATCAATTCCTTTATATACATTTCTATATAAAAAGACAGTTAACATCAAATAGTAATAATACAAGCCTGTTTCCATTGGGAAAGAAATCGGATTCTATTATTAGCCAATCGGGGTAAAGCAACGCTGCCATCAATAATGGTCAAATGAATACATGATTAAGCATTGATGAAACGGACACAGCTGCTTTGCTTTAACAGGAAAAACTGTAATCACAGTTTAACGCTGGACACAGCTGGACATGATTGCTATCGATTGCTTCAATTTTTATTTTTCACGTCAGCCGTGTCTGTTGACAACAATCGAAAAAATAATGAGCAGTCTCAGTGCTCAACGGCCCCAGCTCTGCCTCGCAGACTACAAATGATTAAATCTTGTTTCATTTTGGTGAACGTAGTTTCTTTTTTAATTGCAATGAAACCAGGCCTGTTTTTCATGCATTGATTTTAATGTCTTTGGGGACGCATCATCTTGTTTCGGAGATAGTCCTCTCACTGTCAATGCCTTGAAATAGAACCACAATAGGCTCTGCATTGAGCTATACAGCTGTACCAGTTCATAAGGATAATATGTGCCTCTCTTGGAGAGAAAAGCATAGTATGCTGTTCAGTATTTCAAGTTGTGGATCTTTTCCTTTTGGTATTTTGTTGTTTTGTTTTGTTTTGTTTTGTTTTGTGTGGGATGTTAAAGGTAATAGGGGCAACTTTAGTGTGTACAAACACTGTTTGTTTATAAACAGAATCTAACTCCACCTCACCTCCACTCTATTGGCTCATTATGAATCTGCTAGAGACTGCTGCGCTGGGATTGGCTAAAACGCTGCCTCACCCCGCATAACCCCCCTTCCTCCCGCTCACAAATTAGCACCGCCTTTCTTGAGCCTGATGAAAGTTTTGTTTTCATGATTTGTTGACAACAACAAAGTATCGGACACGTCTGCAGAACAAAGCAAGTGTTGGTCTGCAGGGAAACAGTTACAGCATTGAAGTAGAAACGACATAGAGGAAAAAGGCCAAAATAATATATAGCTATTTATCTATTTTGATTTTTGGCTAAAAAGTTACCTTTAATTTCAGTGAAAAAATGCAAAAAAGGTTAGAATATGGAACTGTCGTTAAGAGTGTTGCAGCTGTTTTTACTTAATCTCTCAGAGTTTCAGAATCATGCTGACACTAGACAGAACCAAATGAATGTCACTATTCCTCCGGGACTTTTTTTTACAGAGCGCGTTTTTTTCGGCGACACGATGTGATACCGCTTTCAGGAGAGATACTATAACACCGTTCTGTTTGTTTTTCGGCGTGTTAGGAGATACGAGTGATACTCTCGCTCGCGCTTCTCGAAACTCGCTGGAAAGTCATGAACCGATGAACTGAGTAACAACGATGGTTGATGACAACCGTCGTCTTTGTCAAAGGCAAACACAAACTTCACTGAAAAATGTCAAACCTGACTTCTGGAGAAGTATAGCAGTGTTGCCAACTGCCAAAATCCAAAATGGACTAGTGGCACTTCCAAAGTGCACCAGAATGCGCTAGAGCAGTGGTTTTCAACCATTTTCATAACAGGGCCAGCTATTTATTCTGCATTTTAGCCACAGAGGACCACAGTTTGATGTTGAGCTTAGTCTCTCGGACTAATTTAGGAGAAATAACTAGCAAAACGTTGCAAGTCAAAATAGCAATTCTTCTACATTTTCTAAATGTGTAGATTCTTGAAAATGATGTAATTCAGATGTTTAAATATAATGTAACTCTTGAGAGCGTAAAATGAAACGCGGACTCCATCATAAAAATGAAACGAGGACTCTGTCATGGGAGGAAAAATGGTGAAAAACGAGGGTTTTATCTCTAGCGCCTGTCAACCAATTTCGCCCCAACTCACCAGCAAAAAAAGCACTAGATTTTCCGCTAGGAGTTTTTCACTAATTTTGACCCTAGGGGGGTCTGAAAAAAAGCTAAATAGAGCGACAAATGCGCCAAGTTGGCAACACTCAAGTATAGTGCGAACGCCAGATGTGCTTCTGCCTCTTCCTTCCTTCCTCCCTTCCTTCCTTCCTTCCTTCCTTCCTTCCTTCCTTCCTTCCTTCCTTCCTTCCTTCCTTCCTTCCTTCCTTCCTTCCTTCCGCATCACTTTGATCGCTCGGCTGTGTTCTACTCTGCACAAGGATTCTTCCCACTAGCATCCACCAGGCGACACACAGGACTACAAAGTCCTATTGAATGGAAGTGGAAGTGCATGAAGATACGACTGACTTGACACCCAAAAAACAACACGTAAAGTTGAATATGGCTTCAACTTTTTTGTCGACGTGACTTTTTTTAACCCAAATTTGATGGGTTAACGCCTTTTGGTGTTCGAAGCGATATTAGCATAATTATCGTTACTTAGCATTGTTAGCATTATTAGCAATATTAACAATACTTAGCATCAGCATTACTTAGCATTATCAATACTTAGCATTACCAGCATTACTTACTTATCATTATTAGCATCAATTAGCATTATCAGCATTATTTGCATTATTATAATACTTAGTATTAGCCTTACATGGCATTATTAGCATTATTAACACTACTTAGAATTAGCATTACTAGCAATACTAATTAGCATTAGTTAGCATTATTTGCATCACTTAGCATCATTGCATTACTTTAGTTATAGCGACTCATAGCATTATAGCTATAGTTATAGCGACTCAAGCTCATAGAGCTTGAGCTCATGAGCTTGTAGGTCTGATATGTAGGTCCGATATTTTTGAAAATGATGAAAATGTGGCATCAATTTTTGAACTATTTTTTCAGGTCAGTTCAGTTTTTCAGTCACAGGGTATGCTTAGGATGACCAGATCCAAACTGTTCATTTTTAGGGACAGAAGTATTGCATGTTGTGGGACAAGTGGGAAAACACATTAGCCGATAGTGATGTGAACAAATCGAGTCATGATCGGCTCTTTGAAATGAACGATTGGATCCACTTCACCATACCAGAAATCCTGTACATGGAATATTTTAGACATATTTCGGATGGTGATTAATCGTGATAAAATTCAATTTTAAACTGTGATTAATCTGATTACATTTTTAATCATTCAACAGCCCTAATAAATACGCGGGCCTCATGTTTTGCGCCATTGTGCAGCCTTCATATACCGTACTGGCAAGTGGTGCTCACTCAAAATTGGAAAATGTAAAGTATTTTTTGGACACTTTGCAACACTTTCCATCTTTCGTCATAGGCACTGGAGTATGAACATGAACAGGGAGGTAATGCAGCAGTAATGGGGAGTGTGTAGCCTAAATCATGTCCTTGCAATTAAAAAATGAACACTGCAAGAGCTTAAAAATGTTTCATTCATTGGGGTCGTTGTAATGTAAATGTTTGTATTTTGTCATGAAAGGTGCTATACAAATATTTTGTTATTATTATTATTATTAGTGTAGGCCTACATGAAGACAGCATGTGCATGGAATTGAAAAGAAACAGTGTCGTTGTGTAGATGTGGACACTGGACATTGTAAACGTTAATATGCACGGACAGTGTGTGCGTGCGTGCTTGTGCATAGAGTTGCATGTGAGGATTCGTGAAGGTTTTTTGGGGCACGCAATTTACGACGGCATTAGAGCCATCCAATGTCAGAGTTAGGACATTGAGCGGTCAGAAACGGAGCGCTCGATCTGCTGTTCCTGCAGCCTGAATAGGGACATTACACTGGAGTTTCAAATACATTGTTTTCAATATAGCCTATGCTGTGTGGACATAGTTTGCTGGAGGTGTCGTGCATATAGTGAGATGTGTGCAAACATTGTACCGTAGTTTAGTAGGAGAAGCGGCACAAAATCGAACGGATCCCTATTCCGTGTTCCCAAGAAATGGAGGTCTGAAGAAAATCTTGATGACATCATCAAGATGTATTTTCAGCATGTTAATGGATTTCTTTTCTCTGAGAGCGTACAAATGGAACCAAATGGAGACCCGTTAGTGTTCATTTGGTTGCATTTGTATGCTCTCAGAAAAAAAAATGAAAATGGGTGGAATTCTCCTTTAACGGCTCTTTGAAAAGGATCTGGCTCCCCATAAATCACATATCTAGTTGCCAACACAGATAGATAGCTGATCTACAAGCTGAACTGTTTTTGATATGACGGTACATGCATGCAAGGTGTGTTGTGTAAATATAGTGGTAATTCTCAGGTTATTTTAGCAGACTTAAAACCAGGGGCGGATCTAGGCATGGGCATGGGGGGGCGGGGGCAATGCCCCCCTAAATGCCCTGACTGCCCCACCAAAAAAGATGGCATGCAAGCAACACAAATTTCAAAGATATTTCAAATCAAAGTGCTTATAATTAAAATGATTTGAAACACTATGCTACTAACTATAATTGTGGCACCACTAAACCAGCACCATTCTATTATTGAAAACAGAAAACTCTCTGAGTCAGACCTTTAGCTTTAGCTTTTTAACATCAATATCAGGAAAAGAGACAACGGAAAGCTGACTATTAGGGCATTTGAACAGTGATGTCTGTCAGTCACAATGTGGGACAGACAGGAGGCTCAATTTGTGGGACACCTGAAAAGTCTTGGAAATGAGGGACTGTCCCACGCAAAGAGGGACATCTGGTCACCCTAGTGATGCTCAAATGTGTATCACAAGAAGCCACCCACTTCTTGATTATAGTCGACACAGGATATTGTTTATGAAATGATTAGTTTACATTCTGGACAGTGTGTTAATGTGACTTACTACAGTGACGCAACAGTGCCCTCTGGTGGACAACACCAGCCGATGCGTTCACTTCACAAGGAAAGAAAGAAAGAAAGAAAGAAAGAAAGAAAGAAACGTGATACTGGAATAGCGGAGAGGTAGAAGGCTTCGAGCAGATCTCTGAACTACAATAAAGCTACTAAAACACAGAATATTACAAAAGCAAATTTGTCCGACAGCACAAATGAGTGGTAAAGGACAAGACAACCTGAAGAATAACCTGAAGCCAAAAGTATCTACCAAGAGTGGAAACAACTTCTTTCTTTCTTTCTTTCTTTCTTTCTTTCTTTCTTTCTTTCTTTCTTTCTTTCTTTCTTTCTTTCTTTCTTTCTTTCTTTCTTTCTTTCTTTCTTTCTTTCTTTCTTTCTGTAGAATACAAAAAGTGCTCTTGTGAGTACCAGTCTACTATAGCAGGGGTTTTCAACCTTTTTCATTCCAGGGACCACCATTTATTAAGCAGTTGAGCCACGGACCACCATTTGATGACATTTTAGCCCCAAAGACCTAAAACTAAAGAATTATTTTGGTTTTGTTCACAACTCCAGGATGGATTTTGCAAACAAAACAGTGTACGCTTCTTAATTAAATAGTGATAATTCAGATGATGAATATTCTAACTCTTGAGAGTGTGAAAATGAAACCAAATGGACCCGCAAGGGTCCATTTGGTTTCATTTTTACGTTCTCAAGAGTTACATCTGGTTAACCAACTTTCCATCATTTAGCCTGGGGACCACCTGGAACCTTCTCAAGGACCACTGGTGGTCCCCGGACCACCTGTTGAAAACCCCCTGTACTATAGCACATTGTCTTCACACTTCTCAAATACTACTAGGCCTGTACTTTGTCTACACACGCACACACACACACACACACACACACACACACACACACACACACACACACACACACACACACACACACACACACACACACACACACACACACACACACACTATCACGCTATACTACACAGCTATCGGCTCCATCTAAAGCTCATTTCATGTCTCCACAGTTGTAGAGACAGCAGCACTGATAAGCCTGTTCTTTCAGGCCCTTTTAAACATGATCCCCACAGTGTGTCTGACGGGCTTTGATGTGCTCAGACTGACTGACTGCTGTTTTAGATCTGCGCTGATATACAGCCGTCCCTGTCGGCCGCTGGCTGCATGGGGAAAACGCACACGCGTCCAAAACTGTTAAAGATGGAGTGCCATGATTTTTTTCTACCCTAAAACATGATCATCAGGTATTAATGTTATATGAAAAGTAAGATTTTTTTTTTCCCAAGAAGTGTACAGTGTTTGTTAAACTGTCATTTTTATGATCCCACCCTACCAGTTCATTAAGTATGCCTGGTTTGCCTGGTGGGTGGTGATGGGTGGAGATCCACCTGAACTGAAGCCACGCCCACAGCTTTAGTTGCATGATAAAGGGGGAGGAGTTAGGGGAGGGGCTGAGCATGTGATGTCACTATATTGAAGTTTTTTTTTCATTGGCACGTTTGACTGGAAAGGTTCAGCCCCCAGGAAGAAACCCTAAATACAAAGGGAAGACATCATTGCACATAAAAAAACACACCAAGGGGTCTATTTACATACTGTCACCTCTTAAACATGTACAAAATTGGAAAAAAATACAAAAATCACGGCACCCCCTCTTTAACGCTAACCGTTGTCAGGAACCGTTGGCTGTGTGGGAACAGAGACGCACCTCACTTCCACTTTTGTAGATTTTCTTAGAAATCGATGCCATTGATTGAAAACCCTTTGCACCTGGTGTCGCGATTTGAAAAGATTTGAACAAATGGCAAGTATTTAAAAGATATTTGATGAAAACTCCACTTGAGCTGGATTTTTAGGTACTACAGCAGAGATATATACTGTAAAACTCTTATCTCTGAGCATAATGGAAAAGCTGTTTTTTTTCCAATAGTTGAGGAGCTTAGCCCTGGAAGGCCCAGATATAGTTCTGCTTGCTAAAAAAGAGATTTACACTGTATTACTTTGTAATAAATAAATATATAAATGAATAAATAAATAAAAACAGAAAAATATTATATTATATAAATATTATATAAATATTATCATATTTATAATAATTAATTATTATAATAGAAATGGGAGGTAATATGTTATATGATATAATGAATGTACATGTTCTAGACATCGTAATGATCATAAAAAAATATTTATTGGAGGCATTTCAATCCCAGCCTCTGTTGGGGGGGGGGGCGTATTCATATGCAAATTTCATGACAGATAGCATTGAAAGACTAAACAGTGAACATCAATTATAATGCTTATGTGGAAAAAGTAATAACCCTTCCGGGTTCGGGGATATCTCTCTCTAATTCGCCTAAACTAGAAACTAGAATATAGCGTTGGAATCTCTTTTTAGATTTTGGGTCTGTGAGGCTAAAATGTCATCAAATGGTGGTCTGTGGCTCAACTTTTGAATAAATAGTGGGCCCTGGTGTGAAAAAGGTTGAAAACCACGGCTTTAGACCAATTAGTGCCAACTATCCCTTATGTCTCCCTATAAGCTCCTCCCACTACAAGCTTCTGAGTGACGAGGGGCGACGCTTCTGATGCTTGTGAGGCACTGAGAGTATTCAACGCACACCTGCGTGTATACAAAACGACATTCTCATCACGTTTGAACATGGGACGGCGTAACCCTTCAATTGAACGTGTTCAAAAAGATGGAAAATGGAAAATAGCGTGGAGATAGATGAACTGACAGTCAGTACACATATCATGGTGCCATTCCCTTGGGTTTTCCCTTTGTAGGTGTACGCCGTATTCATCTTTTAAATGAAAAAAAAAGCAGGAACGTGAGCGTTGCACTTGCCGACCGTATATGCTATCATACTTGTTTGTTGCCGTTTTTTTTTTCTCCGTTAATGATGTTCTCTTCATCCCGTGATGTCACAGGCGGGCCGTCGTTATGCGTTCGGGATAACGAGGCCGGTTTATATTGTTTTTTCACAAAGCACATTTTCCCACAAACGAGAACAAACGCAGAGTGCTCTACATGAAACATTAAACACATTAAGACGCAGAGCATTAAGGGGCGTGCAAACGGGACACGCCATAAAATGATGATAATGGAAGTTATAATGATAAACAGAACAGAGAGAGAGAGAGAGAGAGAGAGGGTGGGGGTGGGGGGTGTTGTAGAGGCGGAAAATGCAACATCCAATCAATTCCTCACAAATGGGATTTTTCCCAGAGGCCACTACCGGTCCACAAAATGAGAAAAGTTACTCTGTATATGTTGTCACAGAACCGATTTTGCCCCTTGCAGCTTTCGTGTTTTTGAATAAGGTATCTAATGGATTTTTACAAAAATATAGACAGGAAAAACACACAAAAACATGACGGACAAGAAAAACGAAAGAAAAGAAAGTCAAAACAAAGCACTGTGATGATCACACTGTGTACAAGACTTAGAGACTTAGAGTCAGTATTGTGCCAGCTTGCGTATTGTGCACAAGTAAACCATGGCCTACTTGTGTGTGGGCAGAGCGAGCAATCCAAAAACACACTAAAAACCAGTAGGCAACCAGACTTTTGTTATTTAGGCACTTCTTTATTATTCACGCTACTTCTTTCACGGTTTTTGCTCGATGCACCCGAGCCATGCATGTCAAATAGTCTGGTCGCCCCTCCTAGGGGCGGATCTAGGCATGGGCATGGGGGGGGGGGGGGGGGGCATGCCCAGCCTGCCCCGCCTGCCCCGCCTGCCCCACCAAAACAACCCACGTTATTTCAGATTAAAATGATTTGAAACACTACTACTGCTACTAACTAACTACAGTTGTGTCACCACTAAACCAACAGCATGTCATCATTGAAAACAGAAAACTCTCTGAGTCAGACCTTTAGCTTTATGCATGCTGTGTGTCTGTTTCATCTTCAACAACAACTGATGTTATTATTGATGCTTTACTTGCCTAATAAAAGTCCTGTAACTGAAAATGGTATGGGGGCCCCCTTACTATTTTCTCCTGCGCCCCCAATTGGGAAATGTTGTTGTTGTTGATGTCACTATGACGACAGTGTGTGAGCTCAAATCTGAACACAGCACCAACCGCAACCAATTGGCTCTCGTCCAACCTCACTAGCGGATCTTAAAAATGTCTATCAACGCGTCCCGTCTGGAAGAGGACCTCACCTGCACCGTGTGCCGAGACATCTTCCGGCATCCCGTCGCCCTCCCCTGCACCCACACCTTCTGCAAAGACTGCCTGCGGCAATGGTGGGTCCACAAGGTGATAAAGGAGTGCCCCGTCTGCAAGCGCATCTCCGACGTGTCCGAGCCGCCGTGCGTCCGCAAGTTCGCCAACGTGTGCGAAACCTTCCTGCGGGAGAAACGCCGGAAAACGGAAAAACGCACCGCCGCCGCGGAGGAAGACGCGACGGAGGGAGGCGGCGAAGGGGCCGCCGGGGAAACGGTTAATAAGAGCTTGCAGGACCAACTCGCGGCCTTCAACGATGCCAAAATGAACTGCGGCCAGGCCTCGGCGCACATCAGGGCCCAGAGCTTAAAGGCGGAGAGGGTGATCAAGGATCAGTTCAGGAAGCTCCGTCAGTTCCTGCAGGAGGAGGAGGACGCCAGGATCGCCGCGCTGAGGGAGGAAGAGAAGCAGAAGATTCAGAGGATGGACGACAAGGTCGAGGCTCTGAGCGGCAAGATATCGACCCTCAAGAACGCGATCCGCGGCTTTGGACGCCGCCCGTCCTTGCCGCGCCTCAACCCTCCCCCGCCGCTGAACGCTGGAGCGCTCATAGACGAGGCCAAACACCTGGGCAACCTGGCATTCGCGGTCTGGGACAAGATGAAGGACCTGGTCTCCTACACGCCCGTCGTCCTGGACCCCAACACCGCCTACCCCTGGCTGGCCCTGTCGGACGACCTGACCGCCGTGAGCCGCGGCGACAGGCGGCAGCGCGGCCTCCCCGACAACCCGGAGAGGCTGGACTACTACAGCTGCGTCCTGGGCTCCGAGGGCTTCGATTCGGGCGTCCACAGCTGGGACGTGGAGGTCGGCGAGAACCACTGCTGGTCCATCGGCGTTCTGGCCGAGTCGTACCCGAGGAAGGGCGACGCCGGGGGCCGGTGCTGGCGGATCATATGCCTGGACGGCGAGTACCGGGCGACGTGCAGGCCCTCCGAGTTCGCCGTCCTCCGCCCGAAGCGGAGACCCCGGAAGATCCGCGTCCGGCTGGACTGGAGCGGAGGAAAGCTGTCCTTCTCCGACCCGGACGCGAACGCTCACCTGCACACCTTCACGCAGGAGTTCACCGAGAAAGTCTTTCCGTACATCTACAGCTACGACGCCAGCGCGCCTCTGAGGCTGCTGCCGCGCACGATCCGTGTGGATAGATCGTTGTAGTTCTCGAAAAGGCGATGAGAACTGGTTGCTTGTGTTTGATGCAGACAGCAAAAAAAGGTAATTTCCCTTCAAAAATGAATGTCTCTCAATAACACGATGGATGCAATGCGACTGCATGCATTAAACATTGAACATTGCATCATTAAAGCTCATATTCCCTGTTCAGTGACCCTCACCCAAGCATTGCTTTCAAAGTAAATTCAAGTAAAACAAATTGAGTTGAGAAAGTAAAACAATGTATTTGCAATGTGCAATAGGGGGCCAGTTCTAATAGTAATTCAATATCATCCCGCGGGCCGAAGATAATTCATTCTCAGGCCTGATTTGGCCCCCAGACCTTGAGAGTTTGAGATGTATGTTCTACCCTGTATACTTAGTGAAGTGACAAAGTAAACACTAAGATACCCTTGGGATACCTAAAAAATAAGCAAAGTAAAAGACCATTACTGTGTGTAATACAATAGCACAACCTATACTATAATAAAAATTACACCTGTGGGAAGATCATCATACATGATTGGTTGGTTAAATTTACGTCATATATTTGGCGGACATTTAACCTAATCTCTCCTTTCACTGTCACTGGCAAAGACGTGTGGAGACAAAAACTGCTTATAGGAGGGACTAGCACCCCTGACAAAATAAAGAAAAGCAAACGAACATTGTTGCGTGAAAAAATCAACAAACTATTGTAAATAAACACTGTCTAAATTGTCAGATAATATTAAATATTTACAAGCTCATAATACAAATGAGTTGTGAGTTTATACATCTGCTTTTGGCACAATAAAGACTAGGATGAAATCCCGGCTAAATAATAAATATTAATCCACAATCATGTTCAATCTTCAATAACTGTTCATGACATTCAGTGCATACTTGCGCGTTACACACAAGTAGGCCATGGCCTACTTGTGAGCGGGCTAAAACTCATGACTTTGACTCATGACTCATGACCGATTTCATCATCCCCCAACCGTCCAATCGGAGTGCCCTGAGGGACGATTACCACCACACACCGTTCACTTAACCTAGGCCCGCTCCGCTCATGCAACTAATACATACATTTTAAAAAATCAAACACGGTAGATCTTACAAGGTTGCCCTTTCTTATCAAAGGTATGAAAATGACCGTCATTTCTTGGTAGGTTTTATGATGTCTATATAAGGCTAAACATCTCTAATATCTTGGTAGGTTTTATGATGTCTATATAAGGCTAAAACATATCTAATCTTCACAATTATATAGTGTAATTGTCAACCTAAATGTGTAACCGTCACAGCCCTATTTTTCTTTCTTTTTTTCTTTTTCAAAAAAGACTACTAAAATCACATACACATGTTGTTTACAGGTTTGTTTTCTCTTAGGGAGAAAACAATTCAAATGTCAATTAAAAATTTAATGAAAATAAAAATGTGTTGTAGAAGAGGGGGGCTGGCGCCCCTCAAGAATGAAGCAAAACTGAGCGGCGGCATCATCATACATCTTATCCGCGGGACAATCAATTTCCGTGGTTTACTTCAAACACAAGCAGAGTAGTATCAGTGTGTCATAGAGAGGGTGTTTCCGACCGCACTGACACCAAAAGGCCACAGGGAGGCAGCATGGAGGCGGTTTGTGTGATATAGCCCATCATTTCATCCCTGCATGTTACTTACTACTAGGACCTTACCCGTTGTGAATATATGAGCAACAAATAATGTACAGTGTAAATATATGAGCAACAAATAATGTACAGTGTAAATATATGAGCAACAAATAATGTACAGTGTAATGTAAAGTGAATTAGCAGATCATAACAGTGTGGGTGAATTAAAGTGAATTAATAGATTATACCAATCATGTAAGTATGTAATTGCTTTAATGCAGGGGTTTTCAACCTTTTTGACTCCAGGGACCACCATTTATTCAGAATTTGAGCCAGGGACCACCATTTGATGACATTTTAGCCCCAAAGTCCTAAAACTGAAGAATTCTTTTGGTTTTGTTCACAATTCCAGGCTGGATTTTGCAAACCAAACAGTGTAGACTTAAATAGTGCTAATTCGGATGAATATTTTAACTGTTGAGAGTGTGAAATTAAACCCAATTGACCCGCAAGGGTCCATTTGGTTTAATTTTTACATTCTCAAGAGTTACATCTGGTTAACCAACTTTCCATCATTTAGCCTGGGGACCACCTGGAACCCTGTCAAGGACCACTGGTGGTCCCCGGACCACTGGTTGAAAACCCCTGCTTTAATGTGTAGTTGTGGGTAGGCTATACTTTAGGGAAAACAGTAGTAGCAAAGCAAGGGTGCCATGCAGGAACGTGGTGAAAAATCGGATGAAGTAGCTGTTTCTGTGGACATATGAAGCCAGTGGCAAGGGGTTTAGAAAGTGAAGGGGGTCGTAATATCTGTGTTTGTTTGTGTGCGTGCGTGTGCATGCGTGTCTATGCCCGAATCAAGAAGACGCACAGTGTAACCTTATTTGTGTTACAGTATCTCATAGATAAGAAAAAATAATATCAATGCATAGGCTAACGCATTGGGCAGGGGGAAGCTGCAGCTGGAAGCAATCCCTGTGTACTTGGCAGACACGCATCGCAAAATGTGCATGTCCCTGCTGTTGCAGAACTCAACATCATATAATATGAAAACAGTGTGAGATTGTAGATGGGCCGTTTTCGTTTGGGAAAGAAATGCGCCTGCTAACGTTTCCACGACGCAAGAGTTGTGTTACCCTCCGTTATCATCATTTTGGGGCTGATGCTGCTGCTGCCCGCCACTTGAACGTGCGATTGAAAGCGACATAGAAAACAAACAACTGTCTTGCAGTTAGAACGCGCCTCGCTTCCTTCCCAGCGTATCGTAAATCCACATTGTGCCAGCATTCTCCTCCTCCGACAACACCGCTCCTCCAGCAACAACTCCCCATGACAGTGGGGTTACACTGAGAACGGTGCCCGTGATGTGATGCGTGACGTTAGGGGGCGTTCGGACGTTGCCGATTATGCACTATTAAATTAATTATTAATCAACAATTGGTTATTTTCAGAAAAGGGCTTCGTTAATCTCTTCCTAATGTTATGTTCAATGAGCATGTGAAAACCCAGAATGAGTGCTGTAGTCAGTGACGAATTATGCCTGTTTCAGACATTCAGACAGACATTCAGACAGACAGACAGAGTGCTTAATTATAGTGTTGATATGGTGTACAGGTGTCCCTCTTTGCATGGGACAGTCCCTCATTTTCAAGACTTTTCAGGTGTCCCACAAACAGTACCACAGTTCAGTGTTTGAATGTGTTCATTTTTGGCTTTCTGTTGTCTCTTTTCCCAGCTGCAAATGTGTTAAGTCTGTTAAAATAACCAGAGTATTCACCTGGCGCCACTCTACAGTATATTTTCACACTCACTCCAGGGAGGCCACATTGCATGTGTTGTCGTAGCAAAATAGCCGATCTACAAGATCAAACTCTTGCTTAAAGGGGTATTCCACTTTCAAAAAAACTTCTGGTCATTTTATGGTCTACTCAGTCTCATGTGAACACCCCAGACAGTTTATAAGTTACTCCTTTCAGTATTTAGATATTTGATGTTCATTTGTGCGCCTCCAGCTCCTTACAAACTATACAAACCCATTGTAACTTAAAACTCCATTTTAACCATGACAGATTATTTGAAAACAACCTTCAGAAATCTTTTTTCTGGTGACTGATATTGTCCTAATATGTGAGAGGGCCGTGGAATTTCATTTACTGTTTTCATTTATTTTTTAAAAATATTACAACACCTAAAGGTGCTCCCGCCAAAAATTATTTAAACCCGGCGCAGACGAAGTTCGCACGGCGACATGCGCATGTGTGCATGGGTGAATGATGAATAAATCTATATGCAAAGCGCCTTTGATAAAGGAGCTCTCTATAAATGCTACCATTTATTTAGCGTTTATGATGATCCAAGACTCGTCTCTGCGCTCATCCATCCATCTCTGCTTTGGACCTCAGCTGGCTCTTCAAGATGCCTAAACGACCGCAATTACATCTGCAAGGAGGGGGCCACACACACACACACACACACACACACACACACTGCTGCCCCAGGTGTCAGTGGGCTGGTATGGGATGTGGGGGCGGGGGCAGGCCACACGAGCCATTCTGATTGGCTCTCCCTCCGGTAGCCGGGGGAGCGATTAAAGGCTGGTCACTTCTTAATAATGGGTCAATTAACGTGAGCGTCCAATCAGTGAGGGCCAGATGAGAACTGGTGGCTATATGCGAGAGGGAAGAAGAAATGCAGATCTTTAACCACTTAAGATTAAACCCTGTGTATTACGTGGTTGAATGGAGGTCCGTCGAGGCAGTGGATAGTCAGAATCAGTGTCAGAATCAGGGCTGCCAACCGCCAAAATCCAAAATGCACTAGTGGCAAAAATTAGTTAAACTGACATCTTTTGTTCCCTGACTGGAACAAAATATTTTTAAATGATCTGGGGGGTCTGCAGCCAACTACAGTCCATACACTTCAGTATAAGTGTGGGGTGCCTTTGACATGAAACCGTTTGATAATAGCAACGTACGTTTTTCAGAAAAAAATGAAAATGGTGTGCTGAGGTTTTGGTGGTCACAGTCGAGGGGGTCAGCGGAAGGTGTGTGTCGGAGGAGACGCATGGATGACGGGGACGGATCTAGGCATGGACAGGGGGGGGCTAAATGCCCACTCTGCCCCACCAAACATGATGGCATGCAAAACAACCCAAGATAATTCAAATTAAATTGCTTATATTTAAAATGATTTGAAACGCTACTACTGCTACTAACTAACTTCAGTTGTGTCACCACTAAAACCAACAGCATTTCATCATTGAAAACAGAAAACTCTCTGAGTCAGACCTTTAGCTTTATGCATGCTGCGTGTCTGTTGCAACTTCAACAACAACTGATGTTATTATTGATGCTTTACTTGCCTAATAAAAGTCCTGTAACCGAAAATGGTATGGGTACGACTTCATCGCCCGTGGCGCTTAGCGCCACGGGCCATGAAGCCGCACCCATACCATTTTCTCCTGCCCCCCCCCCCCCCCCCCCCCCCAATTGGGAAATGTTACATCCGCCCCTGATGACAGACAGCAGATCTGGGAGATGTTTGAGGAGACAGACGTTTGGTCATAATGGCAGGTTGCTTCTTGCCAAACAGCATCAGCACAATGCTGGCGGTCTGTGGCCTAAGGTTTGTGTATATAAACCTCACATCACGTTTAAACAGCCAGCGCGTTTCCTAGCGTTTTTTTTTTGAATGAAAGTTTTCTAAAATGTCCACCTCCTACCCAGATAGCGTGACCCGACTATACTGTGCTGCATGTCCTGAGCACAGCGTTGCCAACTTGGCGCATTTGTCGCTATATTTAGACTTTTTCCAGACCCCCCTGGCGCCAAAATTAGTGAACAACAGTGAAAGTGAAAGTGTGAGTGTTAACTCACTACTGACATGGTGGAGAGACAATATAAAGCAGAAAATTGCATTTTGGAGCGATGCATGTAGGTGAACTTGAACAACACCCCTTAGCCACATTATAAGCCTATTTTGGGATAGGGGAAACAGCCATAAAGGAGTGTTTCCACAAAATAACACCATTTTTTCTGACCTTTTGTTTTGAAGAAATTACTGCAAATGAAGATAAAAAACCTTTTGGTGTGGAATTCTCCTTTAAGGTTCTGATTGGATGAAACAGGTCACATGCAGTGAGTTAAACCACCAGTGTAGCACCTAATCAATACAGACATTTCAGCTGGTGTTTTTTCTCTCAGATGGCAGCAGACTAGGCTAGCTATTTTCTTGGGACATTTGTGGTCGTAGTAGTGGCTAATTCTGTCATTGAAAATTCATTGTGTTTTCAGCCATTCGCTCAGTTTAAGGGTAATTGTGGTAGAATTGCAATATTACACTCGAGGGGCCAAGTCACCGGCCGCGCTGAGCGCTTCGAGGTTCGGTAAAAGCCGACTCACAGTCACGATGCGACGGACAATACTAAATATTATAAAACCTGAACCCACCCTGCCGCAGTAAAATTGTACTTCTGGTTTGTGAAAACCAAACCAGATTTTTCTTTTTAAACAGAAGTACAATACATTATAAAGACTAGTAATATTTGAACAGACTTTTTGTCAATTACACGGATGGACGGAAGCAGGGGTGTTTTTGCCATTAGGCAGACTAGGCAGTTGCCTGGGGTGCCATGAGTGGAGGGGGGGCGAACACCAGACATGCTTTAAAAGGATCCCAGGCTAATAAGCCTGTAATGGAAAAATACATGGAGCTCCAAATGGCTTAGAAACGCCACTGGACGGACGGAGTAGCAGTGTTATAAAACCGTGCATTGAATTGCAGCTGCTTAACATTTTCCCGCTCTTCCTGGTAAAGTGCAGCTGCCGTGGGATAAAAATCAACGTGCGTTGAGCTCAGACGGACACTCTGTGCCTTACTAATACTAATACAGCTCAGTGAGACCTAAAGTGTCAATAAAGAAGGAAGTCATCCACGACGAAGGCTCAATAAAGTACATCTCACTCAGGCCCATGGCTGAACTTCCTTCATTAGCATAAGACTCCTCTCTCTCTCTCTCACTCTCAGCTCAATTAGTCCCAGACAGCTCCCATCTGGGGACATGGAGTAATGCACCTGGTGTACAGAACGAGGTGGGGGCGAGAGAGAAGCTACTGCCAAGCATCTGTGGTGTAAATGAACTAAAGTGTTTTAGTGTTTAAAGGTAACAGAGGCAACTTTTTAGCCAAAATCCAAATATCAAAAAATATCAAATTAACATTAGAGCTCGCCGGTATTATACAGCTGTAACACTGCATTCACCGCTAATACTACACATCCCATAATGCTCTGCTGTTGTTTTGCTGTCTGCTCAGAAGGCTGCATATAAAAAAGAGGCATTCAATTTTTATTTAAATTTTATTTAATATACCATTCGTTTTTTCTTTTCTTTTTGTTTTTGAAAGTTGATTTTTTTGCCTTATTAATGTGAGTTAAGTGAGTCAATGGAGTGGAGGTGAGGTGGAGTTGGATTCTGTTTTTAAGGAAATCTGTTTACAAGCACAGTCTTTGTGCACACTGAAGTTGTCTCTAATACCTTTAAGTTAAGTAGGCTATACTGTAGGCCTACACACACTTACTTAACTTACTTAACTTATGGTAGTCCATCGTATCCGATGATGACTTCTACTTCTTCTTCTGGTGGGTTTTGAGGTGACTGTAGAGTCCAATCCGTGCACCACATCGTTTATGGCAGTGAGGGCATGTGAATTCAGTGTTCATGGGGGCCTTGGCTGCAGTGGTCATCTTCCTCTTCTGGCGTTTCTTCTCCCTTGCCTCACTCCTCTCCTCTTCAAAACGCTGAATTCCAGAATGGCAGAGCTGCCTCCACAGGGTTCGTTCTGAGGCAGAGCTTTCTAGCTGGGTGTGCTGTATTCCACACCTCTTCAGGGCTGTTTTTAGCTGGTCCTTATATCTCCGCTTCTGACCTCCAGCAGATCGTTGGCCATGATGTAGCTGACCGTACAGCAGTTGGCGTGGAAGCCTTTCCTCTGGCATCCTTATGGTGTGGCCAACCCATCGCAGTTGGTATTGCAGTAGTGTGGCCTCCATACTCTTCCTCCGTGGCCTCCGTGTGTGGTACACGATCTCGCCAGGTCAACCCAAGAATTCGCTGAAGGCACTTGATGTGGAATGTCTCCAGCTGTTGGATGTGGCGGCGATACAGGGTCCAAGCTTCACACCCATAGAGAAGAGTGGATATGCAGATGGCTTGGTAGACTGCTACCTTGGTGTGTATACTTAGGTCTTTATTCATATACACCCTTTTGCGCAGTCTCCCGAAGGAGGCTGAAGCAGACCTTATACGGTTTTGAACATCATTGTCCATGCTGCAGTTCTCAGACAGAATACTTCCAAGGTACTTGAAGTCTGGAACAATTGATAGAGGCTGGTTGTCGATTTTAAAGACAGGTGATGGTGGACGAGTTGGAGGAGGGGAGTTCCACTGGCAGAGTACCTCAGTCTTTGTCGTGTTCACAGTGAGACCCAGTCGGCTATAGGCCTTCACAGCAGCTGTTAACGTTGCCTGTAGTGCCTCTGATGTATGTGCCACGAAGGCACAGTCATCTGCATACTGTAGTTCCACTATTTTGACAGTCTTGACTTTAGTTGCAGCCTGCAGCCTCCTTATGTTAAACAGGTTCCCATCCAATCTGTAGTCCACTAACACACCACTGTTACCTTCAACCTCCTTGTGAAGCAGCCAGGTGACGCTCATGAGGAAGATGTTGAATAGCACAGGTGCAAGCACACAGCCCTGTCTAACACCCGTGCATACCTTGAAAGGCCTGGACTCCTGCCCTCCTGTTGTCACCTGCGCCAGCATCCCCTCATGGAAACTCTGCAGTATGGTGACAAACTTCTGTGGGCAGCCAACTTTGAGAAGGATTGCCCAGAGCAGGTTTCTGTTGACCGTATCAAAGGCCTTTGATAGGTCCACAAAAGCCATGTGTAGGTCTTGGTGTTGTTCTCTACACTTCTCCTGTAGCTGGCGAGTTGTGAAGACCATATCCACGGTGCTGCGATTTTTTCTGAAGCCACATTGAGACTCGGGCAATAGATGTTCTGTTATGCTTTGTATTAGCCACACACACACACACACACACACACACACACACACACACACACACACACACACACACACACACACACACACACACACACACACAGAGATCAGTGTTTGTGAGTATAATAATGGGACAGGAAGACAGTAGTGTGTGTCGGATGGCAGCAGAGCCTGTCAGACACTGTCAGGCACTGACAGAGAGACTGTCAGTGCTTCCTACTGTACATTGACAAAATACTTCACTTCATATTTCAGGAATTCGACGACTCTATTATTGTTTATTTTACCCCTTACCCACCAATAGTTCCAGTCCCCTCCATCAAGTGCCGCGGCTGGCCAGGGGGAGGCAGTCTAGAGCCCAGGATGACTTTTTGTGAGGGTATCTACCCTAGGGGACATGGGGGTGAGCATGGGGCAGATGTAACATTTCCCAATTGGGGATCGCACCCATACCATTTTCACTTACAGGACTTTTATTAGTCAAGTAAAGCATCAATAATAACATCAGTTGTTGTTAAAGTTGCAACAGACACGCAGCATGCATAAAGCTAAAGGTCTGACTCAGAGAGTTTTCTGTTTTCAACGATGAAAATGCTGTTGGTTTAGTGGTGACAGAGCTGTAGTTAGTTAGTAGCAGTAGTAGTGTTTCAAATCATTTTAAATATAAGCATTTTAACTTGACATATCTCGGGTTGTTTTGCATGTTTGGTGAGACAGTCATGCCCATGCCTAGCTTCGCCCCTGATGACGCGGAGGAGGAGACACGCCGCCAGCACCTATAAAGCATTCTAGTTAATACTGAGTGCTTTATCGCTTGCTTGTCTCCAATGTGTCTCCAATGTGTCAGATAGCTGTCCCTGTCTGTCTGCCTGTCTGTCTGCCCGTCTGTCTGCCTGTCAGGGCCGGATGTAACATTTCCCAATTGGGGGGGCAGAAGAAAATGGTAAGGGGGTGGCTTCATCGATGAAGCCGCACCCATACTATTTTCAGTAGTGTTTCAAATACTTTGAAATATAAGCACTGGGTGCTTATATCTTGGGTCGTTTTGCATGCCATCATGTTTGGTATGGCAGACGGGGCATTTAGGGGGGCATTGCCACCCCCATGCCTATGCCTAGATCCGCCCCTGCTGCCTGTCTCTCTGTCTGTCTCTCTTTGTCTCTTAACCAGTCGTCACCAAGTCACATTTTACTGGGGTCGTCCTATAGTGTGCGTGTGCGTGTGCGTGTGTGCGCGCGTGTGTGTGTGTGTGCGTGCGTGCGTGTGTGTGTGTGTGTGTGTGTGTGTGTGTGTGTGTGTGTGTGTGTGTGTGTGTGTGTGCGCCGTGCGTGCGCGCCCCCCAGGGGGCCGGTAGCACCATGTGCTGGTGCTGATTAGGCTCTCTTCATCACGGCACAGAGACTCACTGAGCACAGCTTGATAAAAGCATGACAGAGTGGGTGGGGGGAGGGGCGCGCGCACACACACACACACACACACACACACACACACACACACACACACACACACGTGTGCGCGCGAGACACATGCGACACATGAAACAATGGGAGCAGCTGGAGCCGCGCTCTTGATGAGGGCCTGTGTGTGTGTGTGTGCGTGTGTGTGTGTGTGTGTCTGTGTGTGTCTGTGTGTGTGTGCGTGTGTGTGTGCGTGTGTGTGTGCGTGTGTGTGTGTGTGTGTGTGTGTGTGTGTGTGTGTGTGGTGATGGAGTGACAATCCACTGCCAAGTCCTGCCTACTGATTGAACTGTGTTTATACATGTGTACACTATGAGGGGTTACAAACAAAAACAGCGGTCCTCAAAGCACGGTCTGGGACCCTCCAGCGGTCCTTGAGGGATGTTCAGGGGAGGGGGGCTCTCTGGTTTTATTTAGCATGAAGAATATATATACTATACTACTTTCATGAGTTGACAATCGTGAGTAGAAATATTTTTTGCAACAACACAAACCTTGTATTGGTGGGGGGACGGGGTCCATGCTGGCACAATATATTTTCTGATGGGGACGTCTGTGGTCTGGACACCAAAACTAAAGATTTATTTTGCCTTTTGGTCCACAATTCAAGGCTGGATTTGGGAAACAAAACAGTCAAACATACCGATTAAAATGAGCATTAATCTTTTACATTTTTATAGACTTGGGCCAATCTAGATGAATATTTTAACTCTTGAGAGTGTTAACATGAAACCAAATGGACCTGCAAGGGTCCATTTGGTTTCATGTTTACGCTCTCAAAGAGTTACATCTGGTTAACCAACTATACCAGGTAGAATTGTGGTGGGCCGGTCTAGGCCAAATCACACTAAAAATGTCCGGGGTGATTTTTTTCGCCCAGTCCACCACTGCTGTGGGCAAATTCATATTGTTGCTACATCTACTGCAAAAAGACAGTCCTGGTACATTTTTCTAGATGCAAACCGGATACGAAATCCGAATAAAATGAACCATGGTCAGAAGACTGTTGATACGAAAGCAATATTCAGCTGAGGTGTGCAAGTGTAGTTTGAGTCCAGTTGCCCAAACACACAAAAAGGCCCCAGTGTGCAATGACCTTAACTCCATTTTTTTCATGAACTAATGCAGGGGTTTTCAACGTTTTCCATCATTTAGCCTGGGGACCACCTGGAACTCTCTCAAGGACCACTGGTGGTCCCCGGAACACTGGTTGAAAACCACTGCTGTAGATGATAACACTACAAGCACATCTGAGGACTCCTTGACATGCAAAAAACCCCTGATTAAAAGAGCACTTAGCATTTTATGGCGGCACTGTTTTATAATTGGCAAGTGGGTGGGGGGAAGGGCGCAGTACTGTAGGTTCAAACCCCCCCAAAACCCCCCTCCCCCTACCTCTCCGTTCTGCTTTCTGTCCATCTGAGACAAAAAAAATATCAAAATCCCCAAAAAATGTTTTATTATTTTTTGGATTTTGATTTCTTTTTCCTTAGGCCTATTTGTCATAGTAAATATGACAAATAGACCTCATTTACCCAATTGGGGGGGCAAGAGAAAATGGTATGGGGGCGGCTTCATCGCGCCACAGGCGATGAAGCCGCCCCCATACCATTTTCAGTTACAGGATTTTATCAGACAAGTATAGCATCAATAACAACATCAGTTGTTGCAACAGACATGCAGCATGCATAAAGCTAAAGGTCTGACTCAGAGAGTTTTCTGTTTTCAATGATGAAATGCTGTTGGTTTAGTGGTGACACAGCTGTAGTTAGTTAGTAGCAGTAGTAGTGTTTCAAATCATTTTAAATATAAGCACTTTAATTTGAAATATCTTGGGTTGTTTTGCATGCCATCGTGTTTGGTGGGGCAGACTGGGCATTTAGGGGGGCATTGCCCCCTCATGCCTTGATCCGCCCCTGAGCGTAAATATAGTCATAGAAATGTGTGTGTGTGTGTGTGTGTGTGTGTGTGTGTGTGTGTGTGTGTGTGTGTGTGTGTGTGTGTGTGTGTGTTGTGTGTGTGTGTGTGTGTGTGTGTGTGTGTGTGTGTGTGTGTGTGTGTGTGTGTGTGTGTGTGTGTGTGTGTGTGTGTGTGTGTGGCCAGATAGGCCTGATATCTCTATCAACACTACTAAAGGACCACTTCTGTCAAAAACAGTGTGAGTCTCCCAGCCTGGGACAGGGGAGTGGGAGGGAGAGGGAAGGGGGGTTTGGGGTGATATATCCACCAATGAGAGGACAGGAGAGGGTCCCCTCACCTCAACCCCTTCTGGTCGATCCCTCAACCCCCGCCCCCTCCCTCCCTCCCTCACACACACACACACACACACACACACACACACACACACACACACACACACACACACACACACACACACACACACACACACACACACACACAGTGTTTGCCAACTTGGCGCATTTTCCAGACCCCCTAGTGCCAAAATTAGTGAAAAACTCCTGGCGGAAAATCTAGTGCTTTTTTGCTGGTGAGTTGGGGCGAAATTGGTTGACAGGCTCCTTCCTTCCTAGAAAGGACCATTGGTAACCAAATGGACCCTTGTAGATCTGTAACTCTTGAGATCGTAAAATGACACCAAACGGACCCTTTCGGATCCGTTTGGTTTCATTTTACGCTCTCAAGAGTTACATTATATTTAAACATCTGAATTACCTAATTTTCAAGAACCTACACACTTCGAAAATGTAGAAGAATAGCTATTTCGACCAATATTTTGCCAGTTATTTCTCCTAAATTAGTCCGAGACACTAAACTCAACACCAAATGATGGTCCTACGTGGCTAAAATACAGAATAAACAGTGGGCTCCTGGTATGAAAATGGTTGAAAACCCACTGCTCTAGCGCTTACATTCTAGTGCATTTTGGAAGTGACACCATAGTGCATTTTTGGATTTTGGCAGTTGGCAACACTGGTCCCCTCAACTCAACACACACACACACACACACACACACCCCTCCAGCATGCACCCAGGTGCTGGGAGTAGCATGGGTCTCCCCCATGCATCCCCATCCCCATCCCCTCACACAGTACATGTCCTGCCACACACTATAGAGGTGCTGCTGTGACTGTGCTCTATATGTGTATCTGTGTGTGTGTGTGTGTGTGTGTTATTTAAAGTGTTATATTGTTGGGGCTGGTGGAACAGATCCAGGGACAGCGATGTTGTTTCCTACTGCTGAAACAACAACAACATGCTGAAGTTAAAGTCTTTCTGCTTGGATTATATGCACTTGCTTTGTCTGCAGCCGGGATTCTATCATAAGAGGTAGGAGAGAGAGAGAGATGATTTTGCTGATGTGTTTTTTGGTGGGTGGGTGGTGGGGGGGGGATGAGGCGGCGCAGTGGTGATGTGCATTACTTGGCTACTCTAATAGGTGAATTTGTGCAGCGCCTTTAAAGGACAACTTTAGTTTGTTTTTGTCTTTTTTTCAACCAAGCTTCATGTTTTAGGTTGATTTTTGTCGAGAAATCGTTTTACATTCCTTGCTTTCTTTAGTTTTAGGGATTTAGGCAACATTAACCCTTTAATTATTTTGTAAAAAATGCTATCATTATTATTATTTTTTTTGTTATTTTTTCACATAAATATCATGGTTGAGGTTGATTGTTTAGAATTTCATTGAAATTGGTCATGATATTTGCATAACAATACCCCCCCCCCCCCACAGAGGCTGCAATTAGCCTCTTCAATTCATTTCTGGACTTTGATTTTTTAACCTTTGACCTTTCGCCTTTAACCCTAATAAAAGTATGTAAAATTACTGCAATAAATATATTTTTGTGATTATTAGAATGTCTAGAACATGTACATTCATTATATTAAAAGATGTCCCTATTTAATAAAAAAATCATTATAATTAATTAGCATAAATAAAATGTATATAAAAAAAGAGGTTTTTTTTAATAGATCATGGTAGTACAACCTAGTAGTAAGGTTGAAAACAGGTTTTTCTTTTTCAAGTAGAAATAAGTCCGGGCCTTGGAGGATTAAGATGTAAAACTAAATGTAGGAAACCAAATCGATGTGGATATCTATTCACAAGCCCTTACCATACCATGTGACTCTGAATAAGTGACGTTTATTATTTACAATAATAAACGTGTCAAACCTCCTTTGTTCTGGAGGTTTGACACAACGGAGGTCAACAAGTCAACAACTCTGAGCGTTAGCACTATTGTTCCGCTAGTGACCTCACGAACTGCGTGGGCGTGTGTGCACTGTACACGTGTGTGTGGTCCCAGTTCAGACATTTGCATTGAGAGAAACCCACATGGTCTCCAGTTTTTTGGTGGTCCCCAGCTGATTATTTTTTGTTTGTTTATAGGTTTGTTTGGTGATTGAGAATTTAACTACTTCTGTTTTTTTTGTATATGATATTTTTTCTACATTATTAAGGTTATTGTAGCAGTATATTGGGAGTCCGGATGGGGCAAGGGGCCCCGAGACGTGCCCAAAACATTTCCAGGTGGTCCCCAGCCAAGAAAACATACTGAGAGAACCCTGAGTGAAATTGGAAATGGTAAATGGTGCATTTATATAGCGCCTTTATCCAAGGCGCTTTACATAGATTGTGCATCACATTCACCCATTCACACACACATTCATACACTGATGGCAGTGGAAACCATGCAAGGTACCTACTAGCACATCAGGAGCAATTCGGGTTAAGTGTCTTGCTCAGGGACACATCAACACTAACTCTGCGGGAGCCCGGGATCGAACCGGCAACCTTGTGGTTACCATCCGGTTACTGAGCCACTGCCGCCCCATAACAGTGACAGTGACGAACAAAGAAAAGAGGAAAAATAGCCTAGTCTCGCCGATTGAACTTCTTGTTCAATCGGCTTCAATCGGTCATGAACTTTGTCTCTTTTTGGGGTAAATATTCCTGTTAATTGACAGTATATACACCAGGGGTTCCCAAACGTTTTCATGTGAAGCACGGCCAACCTGACACTAAATAGCACGCTAGTGTTGTTCTCGAGGCTTGTCTTGTCTCAATTAACGTCTCAAGGCAGACTTTTGTGGTCTTGGTCTCGTGTTTGTCTCGCCCTCAATTTGTCTTGTTCTTGTCGCCGTCTCGGAGCAAATGTCTCGGGTCTCTTTCGCCACCGAGGGCAGTCAAGACGAGACATTTCAAAGGGAATGTTCTACAACAGGGGTTTTCAACCTTTTTCATCCCAGGGCCCACCATTTATTCAGCATTTGAGCCACGGAGGACCACCATTTGAGGACATTTTAGTCCCACAGACCCCAAAACTAAAGATTTCTTTTTCTTTTGTCCACAATTCCAGGCTGGATTTGGGAAACAAAACAGGCAAAGCATACAGACCAAAATGACCATCAATCTTCTAGTTGTGTAGACTTGTGTAGGCTAATTCACATGATGAATATTTTAACTCTTGAGAGTGTAAAAATGAAACCAAATGGACCCGCAAGGGTCCATTTGGTTTCATTTTTACGTTCTCAAGAGTTACATTTGGTTAAAACAACTTAGCTGGGGACCACCTGGAACCCTATCAAGGACCACTGGTTGAAAACCCCTGTTCTACAAGAACACAAGTTTTCACCGTGAAGAAAAACCTGTAGGCTATATGCACGAAGCATAGGTTTGGTTTGATCATGAGAGGTAAGAATTAAAAATAAAAAAAATGTGGTCTCGACTTGTTCTCACCTTGCATTGGTCTTGGTCTTGTACTAGGTCTCGGACCCTCTAGAATTCGGTCTCGGTCTTGGGCTGGGGTGTAGTGTAGGGGGGATGCGAGGGGCCTTGTTATTTACTTTCATTGATACATTTAAGCATTGTAAACAATCTCCCTCAATATGCTATTGAAATCCATATTGCTATAGACCGGCATGCTATCATGTGCCATATGCTATTCTCAAATCCATATTGTTGACAAAAGAAATGTTTAGTATTGGGGTCTGTGGGGCTAAAATGTCCTCAAGTGGTGGTCCGTGGCTCAAATGCTGAATAAATAGTGGGTCCCTGGTAAAAAGGTTGAAAACCACTGACATAGACCCTTCCATTGGTCCATTTGTACTATACCCATATTGTACTATACCCATATCTCTCTCTCTCTCTCTGAGTAGATTTAGTATTATTGTATGGATGGACACCAGCCTCCTGCATCAATCTGTTCATGTGGTATGGTTAATGGCTGCCCTTTATGACTGTCATGAGACTGTTGGCTCTTAATTATCCCTCCATTATACATTTAGTGTGTGTGTGTGTGTGTGTGTGTGTGTGTGTGTGTGTGTGTGTGTGTGTGTGTGTGTGTGTGTGTGTGTGTGTGTGTGTGTGTGTGTGTGTGTGTGTGTGTGTGTGTGTGTGTGTGTGTGTGTGTAATGGGATAAGAGCCCCCCCCCCCCCCCCCATATAGGGCCCAGCTGAGGTGATCTGTAATGAATAGCTGATGCATTTCACAGGCTACTTTCAGTCCATATTTTTATTCATAGAGCACACACACACGCACGCACGCACGCACGCACGCACACACACACACACACACACATTAGGTCCTCACTAATGTTCATGATAAAATACAATGAAACCAGGTTTGATATTTACACTCTCAAGAGTTAAAATATTAGTCTACACAACTAGAAGATTAATGATCCTTTTGATCTGTATGTTTTCCTGTATTGTTTCCAAATCCATATTGTGGACAAAAGCAAAAGAAATCTTTAGTTTTGGGGTCTGTGGGTCTAAAATGTCCTCAAATGGTGGTCTGTGGCTCAAATGCTTTAATAGTGGGCCCTGGTATGAAAAAAAATGAAAACCCATGCTTTAAAGGACCAGCACTATATACAGTTTCTGTATACATTTTTTAAACATTTGTTTTTGGTCAATATACAGGTACATATTACCAACATTGTTTTGTCAAAAAAAAGAAAGAAATGTCTTGTATGAAATTCCTGTTTAAGTTTACCAGTAAGGTAACAGAAAGACACACAGGCAGACATTTCTTCCTGTCTTTCATAGTATATGGCTCACTGCGTTGTCCGGAGAGAACTCTGTATTTTTGTGTGTGAAAATGAAGTCCTGCTTGCTCATACTACACAAAAGGGTGAAACATATGATGATAACGATGGTTTCACGGTGATTCATGGTGTGTTTGGATCCGTTCCCATCTCTGTTGTCATGGTGATGTGTGAGGCAGTATGTATATACAGTAGGAGGTGGGGAGGGAGGGAGGGGTGGTCCACAGCTGTGGTCTATGACCCCGCCCCTCTGCTCTATACCACATGGTCCCCCTACCAACCACAATACATGGTCCACAGAGGGTCCCTGCAGTGATCAATCAAGACCATTGATCTGAACCGATTCGACATGCCATATAGTCTCTGATGGCTGTTTAACACGAAACCGTGTGTGTGTGTGTGTGTGTGTGTGTGTGTGTGTGTGTGTGTGTGTGTGTGTGTGTGTGTGTGTGTGTGTGTGTGTGTGTGTGTGTGTGTGTGTGTGTGTGTGTGTGTGTGTGTGTGAGAGCGAGAGCGAGAGCGAGAGACATAGAGAGCAGAGTCATCTCGTAGAAGAGTTACGACACTAGGGAATTTAAGTTTCCATCTCTAGGCCTTGGACACGACGAGAGCAGTAGGCGTGGTCCGTCGCAGTTGCAACAGAAGCCCAACATAGTTAAGAAAGCAGGCGACGCCGAGGGGATCCACCTCTTCCACTGGCGTCTCTGGTTTCCATGGTGACGCTCCTCTACAGCGTAGCTCTCGTCCACGTTGTTAACACGACGCCAAAAGCCGCGTTCTGCCGTCGTAGGAGAGGGTAGGACGGCCGCGAGGCTTATGTATCGAGCACAGAGCAATTCATTAGTGGCGTCGTAGGTTGGATGTTCTACTAATCTTAAATAGGATATTGAGGGTATGGAAAACAACTGTTTCCGGTCCAATACTAGTCCCCATGCTCAATGGAAGTCTATGCAGAGCAGCCGCCATTACATTACTTTGGAGCGAACAGAGTTGTCAGAACTCTGTCAGAGAGAGAGAGAGAGTTAGTTTTGAGAGAGAGAGAGAGAGAGAGAGTGAGAGAGAGAGAGAGTTTTTGAGAGAGAGAGAGAGAGAGAGAGAGAAGAGAGAGAGAGAGAGAGAGAGAGAGAGAGAGAGAGAGAGAGAGAGAGAGAGAGAGAGAGAGAGAGAGAGAGAAGAGAGAGAGAGAATTTTGCAGATGTAATGAACATGTCAAACCAAACAGAGCTATGCTTCCAGGAGCACTGTGGTGTGCATTACTGTGTGTGCGGTGCGCTCCTGTGTGTGTGTGTGTGCATGCGTGCACATGCGTCAGCATAATATATACCAACATCGTAATAGTTCAGTTCTACAAGCTGTAATTTACTTGCAATTGCACTTGAGTTATTATTCTGGGCAAACGAGGGAATAAACAAAAAACCCTCTGCCAGCCACCAGACGTACAAAATGTAATATTTAATATGTATCATAACGATACCATCAGTGTCTGGAACACTGTAGTTTAGATTACAAGTCAGGATTAGGACAGTGAGTACAGTACAGTGATGGGGATTTCCTGTGTTGTATCTATCTTTGAGGTGCATCATAAACAGTGACATATCTGCAGCAGTCATACAGTATACATAATATCCAGGGGCGGATGTAACATTTTCCAATTGGGGGGCAGAAGAAAATGGTAAGGGGGCAGCTTCATCGCCCGTGTCGCTTCGCGCCACGGGCGATGAAGCCGCACCCATACCATTTTCAGTTACAGGACTTTTATTAGGCAAGTATAAGCGTCAATAATAACATCAGTTGTTGTTGAGTTGCAGCATGCATAAAGCTAAAGGTCTGACTCAGAGAGTTTTCTGTTTTCAATGATGAAATGCTGTTGGTTTAGTGGTGACACAGCTGTAGTTAGTAGAGTATGGTAGTGTTTCAATACTTAAGCACTGAAATAATAAGCACTGAAATATCTTGGGTTGTTTGCATGCCATCATGTTTGGTGGGGCAGACT
The DNA here is from genome assembly GCA_039105355.1 of Benthosema pterotum. Lineage (NCBI taxonomy): Eukaryota > Metazoa > Chordata > Actinopteri > Myctophiformes > Myctophidae > Benthosema > Benthosema pterotum. Next base: position 52,166,612 of record CM076971.1, read on the forward strand.
GGGCATTTAGGGGGGCATTGACCCCCCATGCCTATGCCTAGATCCGCCCCTGATAATATCTCAGCTGTCTGCTGTGGCCTTATGGGGCCCACGATGTAAAAAAAAAAAAAAAAAACGTCAGGCAGAAAGCTTATATGTATCCATATTTCAGTGTTTTGGTGCATGGTTCCCCCTGAGAGGGGTCCATCCTGGGTCAGGCATGGAGCCCAGGGTGACAAATTCAGACGAAAACAACAGATCTACCGGCTAGTTCCCCCAGGGGGATATGAAGTAGGGAAAAACAACAACAACAACAACATTTTCCTCCATTTCTGCTGATCTACAAAGCTCAGAACACGCCATGATGCGACACAATGGTGCTGTAGACTTATATGTCTATAATATAAGTGCTATCTGAGCTACATAAGTTGAGCCTCTGCATGCGCCTGCATAAGAGGTCAAGGCCAGGGCAAGTGCTATGGTCTAAGATGGAGTCAGTTCTCAGACTTTGGGAAGTGCATTTTTTTAGCCAGAAGGGAGAAGAGTTGTGTGATGCCTGGAGTGCCCTGGCCGGGGCGTTTTAGCGTCCGTTTATACATTGGCGGATGGATGGGGGTGACACTCGGGGAGGGTTTGTAGGTTGCGATCAGACTTGGGAGACACGGCGGTGCCGTACCTTTGGTTGCTTCGAAGGCCAGCATCAGAGTTTTCTGCACTGGCAAGGGGAGAAGGTGGGGTAGGTAGGGCATAATGTGAGAATTTTGACTCTTTAAAGCGAGTTGCTGGAGAACTGTTGCACCGCCGGCGGACACCGCGATGTTGCAGTTGGCGACCGGTATAAATGAAGCGGCCCTGCCGAGCGATTTCAGAGTTTTTTAGCTTGTGTGTGCACGTGTGTGTGTGTGTGTGTACTGTGGAGTTTGTGTGACACGAGCGAGACTTAGAGAGTGACACTCTCTCCAGAGATGGGAGGAGTCAGGAGTATCCTAGCTGTGGCCTCCACTGAGGAGGGGAAATTACTAATTTTCCCTTCAGTGGTCTGAGAGAGAGAGAGGGAGAGGGAGAGAGGGAGAGGTTAGGAGGAGTGGTGTCATGGTTGGTTGGTGATCACTGGCTCTGGGACCATCCCATGCAGCCTGGTCTCTCCAGAAAAGAAAACTCCTCCGTAGTAGTACTTCTTCTTCGGGTCCAAAAATCAAAGTTGTGTTGTCGACGTACAAATCGCGTCTACAAGGAGACGATGTCAGGGCCATGTTGTGGAATCTAATGTGGAAGTACTGCATCTCGGTGCGGACCATCAGGTAAGGGGGCATGGCTAAAGGGGACATTTTTTCAACGTTTTTGGAAAATCTCTTAATATCTTAATGCCATTTAGAAGATCGTCACTTTTTTGGGGGTCTTTATGTGCGTAATATGTGGTTTTAGATATTCTAGATTTCAGCAGTGATCCCAGTGTCTCTGATGTTATTGACGTCAGAGATCATGACCACAAGGAGGTGCAAAGGATTGTGGGAATTATAATCCAGGAAGTAGTGTTGATGACGATCAACACTACTGGGCTCATGCTATAACCGAAAATATCTAAAACCACATTATTACACGATAAGGACCTTCAAGAAATTGTTCCGAGTCTCTAAATATCATTACTGCATGTTGCTTCTGTGATGGTATCCATCTACCTTTGGCAGGGGTACACAGCCTCAGGCACAGGCACCACCAGCGTGGCACAGTGAAGGGTGATCAGTGATATTCTGGCATAGAACATGTAAAGGCTAAATCATACTCCACAGTGAAGTGACTCGAGGTGAAAGAGTTTCACTGTGGTGTCGGTGAAAGCTCTTCACCTAAACCTCACTTCTCCCTGGAGCATGTTTGAGCCTTTAGACACATCCAGTATGAGACACACTCACTGGCACGTTGTACAGTATGCGAAAGAGAGGATTTTTCCTTTTAAATGATCATAAATTAGGCACTCTCCAATCCATGCAAATCCTGCATTCACTCAAACTGGGGACTGAGGAGATATAGGTGATGATTACAATGTCCAGAAGAAGGCAGAGATGTCATAGTATCTGTTTTGGACACATTCTCAGAGTTCAACCTACTGTAATGTTGACATGGCACATTATGGACTATCAGGAAAATGAAGACATGTCACTTTTGTGTGTGTGGTGTGTGTGGTGTGTTGTGTGTGTGTGTGTGTGTTGTGTGCACATACCGTGGTGTTGTCTGTGTTGAATCTACGTGTTGAGTAATTAACCACTAGACCAAACTTTTTGAGTGGTGCTAGCCCACTTCCAGCATCGCTGACCGCACAGTACCACAAGCTGCAGCAGCTTTGGGTCATCAACCTCTGGCCAGACGGGTCTGATTTTGTTTTCTTCTGTTTTGTAAACACACACAGTTACACACTATTCCCTGAGCGTGTGTGTGTGCTGTTTTTTAGAAGGGGTCTTGACCGCTTGTTGTGCCCGTATATATAGACCACAGCAGATGGAATTGGAAACGTGTTTATTTTTTTCTGACTCTGCGCTTTTCTGTCGAAAGCATTGTGGTGAGGATGACCAGACAGTGGTTGAAAGTGTGTGTGTGTGTGTGTGTGCGTGTGTGTGTGTGTGTGTGGGTGTGTGTGTGTGTGTGTGTTGTGTGTGTGTGTGTGTGTGTGGTGTGTGTGTGTGTGTGTGTGTGTGTGTGTGTGTCTAAACAGGGTTTTTCAACCGTGGTCCTTGAGAGGATTCCAGGTGGTCCCCACGGCTAAATGCTGGAAAGTGTCAACTAGATGTAACTCTTTGAGAACGTAAACATAAAACAAATGGACCCGTTTTTACGCTCTCAAGAGTTGAAATATTCATCATGTGAATTATCCCGATTCCACACTAGAGAATGCAGAAGATTAATGGTCAAATGTTTGCACTTCACATTCACTATAAAAATCGTGCAATTCCTGAGCACGGTGTTTGTTTCGTGAAGTCTTGTTACACTATCAGGGTTGGTGGTCTGTGATGTCATCATATAGTCACTCTACATCTGACCTCAAACCCTTAGATTTTTTCCGATACGTATTTGGATATATGCTGGATCCTTCCCTACTCGTCTCCGTCATAAATGCCTCTGTTATGACAGAGAACCTGTCCATTCACCCTTGTTGGCTGCCCAGGGGGATTGCCATCTGGAGTACAGGGAGTTTTCCCCGGAGGCCTGCGCCGACTGGTGGCCTGGACAAGAACCAAATGCACTGGTGGCACTTTTCCAAAAAGCACTAGAATGCGCTAGATGCTCGCCTGGAACATACAGATCAAAATGACCCTTAATCTTCTACACTTCTCAAGTTGCGTAGACTAATTGGGCTAATTCACATGATGAATATTATTTTAACTCTTGAGGGTGTAAAAATGAAACCAAATGGACCCGCAAGGGTCCATTTGGTTTCATTTTTACGCTCTCAAAGAGTTACATCTGGTTAACCAGCTGCCCCCACCAGGGTGGCCTGGCAAAGGCAAAATTGTCCCGGTGGGAAAATATGTGCCAATCCGCCCCTGGGGCCTGCCCCAAAGTTACATACAGTATGAACTGTACGCGTACAGCATGTCTCAGCACTTTTTTTTGCTACTTTCGCGTGGCACAGCGTGTGCAAAGTCCAAAGAAAGAAGCAGACCCTTCATTTAGAGTATAGGAAAAAAAGAACGTTGAAATAATATGGAAACAGCAGATTAGCGTCGGACGTACGGGGCGACAGCCA